>VZRO01000056.1:930238-971374 GCA_013397915.1 Daphoenositta chrysoptera | reverse complement strand
AAAAAAAAAAAAAAAGGCATAACTGCCTTAAATAGAATCTGATTTTTTTTCTGTAAAGTTCAAAAGCAAATCTTAACTGTGCTCATTTTTGAGCTTCATACTCATTATTCCCACTATCAAGTCTTCCTCTGCTGTTTATGTTTTCTTCTCATGCAGTTTTCATTGTTAAGGTAATAGAAAATGGTAATGGAAATAAGGCACAAATCTTACACTGCCAGGTAATTATAGTAACTTTTACACTTCCGGGTAATTTATTATTTTAATATTTTAATATTTCTAATATTTTTTATATTATTTAATANCACCATAAATCTTATGCTATTAAAAAAAAATAACAAGTAGAAAATAGAGGGGAAAAAATGTTCCAAAATCTCAGAAAGTGACACTAAGCTTAACATTTACATTGTACAGAAGAATAAAAAGTAGTGGGAGCTGCAGCCCTACTGTGTTTCATTTGAATTCCCCACAGGACACTTGCTCCCCTCTCGTTTTTCTTTTGTTCAGGAGTAGAGCAGGAGCTCCACCTTGTGTCACTTGTGACACTCACGTCCACACCCGTGTGCACTCTTCTTGCCTCGAGAGAAGAGACTACTGAGCTGCAGTCACACTTTTTTGCCATACCTGGTAGACGAGTGCATGTATGTTAAAGTGGATATACTTTTCATGTATTTTCAAGGCACGTGTGTATGTTTCAAACTTGAAATTTTGTTCAAATCCACCTCCCTTTGTTCCAACCTAATGAGTATGCTTGGAGTGGGCTCTGTAAGTTTATATTGCTGTCAAGTGTGATTTGACTCTGCTATAGGAGAAAACAGACAAGTTGTTTTAGTACAGGTCAGAATCAGATCACAGACCATTCATACCTCATGAAGGAAGGCACCAGTTAGGGGAGATGCCTGGGATGTTACAGTTATTTCACAAAAGATGAAAGGTTAATCTGTTTGACTGCTCTATCAAGGCATGGTGTATGTCAGAAAATCTGATCACTAGATCATCTCTAGCCAGAACAGACAGATGTAGCCCCACAAGAATCATACACTCTTCTTAGTCTTTATAGAGGAGAAAACACAGTGAAAACTATCATCAGTATACTTTGAATGACGCAGGCATCCAGCTCAGTGCTGGAATCAAAAACAAACTGAGTCCAAGATAGAAACACTAAACAAATGCAGAAGGCTTCCCAAAGCATTATAATTTGTGCCATCACATACGAGGGATATGCACCAGCTCTTTGTGAAGAGCACATGAAAACAAATATGAACTTCCCATGTTAGCAGAATAAGCACTGAAGTTAAAAGACCTTTCTAAGTACAACAGCAATTTTCATTACTGCCTGGAAGCAGGACCAACTATACACAGGTTAATGGTGCTAAATTTGGATCTGATGTACCTGAAACATAATCTATAATGAAACAACAGCTGAGGTACAACAGCTCACCTTCCTTGATTCCCAACTTGCACTCAACACCAGATTAATCACCAATAATATATATTCAGCACTAAGTCTTAATACAGCACATTTTACGTACTCTAATATTGCAATCATTTTTCCTGGCTTACTATACCAAATTGACACAAACATTCCCACTTACAGTATCAGACAATCAAATCTGGTGACTCTACGTTTCACACTGCATGTCAAATGCAAGTGTGAAAGAGGATGGAAGAGTCAGGAAAACTTAATATATTCAGACTGGAGAAAAGGCAGCTGGTACCTCTGGTCCCAGATCTGGCCTAAGACTAGCTTTGAGAAGATTTATGTTTATCAGCACCAGAGATTTCCACATTGTACAAGAGCTGGGCCTGAGTTCCAAAAACAACAGGCAGATACATTGATAGGTGTGACACCACCCTCAAAACTGCAATCTGGAGATTCTGATCCTTCTTTTTCAGCTTTGCAAGGCTGAGGCCCATTTTTCTATAAGATACTCTTTGATGAGGCAACAAAGAAACTGGAGGTAAAAAATATGCTTAAAGGATAGTAGAAATTTGCAGAGATTTCCAGGCTTTAAAGTAGCCCCTGCAAAAGCCATCTGATCATATCAAGGTAGTCAGAGGTTCCATGTACAAAATCCAAGAGGGCAGAATGAGTGAAATGAGATTTAGAATTTAAGGTAAGCCATGTTCTCTGAAGGATATTCAGGTTACAAAGTGTTCTGCCTGTAAGGCCTCAAACAACCCATTCAATGAGACACATAAAATGGGCTTATGGTTGTTCATGTAATCAGAGTTAGACGCATGGGAGGAATACTGACCAGATATTCCCAAGAGATCAAAACAACAAAAAAGACTTTACTGCCAACTTTAAAAAATCAGAGAACTTTGGCAAAAGGTTTAGTACAACATTCAATCAACATAAAACACTTCTCAAAACATTAACTTGGCCCATTCAGCTTTGCAAACTCTAAGCCCACTTGATTTCAAGTTACTAAAAAAATTCCAGGAAGTGGGAATTAGAAGAAGAAAGATAAAGAGAGAAAGACAGAAAAGATATAGAAAAGCACACACACAGCTATCAGCTTCTGGGTTCCAGCAGTGCTCAGATAGAAATTCCAAGAGGAGTTGGGGTCAAGACATCTGATAGCCTCATGTTAGGCCCTAAATACCCCTTGGCCTTCCTAGGCCGTTCCCCCAGGTGGGAGTTCTGGCCATTTGGCCACTCAGGAGCTGGGTTAGGGGCTCCAGAGGTGGGTGTGGATCAGTGCCTCTGGTGTGCCAGAGATTGGCAGCCACTGTGGGGCTGGGATACAGTCCCTAGGGGTTGGGGTGTGGGACAGTGCCAGGGCATGGCCCGATCTGCCCCTTCCCCCACACACATGCTTTCGAAAATGGTTAACAGGAAATGAAATTACTTTGTACTGGTTCTGACTGGGTTAATTTTCTCTGACTGCATTTAATTTTCTTCATAGCAGCTTGTGTGGTGTCATCAGATTTGTTATCAAAACAAAGCTGATAACACACTAATGTTTCAGTTGAACAGTGCTTGCACAGCACCAAGGCCTTTTCTTGTTCTCACTCTGTCCACGCAGTGAATAGATTGGGGGTTGGGAGCAGGGATGAAGGGTGCAAAAGAAGCTGTGAGGGGACAAAACCAGGCAGATGTCATGAAATAACAAAAGGATGTTACAAAATAATCAAAGGGATATCCCATGCCATATAACATCATGCTCAGCAATAAAAAGGGAAAGGGAGGGGTTGAAGGGGTTAGCCACCCTCTGCTCTGGAATTGGTTAGACATTGTTTGACCCATGGGAGATAGTGAGAGATTGCCTCTGCAGCATTTTCTTTTCTTTCTTTTTCTTTCTTTCTCCCTTTCTTCCTCCAGTTCTCCTTCACTAACTAAACAACTTATCTTGACCCACAAATTTTCTTGCTTCTGCTTTTCCTTTCTTCTTCCCTGTCTCGCTAAGGGTGCATGGGGGGAAGTGAAGGAGCATTTGTGTGGACTTAGCTGCCTATCAGGGTTAACCCACAACAGGCTCAAAGCCCTCTTGTGCACTGAGTATGCTATTATCTGTTCAGACTGGATGCTTTTTACATGAACATTTACAGAGTGTACCCATGGATTATCACTCAAAATAAAATTTGTTTTGTCCACAGTAGAGGAAACCTTTGTGTCTGCTTTCACCTTAAGCAAACCAGCTGACAAAACTCCTCTCCCCACACATGATGATCTTGCACCAGAGGCAGAAGAATATGGCAGACACAGAGAGGCAGATAAGCCTACCACTGGATATCATTATACATTTCCATAAGAAATATTTTTTTTTTCTAACTTCTTAGTTATAATGAAGGTCTTTCAGTTGTTCCTAAATTCAGCTACAGGTACTACAGGCCCTGTTTCGTTAACAGGAACACTTTCTTTTAAAGTACCTTTTCTTATTCCATCCCTCACTTGAGCATCATCATAAGTCTATAGTTAAGCATACCTGACTACTGCTACTAACCAGGGATTCCACAATTTTTACATTTTTTCTTTAAAGAATATCTTAATCAAAATCAGCTGGTTTACCTGATGAAGCCATTCCCTGTGGTAGATCACTTCAAATTTCATAAGAACTTTTGCTACTTTGTTGTAGTTGCGGATTATGTGCTTGCCATCTGGTGTTTGCAGAACTGTCGGGTGTCTCTGGAAAGTCTCCATGGGCTCCTTGATCCTATGGAATAGGTGGCGTGCCCACAAGATCTTACCAGCTATTGGAGGCAGGTTACGAGCCAGTGGAGGGTCCTTCTTGTGCCTAGTGTAGATCTTACAGATGGTTTCTATGTCATGGCCATAGTTTTGAAATATTTTCTGATACTTTTCATCAATGCCAAGGTTTGGGATTTTCAATCTGCTTAGAAAAATAATAATAATTTAAAAATTCCTTCAATGCTTCTGAAATCCTTCTAATGCATTGGTGGAAAATACAGTCATTCCAGATTCCCTTGCACGCTTTAGAAAATAACTACTTTAGCAGCAGAGTTTTCAGCTTGAACAAATGCTGTCACAACCTGATTCCAAGCAACCAAGATTTAGACCAGATGATAAAAGTTTCCAAGTAAGCCTACACATTCTCTGTTTTGTCACTGTTTTCAAACACTGGGCTGAATTTATGTGCAGCAAACTGTAACCGATTCACCACTAGCTGCCTATTCTGTTAAACAGATTATAATACGACAACTGACAGAATAAAGAGTGAGGCTGTTTTGCAACAATGTTAATTTATAAAGACAAATTTCACTGTTTCTTAACAAAAGCATTTTACTCTAACTGCATTGTGTTACAAAATCAATGTCATTGTTCAAGCACAAAGCAAAGGTAAATATGCTAACAAACAAAGTATTCCTGTACTTATGCTGATTTTGAAAGACGAAGTTCAAAGTCCACTTATATTTTGCAATTTCTGATACAAAAAAAACATGGCTTTCATTCATTCAAGCTACTGAGAAGACATCCCTTAACAGGGCTGAACAGCTGAGTGTGAAAAGGTTGAGTTAGTTCTGCTTGTATTTAAGAAAATGCCTCCTGATCTGCTCCCCACTCACTCCCCACTGCCCTTTCCACCACCCTCAATGTCTTATTTACCTTTCAAATTTCTGCAACATACTTAGTGCCCTTTCAGTGTTCAGAATGCTTTCAAAGGTGATGTCTATGAAAGTCCTTAACTGATCCTGAAGAAGAGTAAATAAGTCTACATCAGAGAATTCCATAAGGAACACAACTCAAATATGCCAGGTATTATTTGACAGGATTTATCATGCACTATATTAGAAGATAATTTGTTTACGTGAAACTAATCTCAATAAGTATTATTTTTCCCTTTCTTTCTTCCACAATAATTAAACAAAACACAGCCAACTTTCAAGGCATTTTCTTTCCAAGTTCCCTTTGTAGCTGTGCAACCAACAAAAGCTGCTGTACCCTCCAGTGTTTCACCATGCTGAGAGGACTCAAAGGATGCTTGTTTATCCCTCTTTGGCAGCCAAAGCAAGACAAGCATCTATTTTAATTTATGTCTTCTGCAGATACCCTTTCCTTTCACCAACTTGTGATTTCAGAACTATGGGGAAGTTAATTATCTGACTTATTTGTATACTCTCCCATTCACTCAATGAACTCACACATTTTTATGTTATTCATGCTAGCATGCAGTAAAGAAAAATCCTTTTGTTGGAAGCCCTCAGTGGCATATTCCATGAAACTGGTCTGAAAGATAGTAAATGGATGCTTTAAAGTAGAATTATATTGGAATAATTTTTCAATTTCAGAATACAACCTTTGAGATTTGCATAATTTTTGGGGCGTAACTCAGAGAGGATAATAAGGTTTCATCAGTAAATTAAATTCTTGTTCGTATCATAAAACTTACATGAAGATCATTTATATCTCTGCAAAACTCTTCATAGTCTTGGTCAAAATCAGTCCTCCGTTGTTCCAAGAAATCATAATCCTTATTCTTCATGTTGCCAACAACGCTCTAAACAGTTTCACAGAATAGAAAACTGTTACCAAAAAATGTCTTATCAATAAGACTTATCACACCAAATATTTAGCACAACAGGCTGTGCACATTTACATTTTACCTTTGCTATTAGTTCCCAGTACTTGCTGAGGAATATAAGCAAACCACTTAAATGAAATATTTGCAGCAATTACGTTGGTGAAATGTCCATTGGAATTTCGTTTATATTATTTATTTCTGTTTGAAGCCAATTAGAACTGACAGAAAATTCACACTCTTGCTTTTCATCAAAGACGTTTGTTACTCCTTACACATTCTGTCATGCAGATGTTAATTTCTATTCAAAACTTAAAGTTCAACATAGAAAAATATTTTCATGTTATTATTTTCCATGTCCTTTAAACAACCGATTCCATATGTAAACAGACTATTCAAAAGGCACAGTAAAATGCAGCACATCACCAGCCCACAACTTAGTATTCCTGGCTTCTCTTACACAGCTGCTGTCCACATACATGAAAGTATATCTTAATCAGCATCTCCCTTGAGCTGTACACACAGATAAAGGATTTCTAATGATAAACTACTGTTCAACATCCTAGTAGTTTGCCACAGCATAACTGTGAAACTCAGCATATTTTCAGCTCAGCTGACTTTCATCATTTTATTGTAAGTCAACTGCAATTCAGTTTCATTGCATTGCTGTAAATAAAAATTCCATCTTTTCCTCTAACAACAAGCAAATCCTTGATAGGGACTAAGTGTTAAAGCATAAAGGGCAGCAAAATAGTAAATTCCTATTGTAAAAGATTTTCAAGACATATAATCAGTCACATAACTAACTATAGCTATGGTCCATGTCAAATACTTCAGTACCTCAATTTTGTCACTGTTGAAAAGAAGTGCAATCGTTTTTCTGCGCTTTATACAAACTATCCAGAAACTTCCATGTAGCATTTTTTACCTAAGTATTCCTCATCCCCAAATGCAATTGACTTTACAGTAGCTGGGTCTCACACAAAATTCTATTTAAGTATTTGGGTGCTGCAATGGATAATGAAGTGTATCTGTATAGAGTTTGCGTCATAGCCTGGGCTAATGGTCCCAAGCAGCTTTTCCAACACAAATGCCCCAAACAAATGAGATTCCTGTGTTCCAGCCCACCAAAATAGTACTGTCATTGTATGATCTGAAAATTCTCAACAACCTGGGTTGCTGGAAACCTGGTGACACAGCTTTGGAGACCATCTCTTAGAAGGAAAATTTAGAGCAGTCCACACCTGTCCTGCCTACATGGAAGAGTCTCAGACCAAGCTGTCCTTCCAGCAGTGCCCTGGCTAACTCTCACAAGACTATAGAACAGAACAAAACAGAAAACTGGCTACTGTGAAGGATGTATTCAAGGAATCAAAATCCCAGACTACAGAGGAAGTAAATCAAACCAGGAAGGACCATGGAATGCTCCATTTTACACTATAGTTATTTCACTAAAGCAAACTTATTGACTCCTGACCATAACAAAAAGGCAAAGGACAGAGCAAAGTAAACTAGAATGCCATATTTGCCAGTACAGCCACTGTATCATACGTGATCTCAAAAAGCTGTCTACAAAGCCGATGCATTGAATACTTCTGATTTATTTTAATATTTACAAGTACCATAATTATGATACTGCACTAATGAAGTTACGCAAAAAAGTAAGTTAACTCAGGCTCAGTAAATGCAGGGGAGACTCCATTTGGTAGAAAAGAAAGCTATCTGAGAAAGAAGGAAGGAAAATAACATGGTTTAACATATTTATATTCTTAGAAGACCTCCTTGTTGTTCAAGTCACGCTTCTCTTAGGAAAAAAAAAAAACAAAGAAAAGAAAACTGCATAATAATACTAACAAGCAAAGGGACACTCACAGTTAGCCCAACATTTGTAGAGACAGAAATGTAGCACTTCTCATTTTTTCTCCTGATCACAGCACAAAACCATGCTCCAATTAGTCCTGTTACAGAGCCCCCCATATTGTTGCTTTTTTCAATCAGCTTTGATTTTAGCATACTTCTTTCACATGTCCACTTGCACCATTTCTTTCATCTCGTCTGCTCATTTCCCCAGTAATCACATATTTACATTGCTATTACCCAGTAATTTTAGCACAATTAAAGAGTTCTTTTTTCTCTCAATAAACACATCTCTAATTCTCATAATTTTCTTTTTAAGGTTCAAGTTAGACTGACACAATATACAAAATTTAATGTGTACCTGATATTTTGTGATCATTCCTTCCAATCCCTCTATCTTAGACTCCTGTAGAACTGAGTAAGTTTTCATAGTATTGAAAACATCTATTATCTTTACCAGACGACGATGAAAGGCTTCAAATTTTCCAAATATATACATCTCACTAAAATCAAATTGTCTTTCAGCTGGATTTTGTTCCAAATTCTCTTTCATCTTGTGGAAGCAATTTTGATACTCCTTAAAACAAAGAAGTTAAAAGAATGTCAAGCATATAACAAAAGGCACTGTCATTAGCTAGAGCAACATTTATACAGATAGGTATTATCCTAACCTGATAGCAAGTAGAAGTTTCATCAATAAACAATCATGAACACTATAAACAGAGTAACATAATTTGTCTCTGAAAACTAATCCAGCACACCATTACAGGATTACACACTTTATCAAATGACTGAACTGCACATATATGTATTTGTACATATCCTTAGATAGCATGAAATTCTGTTCCCCCCATTTCATAACGGAGCTTGATGTGTTTACCAAATAATCAAGATGACAACCCAGATTTCAATTTCCAGATACTGAAAATGGTTACATGCTGAGCAGTTTTACTGAGTAATCACAGTTCAAAAATCAGTTTCAAGAACAAAACCCTTTCTGAAGTTTTAATGCTGCTCTGTAGCAGCTTCCACTTTTCATTCTGTATTCATAACTGGGCACAAACCTTACTCTAAACATACTAAATTCTTCCCAAAGTCAGACTACATAGTCAACAGATTTGCTTGAAATTGTTTCTTTCAATAGTAGTTTTCTTTAAAATAAAATGTTCGTTCTTTTTATCGCATTTGTGTATGAATAACCCCACTTGGAGATATCAATACAAAGGGTCCAGATTTTCCATTCTCCACTTGGAGTCCAGATTTTCTGAAGTCTGATTCAAATTGTAAGTTTTAATCTACTGAATTTCTGAACGCTTCTGGATCTAACAAGACTCAAATAAAAACCTAATCTTTCAACGTATTTTCATGCATCCAACCGGACAATTTGATGTATCTTTACAGGAAAATATGGATTTAGTGCTCCTTGCTGATGGTAAGATGTCGTAAAAATTTACACCAATTTGTGCTAGAACTAAGCAAGATTTGTTGCTTCACGGGGTGTTAGGATAAAGCTCTGGTCTTCCAAGCACATATTAGGAATGAAAAAAAAAATACTGGACAAAGCCTATATGAAGCTCCCCATATCTACAGAGAGGTTACCACAGGCACAGTCAGGCTCTTCTTCACAGTAACACAGGGACAGAAGCCGAGAGGCAAAGGACATAAATTGAAATGGGTGAGGTTCTGACTGGATGTAAGGAGAGAATCTTTTATCCCAAGGACAGTCAAACAGTGAAAGAGGCTGCCCTAAAGGGCTGTGCAATCTGTCCATCCCTGAAGAACTTGAAGATAGGACTGGAAAAGGATTGGGAAACCAAGTTTGATCTCTTAGCTGCCCCTGCTTTGGCTTTGAGCAGAAGGTTGAACTAGATACCTTCTGAGAAGCCTTCCAAGATAAATTATCTATAAAACCATGCTTTAAGGAGGAAAAAAAAAGGCAAAAATAAAAATAAAATAAAAAACTTACCATGGAAGTGTATTCAAATAAAGAAAAAAAAAAAAAGGCTATCTTCCTAACAAGTCTAGGCAAACTGAACAGCTGAATTTTTCTGAGTTCACTAAATTGCCCTTTCTAAATGTATAGCTTGTCCACACATCTTTAGAATACATTCAGTTCAGTAACTCTCCTTGTTTTAATTTCTATTGCATATCTCTCTACATCATGTGAGAAGAAACTACCTACAGAAACACAGGCATGAAAATCCAAGCAATTCTCTTATAAGCATAATTAAGATAGACTAAGCATCAAAATTCTGTTTCCAGAAGATCAACAGACAACAAACTAAATTCCTTGTTAGCTCTAATACAAGCATTCCAGTTCCAAAGGATATTTTTCAGTTGCTTCATTTCTCTTCACTATAATATTGCTTTCTCGTATAAAATAAAGTTTTTCTGTTCCTGCCCTCCTAAATATCACCTTATAATCTGTTTTCCATACATTCTTCCCACCTACCTGTTTAAGTCTAATGGCTGCTTGTAGTTTTTCCATAACCCTCTCCTGTGGTTGATTCCAGATGGTGGCTGTACCGTTGTTTGCAATGTAAGATTTACACGCTGTGATCATCTGATTGGTCACCTAAAAGCAGTTTTAACTTGGTAAAAAAACCAGCATTTCAAGACAAAGCAGGCCTTGCCATTCTCTCAGTCTCATCCCATCCCTCTGACTCCACTGGCCTAAAGCTTGAAAAATAGCAATACTAAATACCAGCCACATCAACAGCCTGTCCTCCTTGTAACACCCAGCCTCCAGAACATAACAAAAATCTTGGTGATTAATTATGCTCATCCTAAACCTACACATCTTGCACCAACCTTGAAACAGCATCTTATGACCAAAGTCATAAGACTTTGTCTCTTCTGAAGGCAAAGATAAAATCAAGAGCCCACAAGAATACAAATGTTAAAGATTAGGTTGTCCTTCCAACTCCATTTTCTTCTTTATGCAAACGTGGAGGTTTAAGGGCAATATGAACTTAATGTACATGGTTCTACAAAAAAACCCCATTCATAACAGGCAAAACTCATTAAAAAAACTACTTTATTCACATCAGGGGTGAGATTTAAGTCTGAAAATGTTCCTACAACTCCAAATTACAGGCAGTAAAATAAGTCCTAAATTTGACATAGTTTATTACTATTTCCAATTCTCTATACATTCAAAAAGCAGCATTAAAGTGACTGAAATGCTGCCTCTCCAATTGCTTGGTTCTTTGTGTTTTCTCTTGCACTCAAGAACAACATAGAAAACAATCTGGGAAGATTTCATTTCCCACCAACCTTCACAAACAGTGAGGAGATTTTTTCAGAAGTGTTGTAATACTGAGAGATACTCTGAATCATTTTAATTGCATTTATGAGTCCTGGAATAGCATCCAGCATGGATACCTGGAAAGAAACACACAGTCTGAACTCTGCTCAGTACCTCTGTTACCCCACATTAGCACAACACCTAATTAGTGAACGCAGAAGCATTATGTACATGGTCTTCAGAATGGTTTTGTCCTTGTCTACCTGGGCCTCTCCTGCAGAACTACCTGTACTACATCATTCCCCAAGCTCTACAATTGAATTTTGGGGAAAAACTTTCACTAGAGTCTTGGCTGGAAGAATTCAGATCAGTGAGTGACATTTGGTAAAAGTAAAGGCCTCTTCAAAAGAACCCTTTTTTTCACAAACAGTATGCTTATATGCCCAGTTGCTAAACCTGACGTAAGCTTGCATGTAAAGAGAACCCCTTCACCACGTGGAGAGAGGAGGAAGAGAAAGGCGGATTGAAGGGGTGAAGCTGAGCCTGGTGGTACAGAGATGTGGTTTTAATTTCTAATTTTGTTTATCGCTACCCAAATGTATTTTCATTGTCAATAAAGACATTTTTCCCCAAGTTAAGTCTGTTTTGCCCATCATTATAATAAGTGGTGTTCCTCTCTTGGGAAAAATACATGAGCTTTTTCATACTATATTCTCATCCCATCCTGTTGAGGATGGGGGTTGAGAGAATGCTTGATGCATAGCCAAGGTCACACCGCCACACCATTTTAATTCTCCATACCCCCGAGGTCTTCAGTAAGTTTTTTGTACAAGAGAAATGCCTTTTACTAAATACTTTTAAGAAAAGTAGCATTTCAAAAGTGTAGTAGTCCTTCCTCAGTCCAGACCAGACAAAGATTTTGCAGACAGCTCTTCGTCACATCTGAATTTCCAAAGCAATAACAGTTTTACTTGGTTGACAAACTCGTTCTCAAAATTGTACAGGTAAATATCAGTAAGGGAAAGGCTTCACACTCCATGCCTCTATGGCTTTCATCCCAAGTGCTACACCATTGCAAAACTAAACATCTCCAAAGTGGGCACCACTTTCTCCTTGGTGAAAACCTGCATTGGAAGCACAGAGCAGGCTAGTTCAACAGACTATAGTGCCAGTAGCAAGCATAGTCACTTTTACTCTGTTTATGGGTATCATGCCAACCTTTCAATAGAGAAACTCAAATGGCAGACTGGAAATACTGAAAGAACACACTGTTCTAATATCACCCAGTAAATGGTAACAAACATGGTTGCCCAGAGCACTGTTTGGAAGCAATTTGGTTTTGAGAAAAATTTCAGGGAAGAGGAAGCTAGGATGGGTCAAAGTTTTGAGTCTTCATGGCTACTAGTCATACTTCTTTTACTAGCAAGACACATACAAGTCAGTTGTAAAACCAGTTTTAATAAAAGCAATTATTTGCCACCTATCTTAGCAGATAATGGGAGAGGGAGACTCTTTCGTCCAATCCTGTGCTTTAGGGTGGCTGGTTTTGTTTATTACCTGTTATGCTTGCATCATTCTATGCATTCTCATACTATGGTATGAGAAGGTGATTTATAATTACATCTTAATATTTACATGATCCTATTTATCTTTTTCCAACCCAAGAAGCTGAAAATTGCCCTATAAATGTTAGTCTAACCATGACCTGGCCACCAACAAAAAGACAAAAGATCAAACTTTGTCTTTAGCATAGCACTAGGTTTACTTTTTTTTCCTTCTTTTTTCCTTTTTCTTTTTTTATTACAAGGAACTTACTTCCTCCCATAGCACAGAATCCAGTTTCCTCATCATATCAAAAGCTTTACAGATACTATGGTATGAAAATAACATGTACTTTATTCTGTAGCCAGAGATTCCCATTAAGCCACTTTTACCACAGCTGCACAAGATCTCAAACTGGAGTTACATATGTAAAATTTTCTGTGTTTAATTTCCAAACCAATCCTACAGAATATATTCATGTTGCTTGTCTCAAGACGTGTATGTTAAGAATATAAAAGTTCTGCTTACGGGATCACTATTGTATAATGGGTCATAATATTTTTCCAGAGAATATAGATACTTCACATTATCTTTAGCTTCATTTGCTGCGTCTGTGATGCGAATATCCAATGCTCGCCACTTCTAAGAACAGAAGGTTGAAAAAACAAATAAAACTGTACATTTCAGAAAAAAATGTTTTGAAATCATTCTGGTTTGTCATTAGGTTCTAAACACATTTGACAGCACAGTTCTGTTACTTCAGAATTATACATGTTCACCCAAGATGAGGTCCTTGCATTGTTTCAGTAACTTGACTGTGAACATACAGTTAGTTTAGACCACTCAGCTCAATAGTCAGTGGTAGTGTCCAGTGAAGCTGCTCTAAAATATATGAATGATAGATATATAACTATGTATTTGTTCCACATCTCATTTTGATGAGACAAGATTTTTGGTGGTTTTTTTTTTTCTGTTGGTGATGAGACTTTAAATTTTTTATGTAAGTGTAAGAAGTTATGATCTCACAAACAATTTCGACAGGCACTGTAACAACATAAAGAAGAGGCTTAAAAAATGGGGGGATTGATTTTTTTTTGTCATTAAATATCCAGTTCATTACTTCAATATTCTGATTTAATAACCGACTTTTCAAATAACTTTAATTATTTATTTATGTTGAGCCATGTGGATGCAGTACCCTGTAAGCCTTTAGACTGAGGGGATTCCCAGTCTTTTTCAATAAATTGAACTAGATTTAAACTTTATCTACTCAAGCTAAGGAATAGAGAAGGAAAAAGAAAACAAAAGCCAAATATGTTTCAATATTTTCCCCACCAGCATTGTTACATACATTATCAAAATGAGCTAGGGTATAAAGAACATTTCTATTCTTTATATTTGTCATAATTTAAAATAAGAACCTTCAGCAGTTTGGATTTAGCAGCAGTGAGTACTCCCAGCACTGCCTTCACATCTGGGCTCTTCAGCTGCTCCATAAGGTAGTAGAATTTTGACATTTTCTTTTTCCAGTAGTCAAGCTCTACTCGTGGTCCAAGGTCATCTGCTTCTTTTCTCAACTGGTCATTTTCTGCAAGAACCTTTCATCACACAGTAATATTAGTGAGTGATTCTAATATTTTTTATCTGCAGAGATAGCATGGATTAATTCTACATTTAATACCTAGTATTAACCTCTCCTGATAAATTACCTAATTTAGCCTTCACCTCATATGAGACCTAATTTTTCTTGGTCCTTTTATTTCCAAGTTAAAGAAGAGACACTGTTCCTTCTGTTTGATGAGAACGGTTACAGACAGTTAAATTTTCTGCAAATAACCTGTTTCAAAGTACAAATGTGACCACTGAGAATAGTGTTCACTCAATTACTGCATTCTTTTTGTTTTCATTAAATCCACTGGGAACCACTAACTGTTTTGTACTTTAGCAACAGATGATTATCAAAGACAAGGGACTAAGCTTCCCAAACTGTGTATCCTGTATTTGCTAGCAGATGGGAAAATTATCTCAATAATATTCCCATTGAGAAGTAAAAGCACAAAAACCATACCAACAGTACTTTAAAATAAAGAGATTAAACTCATCTAAATTTATAGAAAGGTAGCTATAACACCAACAGGATTAAACTCATCTCCCAAGATGCAGATGTCATATTTCACATTTGTCCCATGTATCACCTGTTCAATTTGTTTGGTCCATTCTTTCATGCAGACTTCTATTTTTTCAAGAGCATCTATGCTGTTAGCAACCATCAAGTAATCTGAAGGTCCTCTTAGAGTTTTCAGGTCATATGTTTCACATTTCTTCAGGCTGACCTAAAACACGAGTAAAAAAAAAATAAATAAAGGCTGAATGTTCATAACAAATAATCTAGGAACTTTATAGACTAACTAGTTGTCCTGCTTGGGGTATCTCACTTCCTATTCCCAGCTCAGTCTAAACTAGACTGGTTTGAGCAAGAACTGGACTCCAGAATCTGGAGAATTCACCAGCCAGGCAGCCGTGCTCTCATGCCCTTTCCTTCACAAATGCTGAGTAGAAACCAACAGTTAAAGCAACAGTTTGTCATACGTTAAATATTTAAATATTTAAGAGTGGCCACAGCTATTGGAGAGTCGAGAAATTGATAGGTCTAAAGAACTGGCCCCAGAATAAACAAGAACAGAAGCACCTACAGAACTGTTAAAACCACAGATCAAAGTATAACAAATTACTGATAACAGTAAACTGAAGTGTTGGGTTATTCTCCAGTTTAACAAAAGCAATTTTTATGAGTCATCTACAACAGCAGTTAATTCAAAAGCACCAGAGTTAGAGACATTGTACAGGTAGCTCACTTTCTATCTGCCATGTGAACATACTACCTTTTCCAACAGACTTTGCTGAGTTCCTGATAGGACACTAACAAATGCTTCGAGGGCACGAAGGAAGTCCTGCTTAACGTTGGGAACTTGTTGAGGTTCAACCCAGCCATGGTCCATAGTCTGTAAGGCTGGAATGAAGATTTCTGATATCAACTGCTCAACACTTTTTAATAAGCCATCTCGACCTATATCCATCATACCAAAATTTACTTCCTGTAAAAGAGAGACAATATAAGGGGTCTTTTGCCACTAAAGACTTAGTTATATACAATTCACACATACACTCTCAGAAGTAAAATAATTTTTGTTTTTCTAAAGAATTTGCTAGAATTTGTTGAAATTTAACACCTTAGTATTTAGGTATTGAATAATTACTCTGTCATTACAGATCGTCTTAAATTTTCTTCCTTAACATCATTTTTTCACATCAATGATATATTTCAAGTTACTGCCACAAGATAATGTCTGTTTTTCCATTAGCCTCCCTTTTTGTCCTATTTCTTTTAATCCATCTGTGTCCTTTTATTCATTCCTCCATGTCAAGAGCTGTCAAATTATATGCTGAGACCAAATACCCCATGGTAAAAACTAATTTTAAACAAGGTTATGTACAGAGATGAGCAGTCACTGACTTACCTGATAGATATTCTCAGTTGTGATGGATTTAGAAAAATTAGATCTAATAAAGAAAACACATACACCAGTTAAAGCAACTTCTTTTCCCTCTGTCACAAATACTTTAAGTTTCTTCTTCTTAGTCAAATGAGAGTTCATTCCTGTTCCTGGAAGGCCAAAGTACTCTGCAGATTCAAACAAAAGAAACAATTAGGACCCGTAGATTATTTATTCAAAGAAAAGTTTTCTACAGAAACAGTTCAGTCATTATTTGTGCATCTCTGAGTCCCAGTATCCTGGAGGTCTCTCACAGAACTAGCCACAGAAAATATGCAGCATTCAGAATCTTCATGGCACAGTAAGAAATATTTCATCTAGTTTTGCATTCTTGCATCAAAAGCCTTTCATTTCTATTAATTTACTTGTCTTTCTATTCCTTCTAAATAATGGTTCAGGTTTAAGGTCCTTTTATATGGCTCTATCATGCAGTTGAAGATACTGCCCTATTACTTGAAAAAGAAAAATTAAATTAAAAACAGAAAAGGTAGTGGAGTATTTTCTTTTTCTTTGCACATTTGCTCAGCACAACTATAACAGGTTGCAAGAGAATTTAAGTTGCTTTACCTGTATCCATTACCTCCACGTCTTGATAGTAGAACATCAGATGACGCAGACCTCCAGGGGCCAGAAATCTGTCAATGCGCTCTATCTGTTCGAAATCATGTTAAGATCATAATACATCATCGATTTGAATCATATCATACCAAGAGAGGAAGCAGTTATTTATTTATTTAAAGGCATCAAATCAGGACAATTTCACAGTTCTCCATCCATTCAAGGCTGCCATCAAGCATCACTGAAGCACGTATGGGTAGTGCAGTCCACAAACCTCATGTATGGGCCACACAGGCTGAGGAAGAGACTGAATTGCTTCATGCTACTATGCTGATCCATGTCTCAGCACTTTAAAGTCTGGCCTCATCCATTATTTTACTAGGTCTGAGTCACTCTGTCATGTAGTCCCTAACTACATAGCTACCTTTAGCAAAAAAAAAGGCTCCTTCAAGTTCATCTTCAGAAACATTAGCTGATACCATTTGTGCTTCCTAGTACAGAAAAATGGCTAAAAGATCACCAGAAGAGGGAAGAAAGCCACAATTATCCCTCTTCCATTAATAAAAAGCCTCAGTTACATCAAGATAACAAACTTCTATTCCAGAAAATCTTGGCTGAGCCCTGCAAGATGAGGTCAAAACAACTACTACACTTTTCCCTTTCCAAGTATAGCAATTGCCAATATTTTCCTCATCTGACAGCTATTCTCAGGCTGTATAGTTTGCCGGGAAACCCATTTAGAGATAGAATGCACAAAGGCTGAAACAAATTCTGCTTTTTAATGTGCATGACAGCATTCTGCACAGCTCATTTGCTATCACATGAAGTCACAGAAATGTTGGAAGGGACCTCTGGGAGGTCTTAAGGCCAGCCTCATGTATCACCAACAACAGCTCAGATCATCTGGAGCTTTTCCTAGGCTGAGTCTCAAAAACCCCAAGGATAGAAATTCCACAACAGACTTGAAGCAACCTATTCCCAAGCTGCATTACCCTCCTGGTGAAGAAGGGTGGCCATTGGTGGCCATTTTTCAAGATGTGGCTTTGTCTTTGGAGTTATCTGCAAACACTGAGCATAGTTCAGCTCTGTCACCTTTGCAACCACTCTTCAAGCAACTGGAGGCTACTATTTGACTGGCACTCAACCTCTTCTTCTCCCTCATCTCATACTTCACGTGCCCTGTGTCCCTCTCTTTCTTGCTGGTCTTCCACTGGACTTTCTTCAGTTTCTCAACAATATTAGCACTGAAATGGGAATGCATAAATTGAAGGTACACAGATGGAAAGGGAGAAAACAAACCAAAAAAACCCAAACACAGCCATGTTTACTTTAGTGTCAGGAAGTAAAAGAAGATCTATTTCTGTCTACCTGGGTTTTTTAAAAAGTGATATTTTTTAATATCTCAGTACATTAATTTGTATTAGCCCTCATGCTGTCAGTCAGATCACACAAGCCATTCTATTTTGTCAAGTAGTTTCTACCTATTTTAATTTGCTAAACTAGATCTCAATGTAGTCTCACAAACTCTGGTGGCAGCCTTACAGAAAAAACAACGTGCTGTGGACAGGACTCTTGAACCTCTATGTGATGTATACTCAAGGACTGGAAGACTTCACACTGTGGTTTCACTATGAAATACAGTCACGGGCTTTACCATATTATCTATAACCACTGGAAAGGATAAATCCTAATCACTTTAAAAATCAATATTGTTACAATAGGTCCTAGAATTAAGGACACTTTTGTTCAACTTAATTGAAAAATGCTGAAAAATACTTTTTTGAGGAGAAGACTTGAGTAATCTCAGACATGAAGTCTGACAACTATCTCACCAAGAATTTAATGGCAATATTAGTTCCAAAATATACTGTGAGCTTCACTTTCAAATTCATCAGATTACCTGGTTACCATCAAGAATAGCATCTTCTACTTCTGCTTTGTCCAGATTCACACAAGAGGCAATGATATCCAGTAAGTAATCATGCCTGCCATCCAGATAAGCACGTTTAGCCTCCCTCTCTTCCTTGAGCTTTTGCTGTTATAAAACACAAAGTGGACAATGAAAAATTCACGATCTAATTTGAAGACAAAGAAAGCTTTAAAATTTATTTTAAAAAGTAAAGGCTATTACATTCTTCCATATTTGTGATTTATGTTCTTATGGCACTCAAAAGAAAATTTTAGATGCGGCTTTTGTTATAATTTTACAGTTTGTTTCTGGTGTTTTATTTTGAGATTTATCACAACATTTATATCATAAATAATGTTGTACAGAAGGCTAATTTGCTGAAAGGCTTTGTAGGAAAAAAATGTATTTTATATGTACAGTTCCATTATTCTGCAAGTTATCTTCAACACCCTGAGTCCTTCGTCTCAGCTTTTCAGTCTAGTCACGTATGACCATCAAGTCAAGACAGGATCCTGACTGATCTTTGTTATTCATGGAAGATATTGTAAGTGTTCTCTAATAAAGACAGATGCTGCTGGAGGAAGCTAGGGTTTTATATGTTATCTCTTTAATATAATGAGAAGTAAAACAAACCACAAGCCTCAAGGTACACAAGTGTTTACAAATGTGCTTAACTATAGCTATTATACCATTCTTCAAGCAGTAAGCCTACTCTTCTAATTAAATTGAATTCCCACATGTAACACACCTCATTACATTATAGAGAAAATAGCCTTCTGGAATAGTTACTGGTATTACTGTGCTTGCGGATTACAAGATTCAATATCATTGCATTTTCAAAAGAAATTTAGAATTATGTTTCATTGGTGGTAAATTCAATCCTTATTTCCCTGGTGATTAGGAGAAAACTAGTAACTTTATAAAGTATGCATAAGTGATTTATCCACAAGCTTTTGTAGAGCCAAAAGGACCTGCATAATATACTTTATACCCTTATGTAAATATCTTTCCTACTTTCTGAAGGAATACTCAAATATTTGGTAAACTTGCAACTACTACCATCCCTTCATAAATGCTGAATGCATTAGAAATATTTTTCCATACAAAAGACAAACATACAAACACTATTCTTTACACAGATGTGTCTGAAGAACACAGTAGCAGATAAATTTTTACATGTACTTTATGCTATTTTACCTCCCTCATACCCTAACATGGTCTCCAGTTTCCTGAGAGTGAAGTGTCATGACAGGATTGCCTTTTCCTAAGTGTTTTTAAACATGAGCAGAAATTTTCCTCCTAGTTAGATAGGCAAAAAGCAACCATTTTGTCTGAATCAGCTTCATTCACACTAGATGATAACACTAGAATCCTCAAAACTATTGTTCCAGTAATTTGAACACAACTGATAGGATATCTTTAAAAAAAAAATCAGTACAACTAACACTGTACCAATTAGTTTCTATTTAACACAGCATGAAGCCTTTTGTTTTACCTCAACTACAGAGAGACTACTTTTGCACTCTTCTTGTGTTTCCAACATAGATCTCCAGATATTTTGCTATACAAGACTACATCTTACACTGGTTGTTAGTCACCAGCTCCACCTATACAGATGCTCTTGACAAGTTCATAGCCTTCATTTCTTCTACAAGTTGCTGTTTATGTAGACTGAAATCATGAGCACCTTCTTCTCAAACTGAGCAATCATGCCCTGATGTTTGTTTCTGGTTTTCAAATTTTTTTTAATTGCTGTGTCTAAAACCCTCTAACAAATATACAAGCTACCATGCATAGCTGTTCATACAGCATTGGGCAATATTTGATGCCTAAGTCTAGTAACAAGAGCATTCATTAAGATATCACAAAGACTTAAAAGTGTAATTAACTTAACTTACTTAATGAACCATACCTAGAGAAACAGGAAACTATTAACTAAATGGTAAAGCTATAGATTTATGAAGATATGAAGGACATTGACTTGTATTTATCACATGTCACTACTGGAAAGCATTTGCATTGATATGTTGGATATCTCTATAATTAATGCAAGTTCCACACATTTTTTCCTGATAGCTGCTGCAATGCAAGAACTCTCAATGCAATTCAAGCTATCATGCTTCTATATTTTGCTGAGTTACCGTTTCTACAAACTTCCTCCCCAAATGAAGTATTACTCAATCACAAACTCGCACATTAGTTACTGCAGTCATTAGAAGAGACTTCTGCCTCACTTTTAGGATTAGGTTGTACACAGAAAAGTAGAGGAAACCTAACTTCAGTGCTTTCAATAGCAAGTCACTAATTTATGTATATAAAAACACTAAGAAGCTACACTGGAAACTGTCTTCCAGTCTAGCTTCTGGGCTTCCATTTGCATACTACTAGAAGAATAAATTTTTAAGATATTCTTTACTTAGGATTAGGAATCTCAGAGAATTAATTACAAAAAAATGCTGAGCTTTCTACCTCTCATTCTACCTCTCTCATTCTTCCCTTTCCCCTTTAGCTACCCTCACATCTCACTTCAAACCAGCATTGTGGTCACAGCCTAAGAGTTTATGCAATTTTATATCCTGCAGGATTCATTACAGAAGTACTTAGGCCTAAACAGCATCTCTACAAAAAAAATTACCCAAGAATAGACAGCTCTATGTAATTCAAAATTTCACAGAGCACTGAAAGAGTAAGGTTTGAAGATGGAAGGATGCTGAAACACACACACTATCATTTCTGCAAGAGAGAAATTGCTGTTACATGCAGTAACACTGACATGAAAATCCTGAAAAGTATCAGCAGCAACTCTGATCAAGGTCACACATAAAAGCCTCTTCCTAATGGTCCCATGATGTAGGAGGATTCAGAAGAAGTACTTACAAGAGATAAACACTGCCTCACTTAAACATCTGGAATGATTGTCCAAGTATTTTATGGTACAGCTTCAGCTCAGTTTTTCATGTAAAGAACACCACAGGTAACACAGCCCAGTTTAGTTTTGGGTTTCTTTCACCACTCTTGGTTATGAAGGTAAGAAAGGTCATATGACACAGTTCCACAACAGATGAAGGTCCAAAGCTAAACTACTTATCTGAAAAGTCCTTTTCTGATGAAATGTCCAGTTATAACAAGTAGCTTGTTTTATGTTACATAAAACCTTAAAATTACTAATACTTAAATACTAACAATTTGGCACAGGAAACTGATTTCAATAGACATCTTCTCCTGGAGAAAAGGGAGAGATTCCTATCTATTCCTATCTATTTTCACATATACCTAAACCCATAAAGATCTCACCATCAGTCTGAAGAAACAAATGGAGATTAGATTAAAATTTAAATTAAGTTTCCTAGCTGCTACACAGTATATACATTTAAGCAGCGGGTACTAAAAGAGCACACGTCAGAGATTGCAGGGGTTCTTTTTTTGAAACAACAGGCTCAGAACCAGCTATTGACTACTGCCAGCTTCTCCATTATAGTGTAGCTGCTGATGGAGACACCCTGAACAGAGTTAGCAAGAATGTTATTTAGTATGCAAGTCATATGTACACAAGATAAAACTTGTTCTGAACAGTCTTTATCCAGCAAACGATGCATTTTGTTGTCAGAATACTGTGCATCACTGAATTTAGACATGCTGAAATCAAAGTCTTATGGATGAGCAAGACTTTACTGGGAAGTTCAATAGTGAAAGAGTCAAAAAGTAAGAATGTTCTACTATTAACTTACTGTCTTGTCCAAAATTTATTTAACCAACATGGAATTAGTTTCTCTCCTTTAACTTGCTAAGATGTTTTATATTACATATGCCTTGCTCATGAATTTCCTTGCAAAAGTAAACTGCAAACTATTTTACACATTTTCAAGCACCCTGAGTTTTCAATATTCAAGTTTCAATGTTTTTATTTCCTCTTTCCAAAAAAATACAAGCCCTAGAGAATTAGGGCAGTCCCCTCAGCTAACTCTTAAACCTCAAAAATCAGAGCTCTGTACATGTGTTATCAAACTGCATTAACTCAGGAAGAGTTTCTTAAATAACCATCTTTTAAAGTGAGTTGAAGTGCATTAAGTATCTAAGAGTAAGTCTAACAGCAATATTCTATTGTTGTTTCTTAATGTTAAGTATTGCCTTCAAAATTCTATTCCCACTTTAGAAGTATGGGAAAAGTGAAGTTACATTTCTGTTTTCCTTGGTGGCCAAGTCCACCCCTGTTTTGTTGCCAGATCTAACATCAAACTCTTCAGTGTACTAATACAGCATTTGTGAAATTAGACCATTACCAGACCATTGCAACAATCTGGACAAGATACAAGTACCACAAGCCAAATGCATAAACACCTCCCAGTGCAAATTTGCCTTCCAAAAAAAATTGTGGAACTAACATCATCCACTTACACCTATTTCAGAACCCACATTTTTCTATGCCCTCCCCCCTTAATACACACCTTTATTCAAATTATGTAGTTATTGTCTAAACCTAGTTCAAAATTCAGTTTTCCTTACCTTTATCACTCTGCCAATGCTCCGTTTCCAAAGTTGCTTTCTTCCAGCTCTAAACATTGTACTATGCAATATGAGCATCAAGTACTGTTTTTAAGGAACAAGCCCTAAACCATGGAGAAAGCTCCTACATCCATCATTTTGCACTCTCCCCCCAACCTTTTGTTTGCACTTGTTTCATTCCTTTTCACTTGAAACAACAAAATAACTCTCAAAAATAGAGTAAGGACCTGAAAAAACCAGCAACTATTAGCCTTATCTCTGTATTTAAAATTCAGTTCTAGTGTGCATACAAATTGCTTGAAAATTAAATCGCACTACCACAGAAATGAGAGGTCTCTAGCCACCAGAATTTACTGCCTATAGATTAGGCCTTGAAAGTTACTGCTGCCAACCACAGTGTTGTTAAGGTGATACTGTTTACATACTAACACGGCTGGATACAATTCATCATACTCAAGGGCAACATAACTATTTGCAGAAGTCAATTTTATAACTACTTCTCTGATTTGTGTTTAGCCTTCTGAAGCAATCCTTGTGTCAACAAGCATCTTTGTTTCCTTGTCACAGGTGACTGTTTAAATATATAGCAACAGCAGTCAAGCAACTTTCAAATATCTTTTACCTACAGACTTGTAAATTACTGAGTTTTCTATTCATATTTTTTATACAAGTACGTTCAGTCACACTTATTTTTCAGTTGTACAATGGTTGCTTAATACAGCAATTTTTCTTCAGCAAGAAATGTTAGGTGTTTTTTTTCCCTAAAAGAGCCTTAATATTTTCCACTTCAGTGACCGAATATAATCCAATGTCCTCTTGAAAATGCCAAGAAAAACAATCTAATTAGCCAGTATTAGGAACAAGAAAACAGACACTTTTACAGCTATTTCTGGCTGAAAATGTCCCTAAATATTTCTGCTTTCACTCATATCAATGTGAATAATGTCTAAAAGCACTTGACAACCTTAGCATTGATAAAAATCACATGAGTAAAAACCATTTTCCCTGCATTATCTGCATTTTCCCCACCTACAATAGTCAAATCCAGCTGTGCATACATGTTTGAAAGAGAAAGACCGAAAAATTGCATTTAGGGTAAAAGTAAACATCCATGGATTTCTCTCAACCCTTCACAGAGTTATCGTTTAAAATTAAACATGCTATTAAATATTACATATAGAGTTAATTCCTATGGATATCCTCAAACCACTGAGGAAATAATTATTTACATTCTGTTGGAAGGAGTCCAGAGGAGAGCCACTAAGTTGATCACAGGGCTGGAGCAGCTCTCTTGTGAAGACAGGCTGAGAGGGTTGGAGCTGTTCTGCCTGGGCGAGAGCAGGCACTGGGGAGACCTTCCAGCACCTTCCAGTTCCTGAAGGGGGCCTGAAAGAAGGCTGGAGAGACTTTTCACAAGGGCATGTAGTGATAGGACCAGGGGGAATGGCCTTAAGCTGCAGGAGGGCAGGCTCTTCACTGTGAGGGTGGTGAGGCACTGGCACAGCTTGCCCAGGGATGCTGTGGATGCCCTAACCCTGGAGGTGTTCAAAGTCAGCTGGATGGGGCTCTGAGCAATCTGATCTTGTGGAAGGTGTCCCTGCCCATGGCAGGGGGGTTGGAACAAGCTGATCTTTAAGGTTCCTTGCAGCCCAAACCATTCTATGATTCTATACTTCTTTGCATGATGTATGTGATTCCTAAAGCGAAAACTCAGCCCAACATGCTTCACTTTGCCATACAGTAATAAAAGTTCCTTTTTTAAAAAATAAGAGGAAAAAAATCCCTTATTTAAATCTCTTGAAAAAACACCTAGAAAGCATGGATCTTTTTTCTAAAAGGCTATGAAGTCATAGCAAATTACTTACAGAATCACAAAATCATTTAAAGAAATCTCCAGACTGGTCCATCTAGATCAGTTTTTTGCTCAGAGCAAGTCCAATTAGAGTGGGTTGCTCAGGGATGTTTGCAGTTTAAATATCCCTAAGGATGGAGATTCTGCAACCTGTGTTCAGTGATGTTATACTTGTAGGTCAAGTTTTCTTCACTCTTGTTTCCCACTAGGGAACTCCTTCATGGGTTACCACCAAGAAGGTTCCCTGAAGAAGTCAAAAATCTGATGTTCCAAAGTCCAAGGTTCTTTTGGGGTTTTAAGCTCCACTGTCTCATGATCCCTGCAGTTAAATCTTCTCTGAACTTCCCCATCTTCAACTAGTTTTCTTGTTTGTAAATGGCAAGCCTAGCAGAGCATCTCCATCAGCTCATTTATCATTTGCAAAAAGAAATAGTCTTCAAACTCCAGAAATCTCAACCATTTAAATAAGTTGGAATGTGACATTTTTAGACTAATTAAAGAGTGGCAAAATTAAAATGATTGTCAATCATGACAAGGAATAATCTAACCCATGGAGGGAACCGATATATATGTTAATATCAAATAATCACAAATCATTACCTTACACAGGAACTCTCCTTGCAGCTGTAATATATCTTTGGCAACTTTTAGGCAGACTGCATTTACAGTACTAGATAATACTCTGATATTGGTTAGAGTCATTCAAAGATTGTAGACGTTTATGGAATTCAACTCGCTGTGATCTTCCATCTCATTATGTTATTAAAAGGAAAACAGAAAATAATTAAGTGGTTGAGACAGTGCTTAACTGCCATCATCAGGTCACTGCTGTCCTCAGGTCAAAAGTCAGACTTCCAGCAGAGCCAGTTTCACACAACATTAATGCAACCAACCCAGAAGGCTGAGAAGCAACCTTTTGGCCAACAACTGTATGCCAGACTCTTCTAACCTGTACCTATCATTTGCCTTATAAGCCAAAAAAACAAATAATGCTGAGCCTTAAAAAGTTATAGCTGATTTTGGCTCAAACTGCGATAAAAATACTACCCTAGGAATTTGCTTTACATCCACTAGAGCATTAGATAGAATAGCATATAATGCCTACATATATGGATCAAATAATCCAGGTTGATTTTTTTCAGATTTTTGACCAGAACAGTTCTTGCTGAGGCAGAGCTTAACAAGGACTCCTTGTTCTATTCCAATGCCAGACTTGACTTACATAAACATTTTTATAATTTTGGAAAAAAGCTTTCTTGCAGATTTTAACCAATTAAAAAAAAAAAAACCTGCTCTTTTATCCTTTGTTTTATTGGTGATCAATTGATCAAATTGATTCCAATCTGTGATTTGAGGAATACATTTCCTCTCTAGATGCTTCAGGAGTGCAAGATCTGTGGTGAGGTCAGATTATTTTTAAGAATTTATTTTATGCATTAATGAGGATATGTAATCTTGTATTATAACTGGGAATTCTAAGAATAATTTTAGTCTGTCATATGTCCCTGGCTAGCCTTGGCTCTGCTCAGCACCCAGCAAAGCATTAAGTCAGATTTGGGATAAATTACTACTGTGCAGATGAGTAAAACTACAAAGCACACAATCAACTGTGTCAGAGAAACACTTTTTAAACTAAAATATTGAGTTGTCATATTGTTTTAGGAATTATGAAAGTTCATTTCACAATGCCAAAAGACTTTGTTCATTTCACAGTATCAAAAGTAGTTAATGGGGTAACATCAGGCTGGAGACCAGTCACCATCCCCACTGCAGTCTAGAACTTCAGCGTGATGGGAAGAGGAGGGGCAGGCACTGATCTCTTCTCTGTGGTGACAGTGACAGGACCTGAGGGAATGGCCTGAAGCTGTGTCAGGGGAGGTTTAGGTTGGACATCAGGAAAAGGTTTTTCACCCAGAGGGTGTTTGGGCCCTGGAACAGGCTCCCCAGGGAAGTGGTCACAAACACCAAGCCTGACAAGGTTCAAGAAGTGTTTGGACAATGCTCTCAGGCACATGGTGTGATATCTTGGGGCTGTCCTGTGCAGGGCCAGGGGTTGGACTCGATTATCCTGATGGGTCCCTTCCAATTCAGTATATTCTACGATTCTGAATATTTTTTTATTAGTGTTAACATTGCGCAGCTATGGCAACGAGGGTTCTTTTACTCTGAGCAATTAGGAGTAGTAGATAGTGGTTAGCTACCATCTAGTGGTTAAAAGCTGAAAGTGTACATGACTTTCACGTTTTTTCACAAGACCGCAAAACAGTCGATATAAAATTTGGCAACTGAAATTATTCTTTACAGAGATGATCACTTACAAATCACAGATTAAAATCTACGCTGAATATAAGTGGAGGAACTTAAAGAAATGGATATTCTACACTCGTGCATTCTCTTGATGGAACCACAATGCGAATCATCAGAGCTAAGGGTAGACATTACCTTGAGCTGCTTTCAAAGTCAAATAATACTGAGGCTTTAATACCTTGAAGGCAAGTATTTTTAACTGCTTTGCTGAGAAAAATTTAAACTTCAACATACTTAGTTATTTCCTGCACTAGTAGGCACATGGATCGCTTGTCATTCCAAAAAATGCTTTTTCTCTTAAAACATGTAACAAGTGTATGATTTGTCAGGCACCTAATGTCTTCAGCTCAAACATACTAAAAAAAGAAAAAAGGAAAAAGAAAGGCTATCATACCTGAAAATTACACCTCTTACTTGTTCGATGAGGTAACAGATACGACTAAGATTTTAACCTTTAATAATGTTATGTTGCTATTCAACAAGGATTTTATGTGAAAGATAATACTGCTCAAAGAACTAACCTACCATGTAGGAAGTCCTAGTGTAATTCCCTGTTCTGCTTTATGCAAAACATCTGTTCTCCTGGCTGTGCTTGCCTATTTGATCCACTGCTAATAAAACAAAATTTAAAGGTAAAACACTTAACTATATGGTTGACAGATACACAATTAGCCTTCTGTTTACCAGGACAAACAGGATGTGTGGGTCTTACCAAATGAAGAAACATTATTGTGAGAACAGACAATTGCAGTTCAAGTAACCATGAAAGCAATACATTTTCCATTTTAAAGAACTACCAAATCTCACACCTTCTCTGCCCTTTCTTATTTCAAATGATGTGGACGTTGTGCCTATCAACTTAACTGGAGTAAGGATCAAAGGCAAAAGTAGCCTACCTCAGGATCTTCAAGCATCCCTTGCTGCTCAAACATTCCAATATCCCTAGAAATGCAGACTAAAGAGAATGGTAAGTTCTCAGCATGAAACTGAAGACCAGGAGAGAAATGAGTTCCAGATTCACTGGAGGATGAGAACATTCCTGAAATTAAAGGAATGGTTTTGGAAGAAACAATTTAGGTAAACTTTGTGGCTTTTACTCTTAAATATTATAGAGGAGGTTTTAAACCTAGCCTAAGGAAATGTTATCAGGCCCTAAAGATCATTTGTTCTCAAAATACATATCCACTTGTATGAAGTATAGGGAGCTAATGATGTGATAAAGCAGAGGGTTCCACCTGTCACACTGCAAGCCATAGCAAAAGGCTGGACAGTAAAATGTTGTCCCTTTGAACAAGGTGGAAGAAAACAGAAAACTAAAACAAGCACATAACTGCTTTTACCTCAGCAGGAAAAGTCCTAGGAACAAAGTTGGGGGAACTGGGATTCTATCTTCAAACTAAGGCATGGCTGTAACAACAGCACTAGAAACTACCAGAATAGCATAAGGAAGGTATCCACTGCTACCTTGTGCCATACATCAAGGTATTTGCTAAATAGGAAACATGGAAAAGTGCACACTGGTTTAAAAGACTTCACTGTTCAAACAAGTTAGTGAGTCAACCAGAGCCCAACAGCATAAAGTTTCAGTCACAAACAAGATAGACACAGCATATGATATTACTGTCTGCCTAATTAGCCTGGAAGTATTGACTGTGACATGCTGACAGTGATGAGGGGGGCCCCCCATGGCAGGGAACAGAATCAGCAAGTAACTTCAGCTGTCTTCTTATACACTCGGGAAATACCACTGCAGATTGTGATGCTAATACTAATTTTTTCAGACATTGGTAATAGGAATAATTAAAATATATATAATAATTAAATAATTAATAATTATAAATAATTAAATATATATGTAAAAATATAAATATATAAATAATTAAAATATATATAATAATTTTAAAATATCTGAGGCCAACTAACTTCTACCTCACTCCCTAAAAAGGCACAATATCAGGTTCAAAATATTAGTGTTCAAATAAAATACAAAGTTTAAAAAGCTCAGAACTGTAGAGGCCCACAGAAGCTGACTGGCCACGGGAGAGACTGGGGTGGTGCATCCCCAGACTCCAGCCAGGCCACACAATGACCTGAGAAATGCTCATTCGTAGTATTAACACGTCATGAGAAAGAGCAAGACTTTGCTGGAGAAGGGAGGCCAGGTGGAGATAGAGCAGCACTTTTCCAAAAGAAAGAACCACAACACAGTACAGCACAAGTGCAGGAATTAGTGGCAGGAAGTGGGCATGAACTAAAACGTGGGATTGAGCCACCAATGACCCATAAAGCCCTCCAAACCCTTTCCAGAACACCCTGCACATAACTAATTTGTATAAAAAGCGAGAAACCTGTCTATAAAAAAGGTACTTTCCCAAGCGTGGGCAGTGCCCCCCAGGATCCTGGATGTCTCACTGGTTGGACTGACACAGATCAATGCTTATCAGCTGGACCAGCACTGGACCCAGAAGTGATGATCATTTTCTCTCCTTTTCTCTGTTCCTTTCTTTCTTTAATTCATCTCTCCCTCTTTAATTTCTCCTGCTTTTCCTCTTTCTTTTCCTTTAATTTATCTCTTTCTTTAAATAACCTCTCCCTCTTTAAATTCTTCCTTCCTTTCCACCCCACCCTTTTATGCAAACCCCACTGTCAGGTGTTTATATAGTAGGTCAGGGACTAGCACTCCAATTTCCATGCCAAGTGTATAATATACTAATAAAACTTTCTAATTGTTTGCAGACCCTCTTAATTTTTTTTGTTCCTGTTCACCAAAGAGCATTTACAAATCTTAGGTGCTTCTTGCCCCTTAAGAGTGGGTCATCACAACAGCACTAACAAAAGTTTTAGAAAAGCCAGTGCTTCTTCAAACTGAGTAACCACTACAAGTAAGAAGATGGAAATAACCAGGAAAAAGAATTGAATCTTTGCAGACAACATGCAAACTGTTTAAGAACACCATGCTGAAATCACAGAGCAATTGCACAGCTTCTACCATGAAAAACTTGAGAAAAAGCATAAGCCATTCAGCATAGCTAAAAGTAGAGCAAAAGCCAGCAGGCATCCACCAAAAAGCTGGAACATTGATGTGGAAAAAATCCAGATGAATTAAAACCTGACAGCTTAGACATAGATGCAATGAGACAAGGTGAAGCAGACTGAATAATAGCTAATAAGAAATACAAAGTGCTGATAATGAGATCCCTTCCATTGTGCACCACAATAATAGGAAACTTCCCACAATGTCTTCAAAAAAACCATGGCATTGCAAAACTTCAGAGTGCTGGTGGGTGAGAGGCTGGATGTGACCCAGCCATGGGCACTCCCAGCCCAGAAAGCCAAACGTGTCCTGGGCTGCATCCAAAGCAGCGTGGGCAGCAGGGGAGGGAGGGGATTCTGCCCCTCTGCTCTGCTCAGACCCTACTTGGAGCACTGCATACAGCACAGGAAGGACAGGGACCTGTTGGAGTGAGTCCAGAGGACGCCACCAAGATGATCAGAGGGATGGATTTCCTATGGGGAAAGGCTGAGAAAATTGGGTTTGCTCAGCCTGGAAAAGAGAATGCTTTGGGGTGACCTAATTGTGGCCTTCCAGTACCTGAAGGGAGTCCACAAGAAAGACGAAGTGGACTTTTTATAAGAGCACAAAGTGACAGGACAAGGGGAAATAGAGTCAAACTGGAAGATGGTAGGTTTAGGTTCGATATCAGGAAGAAATTCTTTACTGTGAGAATTGTGAGACAACAGAACAGGTTGCCTGGAGGGGCTGTGGATGCCCCACCCCTGGAGGTGTTCAAGGCCAGGCTGTCTGGGGCCCTGAGCAACCTGGTCTAGTGGAAGGTGTCCCTGCTCATGGCAGGTGGTTGGAACTAGATGTTCTTCATGATCTCTTCCAATACAAACCATTCTATAAGAAAGCAATGGAAGAGTACTAAATTTGTGTATCTTTTTGCTGCAGCATTCAATATTTTCTTCACAGAAACTTCACATTAAGGAGGTAACATATTAGGACCAGATGATGAGTTTATAAGCTGAAAAAGAAAAAAAAAAGCTGGTGTGGGGTTTTGTTATTTTTTTTTTAATTAATGGAAAGTAATGCATCAGATAGCTAGATGTCCAAAAACTGCAAAGGAACTCAAACACAGAAGAGTAAAACTTCTTAATGTGACATGTGCTCTGCATCAGTATCAGAGGACTGGGCACTGGCTAATAAAATAAATGCGCACCTTCAGGGATAGTTGAATGAGAAACACCTGATGAGGAAGCCTTGGTAGGTAAAAAAACAGGCATTATATTAAAGCATATAATTAAGAGGCAGCTCAAATTATTTAATTTCCAAAAGAAAACTCAAAAAGATTTCTGTGAAAGGGAGAAACACTGATCATGAACTGCTGAGATGTTAATAAGCATTAGTGTAAAGAAGATTGAACTACATTATATGGATTTGTAAATGAAGCTTTCAAAAAGATCAATTATCAAGTGTTTTTAGTAAAAGCATAAGGGAAATGACCTTCAAAGATAGAGACTTGATTAAATGTTGGAATGGAGAGGATAGGAATAAAATGAATAGTTAGATCTTACAACAAGGATTGTAAGGTATAAATGGAGCGCTCCAGGCACCTGCACAGTCAGGTGAAAAAGGAGAAGTTACAAGAGTGACATCTGCAGACAAAACTATGTTATTCAAGGTAATAAGGACAAGCACAAAGAATTACAGAAACTACCAACACTGAGCAACTATGATGTGTTAGAATGGCAAATGAAATTCAATGTATGCAAATGGGAAAAGACCAAACCTAAACCTAAATTCACATCAAAATTATGGTCTCTGAACTGATCATTACTACCATGAAACCTGTTTCTACCTTTGTGAGCAACTGGCTAACATACAGAAATTAGTAATCATCCAAGTTGAGGGGTCACTGTCATTACTAGTTAAAATTTCCTTCTTTCATTAAGCATAAGACAAATGTACAGTCTAAAAAATGTAAAAGATTACTGGAGACAAGTTTCTAACAACATTTCCATTTTAGGCATATTAGATGATAAAATAGAAATTTTTGAAAAATGCAACTTCTTTAAAGTTACCACTATAAAGGTTCAAAAAATTTATTTCTACTTTTTCTAGATCAGCATGGGAAACTGGGGAAACGGATTATTTATGTCATCACTTTTTAAGGTAGTAATTACTTTTACAGATATTAACTACTTTCTACAAGCTGTTTTCTTATCCTTTTAAGTGAAGGCAGTGATGTAGTGGTTTGTATTTTCTGTTCTACTGCCCTTTATTTACTTTACCTGGAAGGGGATTCAGCAGCACAAGCCTTAAATACTCGTACCCGATTTTTTTCTGGTATGCAAACCACGTAAGTAAATCAATAACTAAAAGCTTGATTGTATTAACCTGGGATGTTTCTGGGTAGCTTAGCACAAATAACAAAATGTTCATTTGGATAATTCGTTGTCCATGGAATATCCAACAAAAACATTTGTCAATTAAAAGCTCACATTTTTGTCTGGCTATCAATGGACATCAGACAAGGCCATTTGATTCAGGCCCTGCAAGTTGTTCATAGTCCCAAAACTACCTTAAGCTTAGTTGCCAGCACCAAAAACATACCTGGATCTACACAGAAGCAACTAAACAGATATGGAATGTTTATTTCTCTTTTAGTAAGTAATATTAATATTTGTGGGCTTTGATTGCTGTGCTGAATTCAGGCTCTTTCACCACACTTGTTTAGCAATCCTTTTGTACTACAGTCTAGATTTATTAAAGTTGTTCAAATACAGCTGAACTAAACTGCTCTAAAGCATTTTAAATCTCCACTCACAGGTGCACTGAGCTCACAGGAGTCACTCCTCTGACCTACAGGTCACCAGAAAAGCACTTCTTATGCTCCAGAGACAGAAGCCAGCTCTGCAGCTGAGACATGATACACTCACACTGGGTAAGGTAAAGAGTCACTTAGGGTGGAAAAAACTTTAAGATAGAGCCCAACCATAAATCTTAGAAGTTTGGCCATATGGCAAACAGGATGTAAATAACTTGTGCACAACACATCTATGCCATTACAGATTTTAATAAAGAGGTATTTCTATTGTACTCTATCACTCTGTTAGGCACAACATATTAATTAAAACAGTTCAGCAGCTATGCTGAGCTTGTTGGTTTTTTTCCAGTCACTTAGAAGTTATTTAAACCTCCAGCTGCCCTTTGGACTATTCCTACCAATCTTAGTTTGAGGTGTGCCTACCAGACCATCTTTGAAAAGAGCTAGATGCGTGAGCTAAAAATAGAAGTTGTGTGGCACTTCTCCCACAGTAACTCAGGAAGAGCTATTTGTTCAGCTGTGTGACTAGCTCTTACAAGAAGTCCTCAGTTGGAAAACACTGAAAATAAAATGTCTTCCTTGTTTTCTCTCCCTCCTCTAATTTACTAATACTCGCACAATTAACGGAAATTAAATTCTTCAACACATAGATTTCAAAACATATAAAGTGATGGGGGATGTGTTTTTATTTTGTAAGGCTATGACATTTTACATTAATATTTACTTCCAAGTACTCTTTAAGAATGCCTTACTTATTTTTCAGTCTATTGGAGTTATTTATCACTAAACAAGATTCCATTTAATGCAACTTTTACCTACTGATTTTCTTACAATTTAAGTTTGATAAAAATTTCATTAAACAGAGCTGGAGCAAGTAAGTTTGTTTAATCCAATCTACCCAACTCTTTGACTAATAGCAAAAAACACCCACTTGGCAGTTTTTAATGGTATAATCCATGGCATGAAAAACACAATGCTTGCCAACCAGCCAATGTAGTAGTGTTGGCTTTCATACCTGTTCTTTTTCTCTGGAGAAATAAAAAGGTAACAACCACAGGCCATAGATTTGTATTTCTTTTCTGCACTGTAATTCTTTGTTTTCCTCGCTTCTAAGTAAAATTTTAGTCTTTCATTCTTTCTGAAACCAGCCATCCTCTAACAAGGCACTTCTCTCTGCTCTAAGCACTTGGAGACTTTTTAATTTATTGATTAACCTAAGATTTAGATTACTACTTTTACTGGACCTCTGGAGGCTCTCCCCAAACAAACCACTGTATCAAGACTTCTCTTTTACTTAGTACTTCCAGTGCCTTTTTCCCCAACCATGACCTATGACTGCAATATAGCAAGCCTGGGCAGGGAAAGTTAATATCCAAACCCCTTTATTCACATTTTTCTTAAGATTTAAAAGGACTCTAAATTGAATACTGTTGTCACAGTGCTCCTGAGAAAACAAAGTAAGATTCAAAAAGCTTTTCCCTGAAGTTACTGCATTGTCTGCATGTGGCTAAACAAACACTCTTGAAAACTCTGCTTTTAGCAGGAATTCCCTCTTCACTGCAGTTAAATAACTGTCCAGAGGCCTGTTTATATCATCTGGGAGGGATATAAAATAACCTCAGCACAGGTGAAGCTTAAGCTCACCTTTTTGTTGAGACTGTTACAGTCCCTTGATGTATTTCAGTAGATTTGAACTTCAGCTTTTAAATTCCAACAAATCTGAAAACATCTTATGGCATGGTACTTTCAGGTGCTTTCACCTCAATAATGCTAAAGGCTTGCAGTTCTGTAGTTGTGCACCCAAGCTGTTTTCAGAGCCTCTGTGGGCAAGTTTTTTTCCCTTTGCTATTCTGGTGCTAATACTCCTGTGCAATTATTCTCTATGTCCTGCACCTGCAAACCCCTCAAGTGCTGTGGACATGCTTATAGGAAGCCATTCCCTCTGGCAAAAGAACCACTCTTCCTCACTTCCTCCTTTCTTTGTTTTTTGTCTTTGAAGATTTTAGTTAGAGAAAAATCAAACATAACGGGTAACAAAGTAGAAAACAGTATAGAGATGCTCAATAACTATTACTAGATAACGTACATGCAAAGAGATTTAAAAACCAGTAAGCAACATTTACAATTGATTGGCATACTCCAATAAGCAGTAATAATAGTGAGTTTGGACAAGTCCCAAGGAAAAGAAAGGGCAGAGTGTCATTCCTCATCCTTATTGCTGCCACAGGCTGCACTAGAGGCATAGACAGACCAGTCTAAGAGGGGCTCAGCAGGGTCACATCACCTGGCCTCTCGGGGAAAAGCACCCTCACTCTCTCCCCCAGCCTTCTGCTGGTTTTTACTTTTTCCTCAGAAAAATATATCTTCCATCTTTACAGCCAATGAACGCCATCAGCTACAAATCCTGATGATAAATCCTAGCAGAAAGAACTTCTTACTTATACATCCCTTGTATACACTCAAAATTTCATAGAAAAATAAGATTAAAGAAATTATTTCATAAAAAGGAGTTCTGTGCTTCTTGACCTAATTTTTATTAATAAACAGTTCACCACACATAATAAGCATTCTTCTTGAAAAGGTGAAAAACTTTGAAGAGAGAAAATAATTCAGAGCAGGAAGAAGGCAAGTTTTATTTCTTCATTAAAGATCATTAGAAATAGATATGAGAAATACCAATTTTCACATTTTACATTTTCACATCTTAAAAAATGCCAAATTAATTTCACAAGAGGCAGAATGCATGTTATTTTCTCCATGCTAGACATTTAAAATGCTTGTGGTGTATCGATTTCTAGAAATAAAATGGTGAAGAAAGATTAACTACTGCCTCAAACTTCTGCCACCTGATTGCACATCCAAGTTATGCTCTCATAATCCCTTAGCAGTTGGAGCTTGAATACTCCACCCTCTATTATCTGCTAAATAAAACACTTCTTTTCCATAGTGAAAATCTGACTGTTCTTTACATTTGCAGTGTTCGTATGTGCTATGGAAAAATCTGGTATATTTTCTTCTGTAAAATACGATATAAAATACAAAGGCTTGAGTCACATACTTCAGTCAAAAATACCAGCTGCTTCTGCATTCTGATAATAAAAGTGAAGTCACTTAAGTTACTCTAAAATTTGCAATTTAGAGTATTTGTCAACCTGCTGTAACAACAGTTATGTTCATGGGTGCAAGTCACAACCACAATATGGGAATCACAAAAGGAAAGGAAAATCTGGTTTGGTACACAGATTAGAAGAAAACTCCAAATTCAACATCATGAAGGATTTGTTGCTCCAAGAACCTGAAGTTTTCAATATTCTTCATACAACATACTAATATTTAATTTTTTTGTCACAATACTTCAGCAGTGTCATCAGCTTTTCTAGGACTCCTGAATGCTTCCAACATCCTCACAGAAGGCACCTCCTTTCTGTTTCCTCATGCAAGCAAGAGAGACAACTAATTTGAGTACAAATAGAATAGATACTTAAGGGCAAATCTGTACTCAAACCATTAAGCGAAGAGGGCTGAGATTTTTTTGTCCCACAATAGCCTCCAAGAAGTCTGTAACTCAGCCTGCCCTTCCTTAATCTTAGAAAACATAAGGAATGCCAAGTGCCAATCTGCATTTAGCCTTTTTGTTCATTTTTAATCCAGTCCCCCTAATACCCTATGTGCTGGGTTTGGCTGAGGTCAGTTTCTCCCTAGTAACTGGTATGGGGCCAGGTTTTGGATTTGTGCAGGAAACAGTGTTGATTATTCAGAGATGTTTCAGTCACTGCTGAGCAGGGCTTACCCAGCACCAAGGGATATTCCAGACCTTATGGCATCATCCTCGGTATATAAAACAAGGGGAGAAGGAGGAATGGGGGACATTCCAGAGAAATGGTGTTTGCCTTCCAAAGTCACATTATGTATGTGAGGGATCCTGTAGGAAGTGATGAGTGCATTCCTTAGCCTGCTTTGCTTGCATGCAGGACTTTAATTTTCCTTATCAAACTGTTTGATCTCAACCCATAAGTTTCGTCACTTTTACTAATTCTCTCCCCCACCCCAGTGCAGGCAGAGGAGTAGGTGAACTGTTGTATGGGGCTTATTTGCCATCTGGGTTAAACCACAACACCCTGCAATCCACTTGGTATGCCAGGAACACAGCAACACGTGAGGCATGCTGTTATTTCCCAGAAGTACTGGTGCGATGTACATTTCTGTTGTGCAGTTAAACTGGACCAGCTGCAGCCTTTCACCATTAGCAGTTCCACTGCACAGAAGCAGAAGGTGTTCAGTGTTGTCTCCTACCCTGTGATTCAACCCCAGGTCCTCACCCCAACACCTCCTTCAGGTATCTTAAATGCCTACTCGGAAACCTACAAGCAAAACCAGTTATTTGCCAATAACCAAGCACTTCCCTTACATAAGTTTAGCAACGGAGGAAACACAGATTGTAGATTTCAATATTACATAAACAAATGCCAAAACTCTTCAATTCCCCAAAAGTGGCAATAATGCAAAGTTATACGGTTATCCCGGGCTTTCTGGGCTATACATGGGCAGCCCACGTCTCCCAGCTGTGTCGGAGAGGAATTTGCTCCTTGGTGCTAAATCTGACATTTCTGGAAAAAGCACGACTGCCACTGCCTGCTTAACACACACTCACAGTAGAAAGCTGGAATTGTTGCTGAGCAACCAGAGCTGTGCTGTTGCTGTGCCCCCAGCTTACCACCTCTCCCTGCACATTCAGAGTGGAGGGGGTTGGACACCATGCCCTGTAGCTGCTGGCTATTAAACCTCTTTCTGCTTCTGTGGTACATGACTGTTATTTGTCATGAAGTGTTACCATTCTTGATGTGTTTGGAGTATTTTGTACAGTACATTGTCTGATCTAGGTTAAGTGACAGAGGTCTTTCTTATCTGTAAATCTTCTGAGTATTAATTGTAATGATGAAATACTCCTTCATTAGCAGTAACAGTTCCTTGGAAATGTTCCTTGTGTCTATTAAGCAGTTTCAAATATTATTTGGCTACTGAAAACTGAAGCCAGTAAGGGCCCGAGAAATTCTTTTAACCAGTCACAGCCTGGTTGTATCAAGAAAAATCCTTTTCTCTCATCTAAACCTTTTATGTCATGTTTTGTCCAAATATATATATGGCAAATTGGATCCATATTGGTTTATTGCTCATTTGTCCCTGTGTTGAAAACAAGACAGCATCACTGCCCTTCTGATTAGAAAGCCCTGCTAGAAAATTCATTAAATCGACACATAGTTCTCATGCTACTGCATCAATTCCTCTCTCCATTGCTGCATATTCTTTAGTTTCTGGTAGTACCCAACTGCTGATGAAAACAGAAGGCAGCTTTTCCCATCTTCCAGCAGGTTAGACATCAGCCTTTGCCAAGATTACTTCAGCCACCTTACACTACAGTTACAGCCTGTTTCATGCAATTTGCTGCACTCTGTGATGTTCAGTATCAGTATTCAGTGGCTTGTCTGCCACCAGCAAGCAAGTGGAGACTTTTAAATCTGATTAAAGAGCGCCAATCATTGCTTTAAAAATTACAGGCCCAAAAGTCAGAAAATTTGTCTCTTCATTGGACTTTGAAGAAGCAATTCCATCTTTTCATCCACTTTTTCTTTCCAGTTCCCACACCTTAACCATCTCTCCTTGCAACTTTGCATGCATCCTCAGAAAAATACATATCACATAGCTTTCTGCCCCATTCATTTTGATGTATGTTGCTGAGTGCAGGATTTTTCTGAGCAATGACTTCCCAGGTTATAACTGCTGCAGTGCGTGTACATGAATTTACAACTTATAACAACCTGCCTTTGACAGAAGCTGAACCCATGGCCTCTTCTGTATATTGTTTCAGAAAAGAAACACTAATAAAACTGAATAATTGTTTTCTATCAGGACAATACCAAAATCATGGCATGTGCAGTTAGGCTGAAATTTTGTCTTTTATTGGCGAGGAAAGCATTTTATTTCTTTCAATAAAGTTACTGCAAAGCAGTGTCACAGTCATAAGCATTTTCGCATATTTTCAGTGTCACATCTTCAGTGTCACATCAAATATTTCTCCCTGTTTACACTTCCGGTATTGAGCAATTAATAGTGTCCTAATTTCGTTTCCCTGGGAAACTGCCAATACCTGAGAGATGTTTGTTAGATATTTCCCATTATTATTTTATAAATCCACTATATATTCACTGGGGAGGCAGTGCAAAGCGAATCTTTCCTTCCACAATCCTTGCACCTGAACATCCAAAGACTTAAGGTAGAAGTTAAAAGATTAACAATTATTTTGGTCTGTTTATTAACAACTCCTATTAAGGTAAGTTATACTGGACAAGAGTAACACAGCCACTTTCTTGTCCTTAGGGGTTAAACTGTGAATTGCTGAAGTATGGGACAAATTCTCTTTCATCTCTATCTTCCTCCACTCCATTCCCTGCAAAACATAGGCTTATAAAATGTAGGAGGACATTTGGACATTTTTGGTCACTGACAAGTTACATCACCAAGCCCCATTCTTGGGGAAAGAATAGAGAAAAAACAAGACACACGTGCTTACTAATATAGATTTCATTCCAAAGTTGCACAAAAGAAAGTCTCTAGCCCATGAAGGTGTAAAATCATAAATGTAATCAAACTATACACTTTAAAAAAAAAAAAAAAGCTCTGTATACTTTATCCCATATCCGTGAAAGCTAAAGGAAAAAGTAGCAGTCAAATTCTCAACTAAATAATACTATGATCAAAATTCAAATTAACGTTAATAAGAGAGAGGCTTCTTTTTTAACCTTAGCTTCACCTATCAAATACCTAATTAATTACATTTTAAATTAACCTCTTGTAAGCCAAATAATATCTTTTTATGAAAGTTCAACATATTCTAGATTATATTACCACAGCATTAGGCTGACTCTCTTTGCTAGAAAATTTGAAGTTTTGGTAGACAGCCCTCCTGGTAAACAAGTGTAATGGGTTAGGTTTTAATACACAAGCTGAAAACACTAGCAGCAGCCGGGATTCAGTTCACTAATTTGTGTTTGTGAGATATAAATCTTGTAAGATATAAGCACAACTACTTTTTATGTATGCAATTGTACAGAAATATCAGCCCAAACATATCCTGCTAACTATTGCAAAATTGAAGAATGAGGGGCGTTTGTATTGTTTTAAATGTATGGGTATGTATATGGAATCCAATCATCACTAGGATCTATTAACTACACACCCCTTCCAAGAAAAGGCAATCAAGTTAGTTCCCATTAATAGTGAAAGACCATACTGGAAACTTCTCTAGATACATCGTGGACTCCGCCAAAACAAACGGAAAACAAACAGTTTACAAGAAACAGTTTCATTAACTGTGCTAATCCTTGAACTAATGTTGGTGTGTGTTTCAGCTCAACAAAGCTAGTAAAAAAAGTAACTATCAAAGTGGAGCTGAAAGCAACGGACTTCCAGTATGAGGCAGCAAATGGGAATTTGCACAATTCCCCTTCTTTATTGGAGGACTCAAGAGCACCCTATGACACTGGTACTCGAAGATCAACCTTTAGAGTTTCCATACGTGAAGTCTCGTCACAAGCCAAGTAATTGCCATTAGAAACAGCCGCCCTCTTCAAGATACAACAGCGCGCAGTTTGCTTATAAGCAGCAAAAGTTTGAATTTCATCACGGATAAAAATGCCTTCTCCGAGGAGGCAAACCACCCTGGTTATCTCCAGTTCGGAGCGCACCCGCAGCAGGGCGGAGGGAGGCGGTGACCGCCGCCCCGCAGCCTCGCGGGGCTCCTTCTCCCTCGCACGCCTTGGGAGCCGGAGTTACCAGCGCGGCCGCTCCGCACCCCGTTTCCCAGGCGGGCCATTCCGCGCCCCCCGCCTCGCCTGCCCGGGGCTCCCGGCGGCGGCCGCGCTCCCTCCCCCGCTCCCTCCCTCGCTCCCAGCGGGCTGGCTCCCGTCCCCGCGCCTAGCTCCCGCGGCCCCGGGCGGCCCC
>VZRO01000056.1:893390-929527 GCA_013397915.1 Daphoenositta chrysoptera | reverse complement strand
GGTGGCGGGGAGATGCCGGGCACAGCAAGACGGCCGCCGAGCCCGCAGCGACGCGGAATTCCCCGCTCCCAGAGTCCGACCCCCAACCGGCTCAGGGAGCGCCCGGCGACAGCAGCCTACGACTGGCCAAGGGTGCCACACCTTGTAACCGCCCTAAATGCTGAAAACTTGTATCAGGTACAGCATTAGTACTTCAGACACAGTGAAATGATCTCACCTTTAACATCTCGTTCTCAGTAGCTCCCAAACGCTCGAGTTTGTGCAGCCCGCCCACCTAGCATGACTAGGGTAGGCAGGAGAGTTAAAAGCTTCAAACGCCGCTCTTTTAACTACATGACAAAAGAGCAATGAAATTTAATACTGCCGGATGCTACAAGTGCACGTCTTTCTCCTAACTGGATAACACGATGAGGGTTGCCCTCTTAAATGACCAGAGAAACGCCTTGTTATCAGGTTTCCAGCACTCCTCACTCCCAGAAGGTAGCAGTGAAAATAAAGAGCTTGCTGACACTCTGTTAGACATGCTGATAATTCATGCATAAATCAAATTCCAAATGTGTTCATAAACAAATCTGTCCCCAAGAAAATCTCATCCTCCTTAACTTCTGACAGAAGATACAAGTCAGGGTGGAAATTGCACTATAGGCGATGGTTACAATGCATACACGAAAGTACTGAAAGCTGTCTGAGATTAAATATTCATGAAGGACAGACTAAATATGTACAACCTGACACTGAGGCATCAGCAGCTTTTGTTCTCCCACAATCTATGGCAATACATTGTTGGGAATGTGAAAGCTAAATACTAGGAGTAAAACACTAGGAGTAAGATAACTCAGGAGCAGAAAACCTGAAATTCTTCACAGACGTGTAAGAAACCCAATGCCCAGACTTGAGGTAGGTATTTCACCCTGGAATGTGTTTCTCGTCTGGTCCTTTTGGTGTCATTTGAACTCCGGACAAGGGAGTCTCCTGCTAGTCTTTTATGGAAACATACATACACAGGGCTGCAGAAAACCTGCAGAAACCCCATGTCTCAGCCCAAGAATTCCTAATCATCCCCTAACAGGATTTTCCACCTATTCTTGAAACTCTCTAGAAGGCAAAGACTACACAAACCTCCCAAGGGGCATGGTCCAGTTCTCATTTACCCATTTCATTATTTTTTTACTAATATCAATTATTACTTCAAAGTACAATTTTTTTCTCGTCTATCCTTCAGAGACTAGGCAGAAAATGTGACCTTTATAATAGTTTTTAATATGTTTGTTGTGGATTAACTCTGGTAGAGAGCTAAAGCCCACACAGTCTCTTGCTCATTTCTCTCCTAGAAATAAGTTTATTGTTTCAGATAAAAGCTATTTATTTCATCAATCCCTTGGAATTCATAGATTCTGTTCTTTACAATTTCACAGTTTGTCGGTACTGTTGCCAAAATTTGACATGCAAAACTGGACATAAAACTCTTCCAATGGCCTTAGAAGCCACAGAGCAGAAAAGGAAGTTTTCTACTGATGGTTTGAACAGAAATTTTTTAAATTTTCCACTGCTTAAACACCTTCAAGATAATTATTTTTTCCCTATGCTTTAGTGGAATTTCCTGTGTTTCAGTTTGTGTCTAACCTGTCAAGCTGGTTATGCACAACTTTGCCTTCTAAAATCCATGCTGAAACTTGACAATGAAACAAAATTTTCAGATTTTTAGAACTGATAGTCATGCCATTAGGTTACCCTTCCTCAGCAATGCAATCAGTGCTTACATTTGGTGTATAGAGGGCTATATAGGTGAGTATGTCCAAACATGTCCCAGAAAGCCTCAGTCTGCATCACACCTGAGTCACTACAGTCACCTTGGTCCCTCAAGTCTCTTGTGTCACTTTTGACTTCAGTCACACCAGTTATTTATTTGACGCTAATTTGACACTACTCACTCACCTCAGTCACTTACCCAAGCCTGCCTGTCACTCCATCAGCTCCTCTCAGCTCCTTTTATCAGCTGCTTCCCTCCTGCCAACTCCCAGGTTAGTCAGCTCCTGCAGGTGGACCTGCTGGGCAGTCACATTCTGCCCCCAGCATCTCCCTCAGCTCCACTAATGGCAAAGTGTATGACAGAACTGTTGTCCAAAGTGATTTGTACAAAAATGTCTTTTGAATTTCACATTGTTAAAAAACATTGATACTTATAAAAACAGAAAGCCATTTCACTGAAATAGTCACTAATACAAGTTTCCATAACTGAAGATTTATTTACATTTTTACAGGTAATAGCTATATGATAGTTTAAGTATAGAAGTGTTTTCTGTTTCCAACTTAAGTTACAGCAAAAACAACATTCCAGCTGTTGCTTGACTAATTCAGCGTGGAATGAAGGGATTATTCACATATCATGCTCTTGTTTGTGTGTCTAAATAAATTCAGGAGAATGCCTTTGGGAATATTTCCCGAGCTTGATATTCTGGTTCCAAAGGCTGTCGCAAGACACCTTGGGAGAGAAGAGAGCAAGCTTACGTGATATTTTTGCATAATATTTTCCCAGGCTCTGACCACCTTCAATTTAGGCAATTTTTAGAGCATATTGTCATGGTGCCACCATGACACATCAGCCAGGGCACCAGGGGCCCTGTGGGTGGGTGATGGCAGTTCCTGGGAGCCAGACCCCATCCTGCTGCTTCAGCCAGGAGCTTGGCAGTCAAGGGGCACTGAAGCAGTCCCAGTCCTGGCACTGGGCACCTCTGTGGGGACAAGGACAGGCCAAGGCCAGGTTTTGTCTGCTTAGGAAATCACAGTGGAAGCTCTTCCAGATCCTTCTCTAGCCTCCCACTAACCCCATGCAAAGTTGTTGAATCCACAGTGTTGTTCAGCAAATGGATCCACAGGTTTTCTGCCTCTTGCATCAAGAGTGTCATTCAGCTATTTGTTTTGAACCTGGTTCCCACTATCATTCCATACTTGTATTTGAAAAACACGGTGAACATTCAATCTCTATCCATTTGCTCCATGCCACTCATATTTTGCAGTCTTCTGACATATCTTGCCCTGCACAAACACCCCTTCTCCAGCCAACTCAACCATTCTCCTTATGGAAGCCATTCTAGTTCTTTGGTCACCCTGCTGCCCTTCTCTTCCTTTTTCTAGTTCTTACATATCTTTTCTGAGATGGAAGAGCTGTAACTGCACAGGATATTTAAGGTGTGGGCAAACAATTTATACAGTGGTGTAATTACATTTTCCATTTTGCTCTCTATTTCCTTCCTGAAAATTTGTAGTGTGTTTTTTGTTTTGCTTACTGCTAGTGATTACTAAGTGGATGTTTTTGTGTAATTCGTTATTATACTTGCAGGGTCAGTGATAATGTTTAAGGACACAAATGTTTTTAAGAACTGATCTTGGACAGCAGGTAAGTCTTCTGACACGATAACAAAAAGTACAGTAACGGATGCCGCCTCACTTGGCAGTATAGAAATCCATTCAGCTTCCCCCTAGCAGTAATAATTGCTCACCCAGCATGGATAAAACCTGCAACAACACCTACCATGGTTTTTTAAAGCACTGAAGATAAATTTTGAGCAGTACCAAATAAAAAAGTATAAGCTCACAGTGGGACAAAAGAAATACAATATTGTACACCTCCAAACCCAAAATTTCATCGTTTTATGGGTTAGCCTGTGACATATTGAATTCAAAGGTTGGACTTGATGATCTCAGAGGTATTTTTCAACCTAACTCATTCTGGGATTCCGTGATATTCAAATTACTATCAAAGTTTTAAGAAAATCAATAATTTTAAATCTTACTCTCATTTACATTATCACCCTTTTACTCAAGACCAGCACAGTAAAAACAAACAAACAGTCCACTTCGGTCACTTCTTTCTGACCTAAAAGTTTCTATGAAACCTCCAAAAGTTACAGTACATCTAGATAATCCCAGTTTCCATATTTTTGCATAAAACAGCCACTAGAGGGGGAGATAATCCCAAACACTCGAGTGTGTCTAATCATAGCTGGCAGAATTTACACATTTGAATCTACTTTCTATTTATCACCATGACCACAATATCTATTTTTTTTACAGTGCAATACAAGTATTCGGGCACAATTAGTTATGTTGAGTTATTTGTTGTTAGGTTATTACTTGTTATTAGGCCCAGCAGATGAATCAGGAGTACCTTTGCAGAGCAAAGGCCTTTTCTTAGAAGGCTCTGTCTATTTATTTAGCAATTAACAGATCATTCTAAAATTGTAATTTCTCTGTCAAGGTGAATTAATTTTAAGACTCTAGGGTTCAGCAATTTTCCTTTAAGGAACCTTAAATTCATAGTAACTTCAGCAATGTTGGACTCATTAATTCTAACAGATCACAACATCCAGCATGTTGTGCTTAAACACAAGTACCTTTATTGAGAGAAGAAGAAATCATGTTACATATTCAAGCAGTTAGGTTATGACACTTACAGGAAATGTCAATTTATTAACCAAACAGAAAATCGATCTGTACTATCAAATGTGAGCATAAAAAAATTCCCGGTGATTTGTTAAGGTCATAGTGACAGTCCTGACTGCTCCACCTCCACTCAGATCAGTGTTAGGAGCCCATGGAGTCAAGGTAAGGAAGACTTAAACAGTGTTGTAGCACAAAGCAATTAAGACCAGTCGTTCTCCATAGGAGAGGAACATGGTAATTATCCACATCTATGATGTAATAAACATTGTTAAACATTGTCAAACACAATACAGCTATGATAAAATCTTCATCTGTGGCAGCCACGGTCACACTTGATTATGGGAGGAATTGCTTTGTGTTTTATTGTGACTTGCTAGGCAAATTTGTGAGGGTGATGTGAGATAGTATGTTATTATAATTCTGGAAAGGTAATCTGTCAAGCAAAACCAAGGAAGATGTGTCCCAGCACAGACCTGTACATCCTTTAACAGCGCCAGGAATTCCCTGATCTCACATGTCTCATCAATCACAGAGGGGAATCAGAGAGGCAGGCCTGCAGAGACTGATTATCCACCACAACAGCAATTATAACCAACGTGAAGAAATAAAAGAACATTTTATTTCTTTTAGCATCCCACGAGTGGTAGGGCAAAACCACAAACTGAATTGTAATTGGTTTTCTGTGACTTTCGCCTGTGTGATGTAAGCACCCGAAACTATTCTATATTATACCTGGTTATAAACCAGTAATTCACAGAGGGATTAATATTATTAAATAATACATACATATAGATATAAACGTGCATTATAAAAATATATTCCCTTGGGTGTACGTTCATTTCTCAGAAGAGGAAAAATCAATATTGAGAAAAATGATACACCAAGACAGGAGGTCTAAGCAGTGATCAGAAAGAAAAATTATAATTGTGATATAGATCGAAAGGGCAAGAAGTGGCAACTGGAAATAGAAGGTGTAATGGTCAACCACAGAAACAGGAGTTTTTCCATGAAGAAAGTTTGTCTCACAGGGGGATAAATAACTCATGGAACATACTTTAGAGAAGAGAAAGGGAAACCGAGATGTTGCTGTAGTTATCAGCCTGAACTCTTTTTAAAAATCAACAAATGAAAGCTTTATCCAGTCTTCTGAAGGCAGGAGAACAAGTGTCTGGTTTTCCCATGCCCTTTGGTGGTGGTGTGGGCTACGCTGAGTAAATGTGATGTTATAGGAGTGCAAAGCACTCATAAAAATTTATGGAAGCAGCAGTGCTGTGAGAACACATTTTCCTGTCCCTCCTTACGGGTTCTCTGCAAAGGAGGAAAGGAGATGCAGTAGAGCAATGGGAACAGCAGAGGAGGACTGATCCAGAATTGTCTGTGCTGAGAAAGATGAGAGGAAGCCCTGAAATCAAATTTTCATGAGGGGTGGAGATTCTTTTAATTGGGAAAACTGGTAGCTGGAATTGCAAAGGTTACGTTATATAAGGGTTTGGATGCTATTGCTTTCCAGCTGCTAAAGGAAACCTTTAAAAAATGAAACATGTCAAATTTTAACAAAGGAAAGTATTATTTAAGCATTTACATGGCTGTGACCATGCAAACAAAACCCTAAACCATCATTAAAATCTCAGTTCTTCATTGCAAAGGAAGGTCATATGAGAATGAAGAGAAGAGGACAAAGTGCTGGTTAGAGTGAAACTCAAGAAACCCCCAGAAGTTAGACTTTAGATGGAGATAATTCACAGAAAGTCACAGGAAGGAGTTCATCTTTGACAAATCAGACTCCTTTTGAAAAACATTGCTGAGCAACTGTGCTCCTTTATTGCCTGATCTTTTAGAGCCTTTTTGCCTTACAACCACTTTAAAAAGCTTGTTAAAGATCGCTTTACGAAGTAGATAATTAAAAATTTAAAGGGCAAATTAATTGCACAGATAAAGGACTAGCTTGGATAGCAAAGGCAGAGAGCACTAGTGTAAAATAAGAATTTGGACTAGAGAAATATGAAGAGCTGTGTGCCACAGAGACCAGTAATGGCTGGGAGTGACTTCATTCCTTACGTGCAGATCTCTGGCCAGGGTGAGGAAATATGGCTGTAAGGGAGCAGAGGCTGTTCATGACACATAACTGGGCAGAGATTCAGCACAAGGGAAAAGAGTCATAAACACCAGAAAGTCTTGGAGAGAGCAAGAGCGACAGGATATGAGTTAGTGTGCTTGAATTGGGATAAATGGTGTTATTGGACACCAGACAAATGAAAATGTTGTAGCACTGCCCTTACTGTAGCACTGTGCCTCTTACTGACTTTGTACTGACCAAGTACAGTGAGAGAGCAGGACTACTGGTGCTGAAGCAGGAAGTTTTCATGTGGTTAGCACTAGACAGAATTCAGGGCAGATACAGTCATCTTCAGCAGCCCTTCCAACTTTTTGAACAATATTACAGATGTAAGCCTGATTTTTTTTTTTCAGTAGCAAAGGCCAGACCAAAAGAGAACATTATGTAACAGCAAGTGGATGCTTTGCAATAATATTTATTTTTAATATATCTAATACATTACACAGGTGAGGCCATACCAAAACTGAGCAAGATGTTAAACTAAAAACTCAATATTAAGGATGCTACATTGAGGCTGAAGATCCTAAAGCTTTGGCTATTTAAAACTAATTTTATTTAGCAATTTAACTTCACTACCTAACAACTGTATGTAGAACATGTGCTGCAGACTTTTTAAGGTTCATTGTTTGCCACAGAGGCATCTTTGTTCATATTTTTAGATCTTTCAAATATTTGTTTACAGATTTCCTGTGGAGGACATACCTTCTGTAATACAGCTTGTACATCAGCCCACTCCCGATTTATTTTAGTATCCCCCAGCTGATGGGGGACAGATGGGTGAGGGCTGGGAGCAGAGGAATGCTGCCCTGCCTCTGACGGCCCTGGAAGGTATGCAGCTCGCCTCCCCCAAACAGCTTTCAAGAGCCTTTGGGAAGGGGGCTAACATGACTTGTGGTCAACACAAACATTAGAAATCTACAAAAGACTCAAGAGGAAACAGCTTTCTGCCTTGCACAGCAGGCCACCGAGATGCTGTTGCTGAAGATTCCTATCCCAGAGAGGTTGTGTAATATTGAGGGAACTGGGACACTTTACTACAAAGTATGCAACATTAATTTGAGTAGTGGTGTGTAGTTTGTGATGTTCATAAACTTTTCCTACTGTTCCCATCTTCACTTGTCTAGCTATGGAATTGAAATTCAATTCTTATCTCAGCAGACTGGGAATTACAGTTTGGATCAACATGTTTTGGATTAACACATTGTAAAATTAATAGAGTCTTATCTGCACTGATGGCTGCAATGTTTTGTGTGTGCAATGCAAGCCAGTTTGTACTGTGCTCCTTTTTCTGACCACGATGACACAAAATCCCTCTGTGCTAAGAAATGCTCCTCTGCACCCCCTGATTCAGAAGCCACATCCTTGTTGGTCCCTCAGGAGGCCATAGCCACCCTCAGAGGGTGCCAGCCACAGAGACCATGACGTGCAGATGGCATTGGCTGGACATCAAGTGCCCGTCAAAGTCACACTATCACTCACCTCCTCAGATGGACAGGGGAGGAAAAGTAACAACCAAAGGCTCAAATTGGTCGAGACAAAGACAGGGAGAAATCACTCACAAGTTACCACCACAGGCAAAATGGACTTGACTAGAGGGAATTAGTTTAACTTGTTACCAATACAATAATAAGAAGTAAAACCGAATTAAAACCACCTTCCACCCACCCCTACCTTCCTCCCAGATTTAAATTTGCTCCTGATTTATCTGCCTCCTCTCATCATTGGCACAAGGGGACAGGGAATGGGAGCTGAGGTCAGTTGATCACACATTGTCTCTGCTGCTCCTTCCTCCTCAGGGCTAGGACTCCTCACACTCCTCCACTGCTTCGTAATGAGGTCCCTTGCACACGAGGCAGTCCTTCATTAACTTCTCCAATGTGAGTTCTTCCCATGTGGTGCGGTCCTTCAGGAGCAGGCTGCTCCAGTGTGAGTCTCCCATGGGGTCACAAGTCCTGTCAGGAAACCTGCTCCGGTGTGGGCTCCTTTCTCCAGGGGTCCACAGGTCCTATGAGGAGCCAGCTCCAGCACAGCCTTCTCATGAGATCACACCCTCCCTCGGGCACTCCCTTACTCTAGTGTGGGATCCTCCACTGGCTGCAGGTGGACCTCTGCTCCACCACGGACCTCCATGGGCTGCAGGGACAGCCTCACCATGGTCTGCACCATGGACTGCAAGGGAACCTCAGCTCCAGTGCCCGGAGTCCTCCTCCCCTCCTTCTGCACTGATCTGGATGTCTGCAGGGCTATTTCTCTCACATACTCTCACTTCTCTCTCTCTCCAGCTGCTGCTGCACAGCAGCTTTCCTCCCTGTTTAGATATGTTATCCCAGAGATGCTTCCACAATCACGGGTGTGCTCAGCCTGGGCCAGTGGCAGGTCCCTCCTGGAGCCAGCTGGCACCGTCTCTGTCGGACATGGGGGAAGTCTGTGGCAACTTCTCAAAGAAGCCACCCCTGTAGCCCTCCCCCACTACCAAAACCCTGGCACACAAACTCAATACAATGCCATAGGCAGGGCAGTGAGCAGAAGAGAGAGATATTTCTGAAAGCTTCACTCCATACAGATCATTTAGATGTGGGCCATTGAATTCTTTTAGTGTAACAGAGTCAACATGCAGGGAAAAGACTCCAACCCCTCAGCTTTCTTTGAGAAATGTGGATGATCCAAAGATGAAGTTGGGGGTTTAGAAAACAATGTGTTAATGTAGAAATTCTTCTAAAACATTGTTTGCAAACTTGTTTTATATTCAGTGATTAATGCACTGTATTATGCTTACCAGCAAATTTTTTACCTATAATGAGTATAACATATTACTGTCTTTTTGAATAGAAGGATGGGATAATTCTCTCGGGAAGAGCCCTAATATGAATGCAGGCAGCTGTTAGTTCCCTGTATGCAGAATGCACATCATGCCTGCCTCTGTTGCAGGTATGGTAATTGGTATAAACCCAGGCTACAATTAGGCCCAGTCCACTGGGAGGGTTTCATAATTCTGAACTTTCAGACACCTCAATAAATCTGTTTAGGACTTGGACAAACTCCTTGTTGACACCTTCCCTGTTTCTGCTGTACCCTCTGCAAAGCCAGACACAGGCAGCTGTTTCCCCTGCTAAGGTGGTTTTGTCCCTCAGCTAATGACTCAAGTTTCTCACTGTCTTCTCCCCTTGGGTACAAAATTTCAGGGCTCCAACAAAAACCCCTACTGGCTGGTCGTGCAGCTCCACATGTTGTTCTGCCCCCTTCAAGACTATGCAGGGAGTGGAAAATTTCCATTTTCCCTCACAGCTTCTCCCTTTAGTGAGTGTGTAGAGACAGCAGTGGAATGACCTGGGGACAGGAGGCTGTGAGGTTCAGCAGAAAGGAAAAGCTAATGGGCTAATGACAGCAGATTCTCTGCCACATGTCTAGTGGAAAAGGAAATTTATAGAAAATATTTTGTGAGAAACAGAAGGAAGTCATTTGGGAAGGAAATAAAAGACTCAAAACAAGAAACAAAAATGGAGAAGGAAAGATTTCCTTCCTCGCATCTTTCATTATTTCCACTGAGAAGAAAACGTCATAGATGCTCCATACCACAAAACTGTAAACACACTGGAAATCAAACACTTGCTGATACGGAGTTCCCACACTCATAAGACATTTTTCCTATAACAAGAACATAAAAACACTGCCTCAAAAGCTAAAATTGTGAATTAATCTCTTTACAGTTAGTATTTCTAAAAACTTTTATACCAGAAAGCTGGGTAAGTGTGAAACCCTACTGTTAACATGTACATTTCACCAGTCTCTAGTCCTCAGGATTGCTGATACAAAGTACATAACCATAACAGAACAAAGCTTACATGAATATGTGATTCTCTCAGCTATTTTGTCTGTTAATTTGTTCCTTCAATTTGTCTTATAGTTGCTGCTATTAACATCGCTTATGTTTTTCTACTTGAATAATTTGTTATTCCCTAGACTAAGACAGCTTGGAAAATAAAAATTGAGTCTTGGTGATTTTAATATTAATTCCTTATTATTAACCAACTAAGATCTTCTTTATATGTCTGGAATATAAATGCATACTAATAATACCAGCATACCTTTAGGAAATTACTACCATCGCAATAAAACACTCCACTAAGTATAACAGTACGTGTGCAGGATAGTACCTGGGGAAAAAGTGTAGATGTTTGATTATATTAACATTTAATATAAAATATTTAGAGGCCATACTTTATTGTATAAATGTTCTTGAATATTAATGAAGTATTGAAGGATTGACAAACAACTCACATGAAACCCTAATGCAGAACTGAAATCCGTGAGCAATTCCTTTTCATAATTCTCTCTGTTTTTCCAGGAGTAGACCTGTGAAACTATTCACTATACAGCAATATCTCAGACTGAGGGCAACACAGGCTTTGAATACAAAAGCACTTAGGGTTTACCTGTATGAAAATAACAATACATAGTATACTTATAGAGCTGACAATGCTCTATATTGCAATATTGACCGTACAGTTAAAAATCTGATTCCAGTGTTTGTGACTGACAGAAATATAATGTAGACCAGAAGCCTGTCTTGAAGCTTGACAGCTGGCATATGGCTCTGTGTGTTGGACTGACCAGAAGCATTGCTCTAGAAATCCCATCGCTACGTAAAGCTCCAGCCAGTGATCTGAAGTGTTCTGGGAATGTGTAATGTGCAAGATCCGGAAAGCAGGTGGGTGACTAATTACCTTATTTTGACTGAGTTGATATAAGTTATACTATGTTAACATTTTTGTTTTGCAGCAGCAGAAGGATAAAGCAATCCAAACTTTGCTAGGTTTCTGTTAAGCTTTCCTTATTGTTCTTGGCTGTGACAGGAAACAAAAACTAGTAAGTTATCGTCTCAAATTGCGCAAGCAATTACATTCTTTGAAAACCATTATCTGCATGAAATCTCTTATGGCAGGAAATCACAAACAGAAAGAAATTCCTTCACTATGAGAGAAAAACCCAGACTACTTTCAATATTTGTTTTCATTTTAAAAAGTTGCCACAAAAATTGATTCACTAATCACTGTGATTCCAGTTACCTGTCCTGACAGTAGACTGATTCCTTCAGAAGGAGCCCAAGGGTATGAGGTAAAGAAAAGGAGAATTATCTGAAATACTAACACTTAAATTTTCTATCAGACAGCCTCTAATTTGTCACAACTGATCACTGAAGAGAAATACAGAGAACACAGAACAGGTGATCATACATGCATTTCAAGTTCATACTTTAAAACAGGGATACAGTGTCCAAAAATAACTGGCCACTCATATCAGCATTTATGACTATTTTGGAAACATTTGCCTAAGAACAATATCAGAGTAGAAACTTTGGTTCACACTGACATTAGAATACAAATCAAGCAACCAACAGATATTATGCTGTGACTCACTGCAAAATACATTAAGCTGCAAAATACAATTTAGAAAACATAATGGCCTAGATTCCAAAACTTACCCTTTTTTCCAGCAGACTTTTTAAAGCCACATGCTTAAAATGATTTGTCTGTAGGTTGATGAACCATGTTGAGAGACTGATTTTTGTGAAAAAGAAATAAGGCAACTGATATTTTACTGTCTTGATAAGACAGAGAGCAGAAGCCCCTGAGAGGAGTGATACAGGAAAGAAGTCACTGGCTGCTTACATGCTGAGCCAGACCATTTACAGCCTGTTTACATTAACTGGCAGGAACTAAAAAGTGGCATCTTTTTTCCCTTTTGCTTTTCCTTGCAATATTCACATGTCATCATACCAGTTCTGGAAGCTGCTGAAATCCATCAGTAACTCCTCATTTTATAACAGGATTGTTTGTTAGATATATATAGCGTACTTAGCTCAATGAATTTACTGAAAAGCAAAAATCACACCAAAAAAGAATTATTGAAGCAATAGTTCATAAGTGTCTCTAGAGGAGCCCTCCCCAAAATATGTGCTTTTTAGCTCTATTCAAAATTAGTCGAGAAGACTGAAAGGAGAGGAGAGGTGAGGAGCTCAGTCTGCTGCAGATAGTCAGAGGCTGTCTGACCTCCTTGAGCTCCAGTTGGATATCCCAAGGAACTCCACATTCCTGAAGAAAAGAAACTTTGTGATCTTCAGAGCTGGATAGCATCCTCATCTGCCATGCTGCAACGACAACTACTCACATGATACTTTTAAAATAATAACAACAAACAGTAAGAATGCCACACATAAAAATACCTCATATACCACCTTCATAACATTGTGGGGGTTTTTCTCCAAAGTTGAAACAGTCCTTGCTGTATCAAAGAAACCTGCATGTTTTAGCTTTTTTCTTTAATTTGACTTTCTAAAGGTGATAAAATGAGGAAGGCACCTCAGTTTGCATTTTTCCTTGGTATGCTGCTTTTACATAGCAACAACTTCCCTTCCTGACTGTAATAATCTCACCCTGCCCTTCCTAACCCTGTCTGCCAGTACCTGCTATTACCTTTTTTAATAGCACTGCAGATTACTAGTAGTCATAAATTGCAGGTTTTACACTTAATCATGACTTCTTTGATTCATTTCTGTCAATGTCATAATTTAGATCGTCCTTTTTACCAGCACAAGGGTTGTCTCAATGTCTAAAGGAACAGATATTTTGCCAGGCTTATTTCTTATCCAATTATCAAGCTAGGATAAAAAATGAGAAAATGGTGATTTTGTCTGCCACCTTTTCTATTTTCTGCTGACTTTCAATAACCTTCATGCCTGTTGCACTGTATAGCAATTCTTCTTAATAATTTATTTTGTTAAAATTCAAAGTGTATCAACAACTTGTAGGGAAGGTGACAAAGCTAATTCTGAAGGAATGCATTCAATCTTCTTGGTCAGACCCTGCCAGCAAGAAATGCCTCTTTCACACCTGTATTAATGATAGTTTAGACATGTGTGTTCTGTCCTCATATATCAGCAGAAGCTCACCTTTCCATGGGTGTAATTAACTCGGCCTTGCCTGTGGCAAAGAACACAGCAGGTATGTCAATCTCTACGTGGCTGAGCTGGCTAATTCTTGTCTTTTCAGGATGCTGCTAGACTTGGGAGTGCACACTTAGAAAATACAGTATTTTCAGGTAATGCTTCTGGGCTTTCTTTAAGACAGTGACTTCTGAAATCAGACCAAGGCAGTGCAGATGCAGATGACAGCATTTAAAGGCTAGGAGTACTTGTGTTCTGAAGGTATAAGTTATGAGTTATATTTTTTGTCTCATACAAGCTTCCAGGAAAATATTGAATTAGGAGTTTGTACTCTTTTTACATTTAGAACCATTTTGCATAAACAAAAAATTACCCCACAATTTGAGAGATAAGGCAGATAAAGTCTTGAACTTTATGATACACAGATATTCATGCTATTAGTTGTCTTCTACAACTGGTGACCAAAGTCTATTTCTTTACTTCTCTCCTTGCTTACTCCCAAGGACCACTCCAGAGCAGACATGGCAATATGAAGTATAAAGGTAGTCTTTCTTTCTTTCTTTCTTTTCTTTCTTTCTTCCATCCATCCACCCACCCATCCATCCAGTGCAGTGTGTGGCTCCAGATGGCTGGCACAGCCCAGGGAACTCAGTAGGGAAGAGAAGTCAGTGGTTACGTGGTGGGAACCAGCACCATTACCAAACAGAACAAACCTCCCAAAACAAATACTCTCACTACAAAATCTTAAATAAAATATCAGTCCAGTAGTAAGGAAGCAAATACATCTGATTGTGATGAATGTCAGTACTCAGTTGATTGGGGAAAACTTCAAAAAATTGTTTTACTTAATAAAGCTCCCCACTTTGAATAATTAAAGGCTTTAATTTATTCAGGGCTCAAAAATACAGACATTTCTCATAAAGGGAAGAGTGAGAGGTTTTCAGAAGGATGTAACTCAGTTCTCTGGCTCTGTCTTTTGAAGGGCTGCAGAGAAATGCAGGAGAATTTTAATAGTAACAAGTCTGTACTGAGATGCTAAAACATCACTGGGGACACAGGCACAAAGACACTTCTTATCCTATCTTTTCTATACCTTAAGCAAGGCTAAAGTGGTTATTTAATTTGCATATTTAGGAAATTATTGTGTCCTTCTACAACTACAAACATTTCATTTATATACAAGAAGACCTTTATTTTAACATCCTGAGAAAATTCCTGTGGGACAGTAATTCCACAGACTGTGGAATATTGTTAACAGGGTTAAGCACAACTCAGAAATCTTCCTTATTTCTTTAAGCTGTTAAATTAGATGGACACATATCACAGAACATATATCATGTAATATAATTTGAAGAAAAAAGGAAAAACTGGACAAAGGGCTATACATTTGATACACATTTTTATTTCAGAAAGGTTTCCTTGGCCAAAGGAAAATAGAAAAATAAAATAAAAATTGAGGTGCAGCAGTGCTCATTTATTTAAACAGGCATTTCATTTTGTAACTATACTTCAGGTCATAATTAATGAGTTTAATATGATATTTATCATTCAAAGAATCATGTATCAAATATTATGATCACATATATATGTTATATAGAAAATATCAGTCTCTGCTTGCAAAAATGAAACAATTTGAAACTAAAACTCTGAGATAGACAATAGATAGATAGACAGATAGATACTTACATAAATACATACATAGTATTTGAGATCTTTCTAAAAGAGGCACACAGTTAACTTCCTTTGTTAAGATGTCATTGCTTTGTAGATTGTGTAGGGGAAAAAAAAAGCAGAAGCTATGTAATTCTGATGGTTCATGCATGGACTTATGTCAATAAATATAGAGCTGGGTCAATTTGCAATCTGTTTTTTCTGGGTTGAGAAGGACCCACTTGATCACCCATCCAGTAAGGACTTCACTAATTCCTAACTCCTGGGGAGTAAAGGAATGCTCTAGAGGCCCTACATGGTTCGAGGGGCAGGATGAGGATGTTTTGGCATCAGCTCATCTGAGGATGAACATTTTTGCCCCAGACCTGTAGCGAATGGATGACCACACAGCGAATCCATTGCTTAGGATCGAGCTGGAGTTCAGAAGTTTTGAATGGCAGCTGTGGAAGCTTGGGCCTTGTGAAAACCCATGTGTCCTCTAGATCACTAGAGTTAAGAGAATAAGTGGTAACCCAAAGGTGTGAACTGGACTCTGGAGTTTACCTGGGTTTTCCTTATGTGTTGAATTTGTGGACAAAATTGCACCTTGCCAAATCAATACCATACTAAGTGTTCCTTCATTCCTTTGGCTGAAGGCAGAGTTGGAGTTGTTAAATGCAGTATCTGCTGAAGTTTTATGCTGAATGCATAAACTTCCCTGTTTTTTTTAATTTTCTGTGTTCAGTTCTTTGGATTGCTAGCCCTCTCATGGCGTGAATCAGCAAAACACTCAAGCACCAGCCCTGACTGAATCAATGGAGGTTTAACATTTGTTTAATGTCAGCTTCATCAGAACAATTCTGTCCAACAGCAAACTCTGAGCAGAAGCCCACTGACTATGTCAAAGAGGAGTTAATGCTCCCATGGTGTGAATCACAGAATTTTATATTTCCACTTTCTGCCACACTAAGCCCACAAAGAACTTCATTCTGCAGTGTTTCTATAACAAAGAACCATGCCTGTATTTTACTAGAACCGGAACTTGTATCAGTCTGGTCTCAGAACTAAATGTGTATTTTCAAATATTCTGAGTTCAAAGAGTTTGTTCATGAATAAAAAAACTTCTGTCTGTTTGGTACTGCATTCCAATACAGATTGTAAGCAAATAGACAAATTAAAGTGAATTGGAGCTTTCAGTCCCTTCTCCTGTGTAGCTATCCCTGGTGAATTTAACTGAACCAATGAATAAACCTCTTCTTTTAAATGAATGTTGGAAAAGAGAAAATTTTGAAAATAGTACCAGTGACCAACTGACATTCTCCCCTATTCAGAAGTAGCCCCTAATGAACCCTGAAGGTATAAATGGACCTCTATGTGTTTCAGAAAGGACTCTTTAAAACAATAAGGAATTCACACAATTCTATGAGGTCTAACCATGAACACAAAGAAAGATTATGGGATGGGTTTTCATTTAGTCTGTGCTCTTTTACATTTTCCAACATTTAGCAGTGCTTGGGGAGTTTTGTACATCCACTGTATGTGGTGGTGTACAGACCCTTTTACCTAGTCAGATTGTTACAAAAGGAATCTAGAGTAATAATGAATAATAAAAAAATTAACCATATGACGGAGGCACGCTGTGTTTCGGGGTTGTAGGTGTTGTGGCAGATTTTCAGTTATGACACCCAGATAATTGCTGATGACAAACTGTATATTCTGAAGCTGCTGCACTCCCACAAAGGGACCTTTGTTTGGCTCCGTGGATGTAAGCAAGACCTCCTGCTGCTCTGCCGCCAGCACACTGCCATCACTGAGCCCACATCTCCAGCGAACCTAACCCACCCTCCCACAGAGCGAGAAGTCAGAAGACCTCACACTGAGACTGCACAGAGAGCAGCTGCACACAAAACTCTGAAGAGAAACTTTGCTGGAGCCCCACAGTCCATTATTTGAAAAAGACAGCATGAATCAGCCTGTGTGCTCCTGAAGTGATGCTCCAGAAGCAATTCCGCAGCAAGCAAATGCCACGCTCTGCATAGGCACTGGTGCATTGCCTGACTGCGCTCAGGAGACTCAGCCTGTTCTGCAAACTCTCACTTCCATATGGCATTGTCGTATCCAGAGCAGTACCAGAAATAACCAACAAAAGCGTGAGGCTAAAGGAGAGCCTCCTGCTAAAAAAAACCACCATGCTGGATGTCTCTCAAGTGCATATTTGCAAGTGGTTTGGTTTTTAGAAGGTGTGAGTGTGTGTCAGTTTTCATGCAGGGGACTGACTGCAGGATGTTCTGCTCTTTGGAAAAAAAAAGAACACACACATATATATGTATATATATGTCTCTACACAGACATACATACATAGGAGTCTAATTTTATGCTTCCAGGTGCAAATATTTTGACTCATGTCTTTTGTATCCACATATCCCATGACACGTATCTACATAACACACGTAGGCTAAATAAACATACGGTGCTGCTAATAGCCCAAAGGTGTTACTTCCCATATAATAGACATTATTTGCCACGCTGTATAGAATGCCCGCCCTAAACCCACTGCTTGCTTTGTGTCTGTACTGCAGTGAATCTATCTCACAAGGCTGAGGATGGGCACCACGCCATCCTGACAGATGGGTCTGACAGCCAGGAGACCACGTATGTGCATCCAGTGTGGGTGAGACTGAGGAGAGCCTTTGCCAGGGAGATTTAAACAGCTTTCTGTTTTGGCTGTACCTACTGCAAGGAGAAGGGTGTAGGCTTACATTACATGAGGTCTATGCAAGTGCAGAGATTGGAGAGGGAGGATCACGTGTATAAAGAAAAATCCATTCAAATAGCTACAAATCAAAGACATCCACTGAGAAAAAGTGAGGTGGTGTTACAGAACTCCCCACCCCTCTAGCTCCACTTGGGAAGACCAAGCACAACTCGTCATGACAAGTTCATTCGTCTGAACATGCCAGCGAGGGTGCAGAAACCTGTTGCACAGGCTTTCTTCCTGTCCCAGAGGCACATAATATTTGGTAAAGCAAAGGTCTAACTTTCAAGTAATGAGAAGATACTGCTCTTCCATACGGTATAAAAACCTGCTCAACAAAAGAACAAGTCCTTTTGGTACAAAGAATATAAATTTAGTTCATATCTCTAAAAAAAAAAAAAAAAAAAAAAAAAGAAATGCCCTGTGAACAATTTGGTAATTGCATGAGTAGGAGTTAAAATACTGCTTTCAAAAATTCTCCCCTCATAGAATTCGCATCCTGAGGTCAGGTCTGTTTATTTGTACAAACCTGAAGAAAAACACCATACAAGCTCTATTTATTTAGTGCTCTGAAAACCTGAAGCACAATCAGTGTCATGTTCTTCATTGTCATGCATTTTATTCATACCCATACCCATAAAAATCTAAATAAAAATGAAGTCTGCCATCTAAAAATAATTAAGTGGCACTTCCTTCAACTATTGTCTTGAACTACTTTTCAATTGATTTTAGACAATGATCAAATATTTAGCACAGTATATGGAGTGACCAGTGGAATAAGCTTATGGAAAAAACATACTTCAGTATAATATGCACATTTTTAAAAACATTTAGCTGTTTAGCAAACCAAGTGAACAGTACCTAGCAAAAATTGCATACAGGAAAAGTAAAAAAGAGGGAAAGCATAGCCATTTTAAGATTAATAATATATGTGAGGAAAGTGATAGAAGTTCTTCCTATACACAAGCTTAAGTGCCAGGTAGAGCAAGGGAACTGGGAAGCACCAAAAAAATTGGTGTAAGGTGTTGTTGGCAGTTTTTAAAATATCCACTAGCTTTTCTTTTAAATTAAAGAGTCACATTCCTGTCCTTACAGACATTAAAGGCAATTTTGTTATCAAGTTTCCTAGGATGGGTGTCTTCCTCCACCCCCAATGAACACCCAAAAAAGATGATACCTTGAAAGGAGCATCCTCCCACAGAGTGGATCGGCAATGAAACTCTTCTGGCCCTCTCCTCCTCCCCCTACAAGGGCTCATGCTTTTAGGACTGATGTGCTAAATCTTAATTACTTAGTAACAACAATAATTTTTAAAATAACAAAAGAAAGTTAAATTCTAAGCCAGCTGCAGCCATCGTGTTGAAAATGCCAATTTATTACACTGGCAGCATGGGAAACCAAGTCAGCTTCCTTCCTGATCCAGACTTTTCAGTAGTTTTTATTGTGTTTTGTTTATTGAATTAACCCTTGAGAACAGTGAAAAGAGCTGTGTTTTTGGAATGTGCTCAGTATTAAAGAACTCAGCCACAATGCAAACGTCACAGCAACAAATTTGGACTTGTGCTTAGCCTGAAGGTGTAAGAAAAGGGCAAAGGTGACATAGAGAAACTTTATGTCTCCTTACTTGGTGCATTGATTTAGCCACGAACACAAGCTACCCAGTGCCTCAAGGGCTGTTCTGGCATCTGTGGACAGCTGAGATGTTTACACATATTTTGCATTGTTGCTTCCTGCATTGTGAGGTATGGAGCTACCGTGGGAGTACTCCAGACCCACTTATTCCTTGCAGAGGAAATTCTGTCAGAAGATAATTGATCCTTATGGATGTATTCTGCAGCTTCATCAGGGCAATGAAATCACAAGTGTGTGTGTGCACCTATCATCTATTTCTAAGTACACCTTTTAAAATCTAAATGTATTTCATAACTTTTTGGTACCTGAAAAACATAGTCATTTTAGTTCCCAGAGTTTCTGAAAACCTCTAAGTTCAGGAACATACTGTATTATTATCCAGATGATATCAATACGTTAATATCCTGTCTTCTGCCATCTCAGATATTTTTTATTTGGTCTTTGGAGCCATTTTATTATAAACTGAATTCATCAAATAAAAAGTGATCCTCTCCATGTACCTTTCCAAATTCTTAGCATTCTTTTAAACGAAGGAAAAGCACAATCTAAAAAGTGTTGCATTTTAAAGTATACTAAATTAAGTGTAGTGCCTTATTTGTAATTAGAGAACCTGCTGTCTAATATAAACATTGCAGATATGTAAAAATTATTTGAAATGTTGCTGTTTAGCTACATATTACCACTCAAATTATAAATTAATGGTCACATTGGGAGAAGCAAATGAGAAGATATTTCCAGTCAAAATCAATCACACAGGCTAAACGGTTGTACCATTTTGTACCATTTAGAGAGTCACATAAATTGCTTTTCTCTTTACCTGAACATGTTCTACAGATTACAAAGCACACATGTGAAGATCAAGTCAGTGGTGTAATTCTTTGATGTTTGATTTAAGCTTTCATATCTAATTCCTAGAATACATTACATTATTCAGTGAATTCTACTTTAAGGTATTGCTTTTTATAATGGAATTTTTAAAAACACACAGATTTTTTTAAAATTTCACGGTGAGTCCAGTACATTCTTGCTGTCAAGAAGAACCTCATTAGTAAAGTGCATTCTTGGACTTTCACAGGCCTCGAGATACTCTGATTTTAAGGATAGGCAAGTCGGGAACCTGTGAAATAAAAAGTTACAGATTTTGCCTGGTAGAATAAAAATAAATTGCATGCTAGAGAGGGGTCTGCAGCATTGCCTTTGCCAGTTTTTCTCACTCCCCTTAAAAATGTGACCTTGCAGTTCCTTGATGCTGTTCTCCAGAATCTTTGTTTTAATGCTTGTTTTTATCTGTAGGCAAATAAGCCCTTTCTTGTGGTAAGTATTTTTAATAGGCTTCATATTGAACAAGTAATGGTCTCATTGAATCGCAGTGCAAGCCTCCAAAATGTAACCAGAATTAGACCTTGGTCATGGGTGCATCAGTACCTTCCCCCTCTCCAGTCCCAGGGACGTGCTTGGGGGAACTCTGCAAATCAGATTAGAACAGCTCAGAGGACTGGTTTTTTTCTTTTGAGGAATAAAGTAAACTTCATCTCCTGAACCGATTCTAATAGACTAAAAAATTAATAATTTTTAAAAAATCATATATTTGCAAATCTGGATTTTTTTTTTTTTTAGTCTTTCTCACGGTGCTGCCTGAAAACAAAGTTGAAAAAATACTAGAAGAGGAAAAAGTACCAGAAACTGGGAATTGAGTGATGTCATATTGTAGTATAACTGTATAAATTAAGGAAAATAAGAATAGTAAGTGTGTGCATTTCAAGCTTAACTGAGTTTCAAAAAATTTAACTTATTTTCTGAACAAAAGTTAGTTCTCCTTTACATTCAAAACACACCTTTACTCTTCTGCTCTGCCCAGCATTAAAAAAAAATCTTTTTTTTTTTAGAAGATATTCTTTCATATAAAAGAAAGGGAGGAAGAGAACTGGAGTTAGTATAAAGAGCAAATGTTATAACTTCGAGGAGAATTTGTAAAACCAGAAGTATTTATTTTCATGTTTTGTTTTGAAAATATCCCATATGTTCATATTAATAAAAGACAAACTCATCAATTGAACTTGTTCATAATTTTTATTCTGCTACTCATTTAATCATCTCCAGTTGCCATTTCCTGAAAGACATTGCATGTCAATTAAGAATGGTAGTAATTTCTGATGGAGTTGGAGTAATTTGTAACAGAAGCGAAATTTTAAATACCATACTAAAAGTACCAAAACTCATAAGGTACCAGATGTTCATCAGTAGGCTCCCTGTCTAGTAAAGCAGCATCTCACTATAAAATCAGAAAGTATGTAAATAATCTTGAAATAGCAAAAAATTTAATAAAGATATCTCATCAGCAGACTGATAAGAGTGGGAGTAATGTTATGCAAATTAAGCTCACAGTTCTTCTACATCAAAGGAACTATCAAAGCCAAATCAGAGACAAAAGAACCACTACCATCTGCAATTCAGATCACCACTTGTGGTCCCATCATTAAACTTAAGAAACATTGGGAGCATCCTACTATTAATTCTTAATGTTATTACCTACTTCGGCTCTCATGCTAGAAGTTAGTGAGAGCTTCTTAAGACTAGGGTCTACTTTTTAAAATGGCAGGACTTTCTGAGACTGCAAAGGTGAACGGATACAAGCAGCTCACCCTTCTTTCTCCTTTTTCCTTGCCAGGTAAGAACAGATAATTCTTATAGTCTCTTTTAAAATTTCATGTCCAAGCACAGTAGCATCTACGCAGCCACATCCTCTGCCATGAATTCCAGCTTCCCAGGAGTGCTGTCAAATAGCAGAGCCTTTCTGCAAACCCTAAACTTGTAGAAAACAAGAGCTTAGTCCGCATAATGGAGGTAAAGTATCCTATGCCTCATAAAGCACCTGAACCTAGCTGAGAACTTAATACTTGATCAAGTCCACGCAATTAAATGCTTGTAGGGTTTAACACTAGCTTCCAAGTTTTGCCTCCCTGCATTTTATTTCCATATGTGCACTGCTGTGCTTCACAGGGACTGTGAAAAAAGACAGGTTTTAGTTCTGGAAGGATTGCTCATGTTAGCTGTCTAGTTAGCTGTGTTAAGAAAGTAGTTCTTTGTTACAAGAGTAAGGATCTGCTTGTCAGGGTGTTTCCATTTCAAAATGAGACTCTCTTGAGACTTTCCCTGTTGCTGTTAATTGCTTAGTGATATTGCACCCACACAAGACTAATGTAAGGAGGCCTTAATTCTGAATTCTTATGTTAACAGCGGCTCTCCTGTGACCATGAAACAAAGTATTGATTTATGTGTTCTGCAGCAAGGTCTCAATGGTGTCAATAAAAAGGTAGCTAAGAGTGCAAGATCCATCTCTGGCATCTTTAGCTATCTAGTAGAAATTGCCTCTGCCTGAAACTTTCATATGCCCATTTGATCTATACCTTATCAGATGTCATTTACCTCTATTATGATTCAGATATCATTAATTAAAAGCTAAGCAAGGAGCATATTCTGACAGCTGCTAACTCAGCAATGTTCAAATATTGATAGTAATCAGTGAACAAGACCATCTCTTTATATGGTGCTCTTGTGAACTAAAGAAGAGGCAGGAAAGGGAGATCCTTACGTATATATTGGTACTTAGATTATTTTTGGACCTATTTAGACATCTTTTTGCAGCCTGCTCTCGAATATGGCAGCTCACTATAGAAAGAAAAGGTGTCCATAAAGCCACCATGATAGCTCCCAACCCATTGTCCCCTCAGTGCCTCAAGAGTAGACAACTCACAGAGCCTTCCTCAGCCTCTCTTCTCTATGGATGACAGGAGTCCTTGAAGATTAGTGGCTCTCAGACTCTTCAAGAAGATCACAAATCATCAAAAGACAGTCTGGGGGAAAAAAATGTTGAATAATAAAAAATCTGAATATACTAGTCATGGATTCCCAGTCAAACAAGAAAATGGGACAAAAATAGAGTATTAAAGTGACACATAAATTTTAATTTTGTTGTAAGTTAAGGCAGTATAACATCTTCATAAGCTTGTATGTGGATTAAAAAAGCAAAGCAAAACAAAACAAAACAAAAACCAAAAAATGATCCTTCACTTAACAGAGGTCAAAGAGCCGTGGGCTAGAGGACATGGATACACAACGCACACAGATGGATTTTTGGCTGTGAAATTTATATGCAGCCTAGAAGTTTCCTTCCTTCCTAGGATTTGGGCAGAGGGTCTGGTAGCACATGTAAAGTTGATGGAAAACAGCTCCTCCCCAATTATTCGAGAGTTAAGAAAGAAAAATAAACAGCACAGCTCATTGTGAAACTGATCTAGAAGAGCATTAAAATTAGAAATGGACTTTGAAAGCACCTAAATGTACACTATCTGAATTTACCTATAGCCAAAGCTTGATGCTTCAAAACTTCATTTTAATTTTCTGTAAGGGTCTCATTGATTCTCATAAGTAATCTAAATACTTAGATACTTTTTTGTTGTTGTTGCAGACAAATACACCCACAAATGTCTACTGAAATATTCATTTATTTAGCATTAATGGAAACACATTCAGTCATACACTGGTTCTCAGGTATGACTAGCTTTCTAAAGCTAGCTAATCCAAACAATCCCATAACAGAGAAAGGTTCTGTCTATGTTGAAGTATTTGACTATTTCTATAGGAATAGTTATATCACTGTACATTTTCACATGATATTGTTAAATCAATATGCAGCCATTACAATGTCAATAATCTTTCCACAGCCATGATTGCTCTAGATTAAAAGAAGTCCTTTCATTGTAGTTAACACTCCTTACAAAGCAATGTAGTATATAGAGAAGAAAATATTCTACAAAAGGAATCATGCTGATATAAAAATTACTGTATAAATGGACATGTTAGCACATGCAGTATTATTTTCCATGCAAAAAAAAATTCTCAGATAAATTCCTTGAAAGGAGAGAAGAAGCAAGTCACAGAGTAAAGCGCAATTAGAAAAGATAAAATGAGGAAGAGAAGAGAAGAGAAGAGAAGAGAAGAGAAGAGAAGAGAAGAGAAGAGAAGAGAAGAGAAGAGAAGAGAAGAGAAGAGAAGAGAAGAGAAGAGAAAGAGGAGTTATTGTTCTACTTCTGTTGCACTCATATTTGATTTGAAGGAGAAAAGATACTATACTAAGACCACTTCTGTGTACTCAATTTCTTTGCAATTTGAAAGGGAGAGACTAGTAAATTGTAAATATTCATAAGTTACTTAGACTAATGCATGTGCAGGGAGGTCTAAATATTTTAATGATGTGTTTCATTCTGTACAATCACAGACCTGGAAGGTACCTTCAGAGGTCATCCAATTTAGAACACACTCTCAAGGAACTAAATCTGTATTACTGTTTCTGCGTAATTTTTCAACATTTTTCCAAGCTTTATATGTTTATATAAGTACAGATCTGTGTTCATACTTCTAATTAAATAAGTTCTTTTTATTGTTTTATTTCTTTATATGGTTTCTTACTTTGTTGGTGTTATCATAACAGAACTAAAAAAAAATTCACCAAAACCTGAACTTATGAAAATTTAAAACTTAGTTCTTCACCAAGCTGAATGTAATAAATCCCCATTTTTGTGCAACTATAAGATAAGGATATTATAAAGTGGCAATAAATGTATTTCTGTTGCATGGACTTTTTAGATAGATTGACCACAAATCACAGTTTAATATTGTACACGTAGGAATGCATGTAAAAATTTAAGACCATTCAATATACAGAGAATGATAACCTTGCAACCATGGTCAAGGTTTATTGTTGTAAATGGCATGGGTAGCCTAAGAAGGACTCATACCTCTACAATTTTCTCTAATGCAAAAGGGGAAAAAATAACCTATTTAATTAAAAGCAGTATGTTCAAATCCAATCACAAGAAAGAACTCATGGACTGCATAATATTTTTTAGCCATGATTTTCTAAATATGAAAGAGAAAATCAGGTTCTAATGAGAAGAAAGTCTTTTTAAGACAACTAATATTGCTAGCAAAAAACTACTTCAGCTGGTTTGAGGAATGTGTGTGTCTAAAACCTTGTCTCGCTTTTCCAGTTGTACCAGCTCATCTTATCAAAGATACCACCTTTTCCTACTTAGTTTTTCAATTAACTTTTATCACACACAGATACAATAGTCACAATGCATATTTATATTAAAGGATAGCAATATTTGTGGTTTAGGGTTTATGATGGCTGTATGAGGCCAGAAGGAAACTTCCAATACAGGTAAAACTATTATTTTGTTTCTGTGTAGCATTTGGCCTCTCCTGATCTCTGAAACAAGACAGGGGACTACATTTCAGATCAGCATTTTCTTTTTAAGGCGCATGTCTTGTGTTTGGTGAACAGAAAATAAACCTTCCATCGTAAACACACCACTCACAATTTCACATGGAAGTCATCAGTCACTGAAAAAACACAGACAATTCTGTCATTTATAACTGTTCATTTTATAGAAAACATGGATATCAGTTAGCTGCATATTCATCCCAGCACAGCAAATTACCCTTTCTCCCTACTTCTTTTCCCATCCACTTATTAAATTTTCTCAGTAAGTGTGTTATGAAAAGCCTTCTGACAGTCTTCCAAACGAGCAGAGAGAGCTTGAAGCAACATGTAGCTGAAATCTACCCAGGCAAGGAAAAGATGGTTTTGTAGTGAAGTGGTTGTTTGTCATACAGTCTTCATAGTGTGATGAAGATACTAAAATTTCATATTTGGCTAGAGACACAATTTAGTCCTAACCTTCACTGCATGCTGCAAAGACAAGGCATCACATGAGCTATGCAACCTGCTGTAGTTTCTAGGGAAGTCCCTTCTGTAAAACCCTTGCAGTCATGACAAACCAAAACCTTCTTAAAAGTTGTGCAAATTTCCAAATCTATTGGACAACCGTTCAAGTCTAGGGCAACACCTGAGCCCATAGGGTTGGTGGGTGTCATACAATAAATACTTTTGTTAGGTGAAAGCAGTAAATAGGAAAGAAAATTAGGCACATCATTAGAAAAGCAAAATTTCAAGTCAATATTTCCTGAGAGCTAATATGAAATCTTTCACTAAGAAGAATAGATAATTTAAATTTTAGGCATAAATAAAAACTTTAAACACATGTTTAGCAAATGATCTCAAATGGGTTTCTATGGCATCCCACATGCTTCTGATCTGACTGCACTATTGCGAGAGATTTACTGTCAAAAAGTAATTTCCCACCTCTGATTGACATGAATGAGACCATAGGTGAAACTTCCAAGTCTATACACTAATAACAATGACAGCTGGAATGACTGGACAGGATATAGTTTTCTACCTGTAAAAGTAATGTTTTTGAGTCATTAATTGGAACAAAAGGGGCAAAATCAATTTAGAAAAATGCAAAAATAGCTTGTGTCCTACAATTATGCTAAGATCCAGACGTTTGTAGGCATTTCTTGGGACTCCTGCCAACTGAATGCAGCTCCTATCCCACATTATCTGCTCCTCCTCTGTGAGGATTGAGAGGTAGGGATACAGCATAAGCCATGCTGAACACGTGATCTGCAAACTTGTTTCTTGTACAAACTGAACAGTCCTTTATTCCAGAATGAAAGCGTGCACAGATGATGTGTCCAGTCTTGTGTACAAGTATTGGCAAAGGGGCTACGAACTAGAAAGGCTTGGAAGCTGAAGTCTCTCTGCATTTCTGTCTTTAGAAACAGCAGCTGAGACCCTGGAGGGAATGTGGAACACCAAGTGACTCCGTGGGTCCTGAATGGTCTCTCAATGGCTGCACATCTGAGGTAGCAGCTGGCTCCAGCTGGGGTTAACATGCCAATAACAGTATGTGCTGGATAGCTTTCAGGGTCAATACCAAAAAGTTACCACTGTTGTGGCCAAAGCTTCCACTCCAAGTAGTCCATTCAATTAAATATAGAAAACTGGGACTGTCTGTGAAATCAGCTGCTAAATAGAAAACAGGAGAAAGCCAGCATGTGAAGAGTGAAACGCAGGCAACTGTTGCTTTTTGCTCAATTAGCTTACCAGTATGATAGGAAAAAGGCAGGATGAAGGGAAATAAAAGAGGGCTTGTCTTATAACTGAAAAATTGGAGAGGATATAAAAAAATAAAACCAGTTTATTTACTGCCCTCTATCCACAGAGCAATGCTGCAGCTGCTCCCTTTTGCCACTGAAAGCCAAGCGGCTTCCCAGGCGTGGCAAGGAACTTAACTTCCTGATTATGAGCAAAGGAAACACTGGGAAACTTTGTTCCACATTGTTCCGTTCTTTCCCGTTGCAGCAACTCCTGGAAGGAGGCAAGGCTGGCAATTCATGACTGTGCACCATGGCAAAATTCATTTTAAGACTGAGCAATGTCACAAATAACATCCGCTGCTACTGTCCAGCTAATAGTATAATCAACTAGGATGACAATGTTGGACAACTGGTACTAAGGAGTGACAAATGCTCACCTAGAATCTGACCTCCCTAAGCAGAACCTCTGACTCACTGACCAGAATAAATCACGTATTATGTATAGAGACCACAGGCAGTAGTGAAATATCTGCAAAAATTTAAGGATATGATGAAAACACCAAACTGGAGACAAAGCCTTGATAAAAACAAGGGAAAGGAGAAATCATTATAAATGTGCATACCTAGAGATAAATAAACATGTTTGTAAAATGTGGCTTTGATAACTGAGGTCACCTCTTGCAGCAGCAGTTGGTGATGGGGGAACGGTGCCATGGGTTTCAAGAAGTCTCCTCGGGAATTTGGAAAGCCTTTTTCTGAGAAAATCTGTTCTTTACAAGTGAAAAAAAAAAAATCTGGGGGATCTGTTTGGGCACTCATGCAGTCTAGATCCACTGCAGCAGAACAGCCTTTACTAGTACCCTGACTGAAAATTCAGTATCTTTTGAAAGTGTCTCTTTAGTGAGCTCTCAGATGAACCTGGAAAACTCAAGGTCCAATTGTAAATAACATCTGGCTGAAAAAGTTAAACTCCTCTTTCAAAGCAAAAAGGCAGCAAGAACAGAACACATTCTTGGGAATCATCAACCTATGAAGACCTAAGTCATATAAAAACAACAAACTTATGAATTACATGGATTGCTATAAATCTAGCTCTCTAGCACTGGATGCAAAAGTACTGTAAATATTTTTTTTAATTGTCATTTTTAAATGAAGCAAACTGCAATTCAGTTCTGCATATCCAAAAGAAACTATGCATTTTTGGGTTGTTTCTTGCATAAGCAAATACTCAGATTTCTTCAGTCTCTGTTACAAGATATTGATTGACAGAAGTGATACAGACATAGGCATCCACGATGCCTTCCAAACTGGATAACTCTAAACCAGCATGCAGACAAAGTTATATGCATAAAAGTACACAAGCAGTGGACCTGACATAAATGCCCTCTTCTGGGAGATAAGTCTTTAAACAGGATGCCATTTGTTTTAAGATGCACTTTTGATTGACTTTTCACTTTGTTTAGGCTCATAAATTAAAACATTCTAATTTACAGATGGCTCTTTGTGCTGCTTTATGCCAATTCTTGAACACTTTTGACAAATAATTGTAGGCAAGCCAGTACAATTAACAGATGATTACTTTTAAGGCAGAAGGGTAATTGTCAACTGGACTTAACACTGCTTTGATACAAAGTGAAGAGTTTTCTCGTAAGTGTAGTATGGTGTGTGTCAAAATGCTTGGTATAAATAAGCAACATAATGTAAGGCTGTCTGCTGATCTATTGGCAATCACTGGTGTAATAGCTTAGCTTAATTGGTGACCTATTTTCCTGAGTTTCCATCATGCTGATACAAAACAGTGGTCTTTGCTTAAAGATACATATGATACATTTTTTCTGTACATATTTTTTCTCCTGAGGACATGCTATTGCGTTTTTGGCATGAAGGGCAGAGACTGTTCTGGCACAAGATGTCTTTATATCATGATCAAATAAGGTACCAATGATGCCTTCAAAGCATAAAAGTTTCTCAAGCTTGAATACTCTCCAGTAGTAATCATACACACGCATATTGTTGACAGCATAACTGTTGAAACATAAGTGTGATAGGGGCCCACATTGCTGTTGGCAACCTTTTATTCCATTGCATCCCCTGAACAGGAGCAAGAAATGGGCAGATCCACTAGAGGATGCCAGGTGTGATACAGAAGCTTTCTTTTGGGGCTTAATGTGGTTTGTACGCAGAGGGCTTTGGCAGTATGGTACATTCAGAACAATGGGAATAATGTGACATGGCACAAGCCATTGAGTCGGTTGTACCATTCAGCTGCTTAGTTTAAAGAGCTGAAACTAGGGAAGCAAGGATCTGGAAGCCTAGGAAGGAAGTATGTCCAACATTAAGCTCTTTACACTTTCTGGAGTGTAAGCAAAAACTTTGTTACAGCCTTTGGTTTGGAACTAGTCATGCTAACTCTTCATTGTTTCAGTTGACCTGGATTGTTGGAGCCCAATTTAACTTAAACTTACTAAGACTTCAAACTGGATTAACATCTGAGACAGTAGAAGGTGAAATTCAGCAATAAAAAGAAAATGCTGAATTTTTCTCTTGAATTTTTTCCTAAAATGCACTTAAAGCTAAAGAAAGATGGAGAAGAGGTGTTCAACTACCCATCATGTAAGATGAAGTCAACTCTTGTCACCAGTCTCCTTACCCAGGGAAAAAAAATCACATCCCTCTTCTTTAGTTACCTGGAACCATACCTTAACCAAAATCTAGTCCTCAAAAATTCAGGGATGACAACGTAAAATAATTAAGAATATGTAATTTGATCTGTTGTGGAGTCAGTAGCACACTGCAGAATGTCTAAAGGAAAGTTTTTTAAAAGCAGAATAAGAGGTCTTGCCACCTGGTAAATAACTGATTGAAAAAAAGGAATGAATCACCCACAGAGGCTTTAGCATGCATTGTCCTACTGTTACGATTTCTGGATTTGTTCCTTCTAGACTGTGATCTTGTAATGAATGTGCACCTTGTTTTCAACCAGGCACACTAAGTTCAATTCTTTAAGTTCAATTCTTTAAGTTCAATTCTTCCAGAAAGCCTCTGAAGCACTGCACACCTTTCTGCCCAGAAAATTTTGGACATAAAGGAAAGTAAAGTTTGAAAGTCCAGTATGATTTTCAATGTTAATGATAGTGATAGTGATAGAAAATCTGAAATTAGGGTGTGCATGTGTGTGTCCATTTACATGTTTGCATACCTCCTGATGGAGAGAACAAGTGTTTCTGAAAACCTGGATAGAAGAGGCAATGGGTGACCTGTCTGAGATTCAGTCGAGTGGTTCAGCCACCATTAATTGCACAATATTGTGAAATTATGTGTGCCTAAGCATACACAGTGAAACCAACACTTTGTTAGGGTGAAGTTAGTGAACAGATGGCATATAGACCACCAATAGTCTATAGAACACCAGATGTCTGGTATAATTTCTACATGTAAGTGTCCTTGACATTGACAAGTCAATACATGCCACATAGCAGAACTAGGAGCTGGATTTTTATAGAGATAGCACATCATTGAAATGGTGAGAATTTTAAAAAAACAGTTTGGTTATAAATAAAATCAGGATGGTTAGTATTTTTGGTAAGTGATATGCAAAAACACACAACTTGGTCTGCCGGCTATTAAAAACCTGCTCGATTCTTTGCTTAAGATTTGACAGTCATGACCACATGAGTAGTAAAACTTCATTTGTAGTTACCATGAAATACTGCCCCTTTACATTTTTTTGACTTAGGTGTACTCAACCTCTCTTTATAGGTGCTAAGAGTGTCTGTGAAATGTTGTCCTGGTATGGGCTGGCAGTGCTGCTTTAAGATTACATGGAAATGTAAGAACCATTACAAGAACCATAGAATAGTTTGTGTTGAAAGGGACCTTAAAGGTCGCTTAGTCCCAATCCCCTGCCAGGGGCAGGGACCACTTCCTTTAGACTGCGTTACTCAGAGCTCCACCAACCTGACCTTAAACACCTCCAGGGATGGGGGATCCACAACTTCATGGGCAATCTGTTCAAGTGCCTCACCATCCTCACAGTAAAGAATTTGTTCCTCTCATCTAATCTAAATCTATTCTTGTTGAAGGTAGAAACCATTCCCCTTTGTCCTGTTGCTGTGAGCTCTTGTAAAAAGTTTCTCTCCATCTTTCTTGTAGGCTGCTTTTAGGTATTGGAAGGCCACATTAAGGTCACCTGAAGCCTTTTCTTTTCCAGGTTGAACAAATACAACTCTCTCAGCCTTTCCTCATAGGAGAGGTACTCCATCCATCTAATAATCTTGGTGTCCCTCCTCTGGACTCCCTCCAACAGGTCCCTGTCCTCCCCGTGCTGGGGCTCCCAGCGCTGGATGCAGTGTTCCAGGTGGGGTCTCAGCAGAGCAGAGCAGAGGGGCAGAATCCCCTCCCTCCCCTGCTGCCCACGCTGCTTTGGATGCAGCCCAGGACATGTTTGGCTTTCTGGGCTGTGAGTGCCCATGGCTGGGTCATGTCCAGCCTCTCCAGCACCCCCAAGTCCTTCTGGGCAGGGCTGGTCTTGATCTGTTCATCCCCCAACCTCTGTTGATATTGACCAGCAGCACCTTGCACTTGATCTTGTTAAAACTCATGAGATTCCCATGGGCTCACTTCCTCAAGCTCGTATGTGTCAGGTAGTACCAGGGAAAGTATGGAGAAAATATTTTCAATTAGACTAACAATACTTTACATAGGCGATAGGTACATAATCTGCTAAAAAAAATTAATTTTGAGAAAAATAGAAAAAATGATGAATAAACAAAGGTCCAAAAGCTACCAGAATTCATGCAATGAAGCAAGAACTTGACTTTATAGAATAAGGAAGTGGAGCTCATAGGCTCAATACTGTTCAAGACAACTTTTCAAAAAGACTTCGATGTTTCTGTGGAAAAGAGGGCAATAATAATGATAACGGTTGGAAAATGCCTCAGTGCTCGTCTACAGATAGAAGAGATACACTGTGTGCTCTGAGAATAATTTGAAATTGACGAATGTTGCTATAACGCAAGCACCATTTAGATCAGAAACCAGATAGCAACTCCGAGGTGGTGCACATTAATAACTCTGATTGCTTTCCTTAACTGCTGCAAACTTGAAAGAAACCTTATCATCTTAAAAGCACAGTAGCACCTGATATGGCCTTCTCTATTACTTACCGTAAGTGTTTGTATCTTGTTTTATAGATTTGAGTCCCCCAAAAGCCTGCTGCAGAGAAATAAGGGTTGCAAGAACCAGTTCTTAGGGGCTGGCTTGGCTGAAGTCCATGTGCATTTTCCCTTACAGTGTTTTCCATGTGGAAGCCTTGTCCCCACACTATCCTTTATGTTCTGTGTTTTTGTTTATGAAATGAATAGTGAAGCTTGTGAAACAACTACAAGAAGAGAACTCCATTGTAAAAATGTTGTTGGTGCAGTTTTATTTTTTTTTTTTTGTAATAGAAGCCCCTTTCTCCGTGACTCTTTTTCTAAGCAGGAAGACAACTCCAGTTGACCGCCCCAGGTCAGTACCATCTCTTGCCTCCTAGTTTGTCCAAACTAATGAGTTTCTAGTTTATTTCTCTTGAAAGCCTGTAAATATTTGTGATTTTTAAACCAAGCTTGCCCTGCTTTTTATAACATCTTATAGAAACGGGGGAATCTTCGTTCTTTGTTTTCTTGATCAAGTGGGCAGCAAATACTGCAGGAAAAGAACTCAAGAAATATCAAGTCTGCAAATTCCTTTAGGAATGAAACATGAAGTGACATGTGACACTTCTCAGCCTGGATCCACAAGGCTAGGCTCTGAACAAGCTTCTTCCCTCACAAGACACCTCTTGACAGGAATAAAGTTTTTTGTGTTTGGCATACTGATCTTGGAGTGACCATTCAACCACAGTTAGAGACAACACAACTAAAAATAAAGGGCATTCAAATGAAACAACACTTCTCTTTGGGCATTTATTTTATTGGGGTATAAATCTTTTTGAACAATGTGCTTACATAAAATTAAATGCTTATATATATATTTTTAATATAAAGTACAGAAATTAAACACAGAACGTAAACATCATTAAGATTTAAAACTCCTAGTATACAATCTAAAACTAATTTAAATATCTGCCTTAACACTATTGATATTTCACAGGTCACATTACTCCTAAAGTATCTTTTACACCATGAATATTTTTTCCTTTCCTGCATTTACCATTGCAATTGGTGCAAAACCACTTTCAGGCTGACCAAAACTGAGATAAGCAAAGTAGGAGTTGAGGAGAATATGGCTATCCCCTAATGATAGCCTTTCAAATTCACAATTTTCCAACGTGCAACCTTCTCCATACAGACAATTCATGCCTGGTTTGTTTTAGTTTGAAGCCTAAAATGATCAAGAAGAATCAGATTAAGAAACTTAATTTCCTAATGTCAAAATATTAAATCTGGTATTTGATACCTAAGGTGAATAACTGTGTATTAAATCATTGTTTTATTAGAGAGTGTTAAGTAACTTTGTTATAATGTAATTTTCCTATCCTTGTCTCTTTCTTTTAACTTACCCTTCTGTAAATATTGCATCTTGAACATTAGCATGAACACCATGTATTGCTATAATCCTTATGAATGCTGCAAAGGATATGAGCATTTTTAGCTCTTGAAGGATTTTCTGTAAGGGCCACCTTTGCTGCTGATGAAGAACTCAAATTACAACTAGTCCTCAATCACTTCCATGGCAATGAAAGGCTTCTGCAGTGGGGGACATGGCTCAGGGCACCCATGTACTAAGAAAAAAAGCAAACCCAGCATCTCTTACAATTCAGCAGATGGAGGGGACAGAGGAAGGGACAAACTTGAGTCATACAGCCCTCAAAACTGTTCAAATTAACCTTGCCTTTGCAGCACCCACTTACAATTCGTACAGTGTGCTGGATGAGCAACTAGTTGGAAAAGGAAAGTCAGTGTCTTGTTTTCAAAAACTGATGAAAAGCCTTCTAAAGCTTTTTCCAGCTTACATAGCATATTGAAGTCTCATTTCAAATTTGGAAAACAAGTAATCTCAAGGATTTCTTGCTTTCTACCTACTGAAAGCTCGAATTATGGATTCCTCTTCTTTTCTTTACTCATTATATTAACTCTTTCCATGCACTTATCCAATTTTCTCATAATCTTATGCAGATTTCTTTTTTCTGGGCAGATATACAATACCCTATCCCTATTCCTAGGTCAACTCACTGCTTGCTAGGTAATAGCAGCATTTGTCCTATTCATGTTTTTTGCTAAGTAAATAGTGACAACTAGAAAGAAATTAATGTTGCAACCACTTCTGTCACTGGGATGCTAATTTGGAACTCTTTCCTGTGCCTGCTGTCTGAAAGAAAAACATTAAAAACTGTTTTCAGTCAAACTAATCTCTTCTATTTAAGAGAAATTAGGGGAGGCATGGTTGCACAAAGGCTTTTTCATCAACCTATACAACTTCAGATAAATACAAGCCTTGGGAACCTTGCAGATGACTTCCTCATCATCTGACTGTAATAAACTAACAGAACCCGTCAGGATTCCCTTAGGACCTGAGGGAAGGACATGAAGCTGTGTCAGGAGCGGTTTAGGTTGGGCATTAGGAAAAGGTTCTTCACCCAGAGGCTGGTTGGGCACTGGAACAGGCTCCCCAGGGAAGTGTTCACAGCCCACAGCCTGTTGGAGTTGAAGAAGCGTTTGTACAATGCTCTCAGGCACATGTGGATTCTTGGGGTGGTCCTGTGCAGGACATGTGCAGGATCCTAGGATGATCCTTGTGAGTTACTTCCAACACAGGATATTCTATGAACCACATTTCTCTTTAACTTACCTTGCTCTTATCACTTATCAAAGGCTCAGGAGTTTAAATCCTGAAGCTGTACTCCTACATTTCAAGTGAGCTAACAATTTATTATTTACCACAAGCATTTGAGATGCGTTACTCAGATTTATCGATTTGTTCAACTGCTACGATTCCTGCTCTGCCACCCCTCCTCAACCTTACCTGGAAGCAAACTTATACTGGCAGCTTAAGACGAGGAGGAGGACGGTGGTGGGACACATCATGACCTATATCCAATTGCACTCCTTAGCGTGAGCTGTTTGCTTATTTTATATTAATTGAACCGGTCCACAGCATAAAACCTTTGAAGCATTCCCGTGATCACAAAAGAAAAAAATATCCACAATACAGACAGCAGTGTAACGGAGGCCTTTTAAAGGCACCTTTTTAAGAAGTTTGCGTATCCCTTTTACCCCTGTGCCTTCCAGCGGTAAGGCAGGCTCCTTCCGACCCCGGGCAGGGGGTCTGTTCCCGAGCGCGGCCCCTCGCAGGCCGGCGGCCGCTGGCGCCCGGGGAGCGCAGGCAGGAGCACGGGGCACGCGCCGCTTCCCACGCTCCCGCCGCGCGTCCCCGCCCCCGGCCGGACGGAATGGATTTTTTGGTTTTCTTTTTGGCCCTCCAGCCCGACCTCCGCACACCGGCGAGCTGGCGAAAGCCAGTCGGAAGCGCCTAAAAAAAGCCCAAACCAAACAAACAGGAACCCCGACAACAAGCGCCCGGCTCCCAGCAGGCGGCCGTGCCGGCGGGAA
>VZRO01000056.1:834052-891635 GCA_013397915.1 Daphoenositta chrysoptera | reverse complement strand
GGCGGCTCCTCCCCTCTGTCCGCTCCGCCGGCGGCTCCGAGCCCCCCAGGGCAACCCCCGGCCGTCGCTCCCGGGCGGGGCAGCCGGGCTGGGCTGGGCACTTGCTCCCTTTGGCTGCCTAAAAAGGAGCGGCGAGCGAGGAAAATGCAGACTCACCGCTGGAAAGACGAGGGGGTTGGCCGATTTCGTGTGTAAAAAATAATGATGGCAGTAGTAATAATAGTAGTAAAAGCTGTGTTCATTGGGTTTTTAAGGCAAGTCCCCGAGGGAAGTGGGAAACGGCGTAATCAGTGCTACTTGCGGTCGGTGGTGCTGCTCAGTGTGTTTGGTTTCATGAGGGTGAAGGAGGAGGTGTGATTTGCAGCAGGCATCCCTGAAGCAGGGCTGGGAGCTGCGTTTGCGTGGACAGAGGGTCCGAACAGGGGGCTGTGTCCTTTCTGGAGGGCTTGATGCTTCCGAGGCAACCTGCTTCACATGACAGCCGTGAGTGTGAAGCTCCTTGTCAAGATGCTGCTTGGTGGGTTTTGTCGTGGAAGAAGGACTGAGCTTTATCATTCCCAGGAAGAAATCCCGATGAAAGGAAAATGACAGATTAGAACAGTGGGCTTACATACAGTAGTCTGCCTAGCGTAGTTACAAATGGGTGCTTGTGTAGTAATCTTGCAGTTTAGGAAGACCCTGCCAGCTGTATTAATAATCAACTTCCACATTTATGTGTGGGTTGAAGGATGCTACAGCTGGTAAGCTCGTAAGTGGTGCAGTGATGACTTCTGATGCTGATAACTTCTGATAACAGGGAAGTTGCACTGAGCTCAGTATTGCAGCAACTGAAAATCTTAAAGTGGTAGAAGGATATGCTTATCAAAAAACTCTTGGAGCATATTTAACAACTGGCATTCCGATTTCCATGTTTACATGTGGAGGTTGTCTGGTTCAGCCTGGGCTCTAACATACACTGGAAAATATTCTGGCATCTCTTGTGGGTGTTTGGCATTGAGAAGAGCTCTTCGAATTCCTCCTCTGTACATGATCCACTCTTTTATAAGGAGAGAGTCTATTAAGTGATCTCTGGTGCTTCCCTTTGTTTGAACAACAGGCACATTTTTTTTCAGTGAAACACAATGGGTGCAGCGATCAATGAACAAGGAAAAAACTTTGTTTGGTGCTCTTAGGAGCAGACATAATATTTTTCTCTTTACAGAATTTACAATGACAAATGCTTCCTTTTTCCTGTCACTTGCAGTGAATATTAGCAAAGCTGTGGCTGTTACTTAGAAGAGAAAATGAGTAAAAATGTTGCAATGTTTTCCAGGAGGAAAAAAACCCCAACAACAAAGAGCTTGCCTAAACAATCAGTTCTAATCTTGGGTTGGTTAAATTGGTCAGTTGAGCTGCCAAGTGGGGTTATTGGCTTTCCTCCTGTCCTTTTGTAAGACTAAGCCTGAAGTAGAATTAAAGTAGTCTGAAGAATGGAGTTTCATTATTTGGAAGATGTTTTGTTAGGATATTGAACAGCAGCTAGGTTGACATCACTTGAAATGTGCACATTTCCAGTTTTCACTTTAGTTATGTAAATGTAAATTCACTCTTTAATTGTTGGGGAAATAAAGTTGCAGTTGAAATGTGAGGAGAGCAGCTGAACTGGAAGCACCACCGGTGGTGGTAGTAGGAACACATAAAGACTGTGTGTCTTGAATGTAAATGAGGAATCCCTTCATTGGAAGAAATTGAGGCAGCTTACTTTCTGTTACATATTTGGTATCTAAATCTCATTATTTGAAGTTAAAAAGAAAAGATTACCTTGTTAGGCCTGTCACCTTTTTGGCAGGATTAATAGTAAAAGAAGCAGAGTTGAGTGCCAGGCAAAGTGATTACATTTTGAAGGAGAAAACACTGTGGTTGTTGGAAGTGCCTTTCTGTCCTATATGTAAGTTGGAGATTAGAAATGGCTGTGTAAACTGACAGAAGGATATGTTTTGAGTTATAAATGTAAAGACAAACATTCCTTTTTTTTAAATTAAAAAGTGCACTGGTGTGACTTGAAAGGACTGGTAAAATATCTTAGAGTTATGCAAAAAAGACTGTTACAGTATGAAAACCCAGTAGGGCAGAGTCTAAGTGGCTGTGTAGAGTGGTGTTAAAACATCTGTTAAGTATACAAGATCTATTTTTAGTGGTAAGTTATTAAGATAAAACTTTTCAAAATGTATTCTGAGTTTCAATCTAAAATTCTATGTATTTGAAAGGTCTCAAAACAGCTGACATGCACAAAGTTGAATTTGAGGCCATCAAGTCATGGCTTACAGGGCAATAACCATACAGAGGTTTTGTTTGGTTGTTGGTTTCATCTTCATCTTTGCAGCTTTGAATCCTCAATATTTTGGGAAGGAAACTCAACTGATACCTTCGGGACGCAGGAATGAGGGCTGTCTGTTAAGTTTAAATCATGCTATTATAACAGTGTTTTTGAAACCAAAGTATTTTTGCTAGATGAAGTTAGTGAATTTTGGTTTTAGGCATAAAGACCAAAACTTTTTTCATCTAAGTAAAAGACATACTGATCGAACTTTTAGTAATTACCATTACCCTCTTGGGATGGTGGAGAAATCTGTGAATACAAAAGGTTGCAGAGAAAAAGGCTTGTAAGCACTTCAGTCAACTCCTAGCTAGACACTATAGGAAGTGCCTTTATAAATTACTTTGATAAGTCTTCATCGGAAAAAACAGCCAACTGATAACTCTTCAGAGTTGTGAGATGAAGTAGATGGAGTTATTTCCTGTAAGATACGTTTTCTATGAGTGGCCTCTACAAACTGTGCAATAACTTCATTCATATATGGACAAATGATACAGTTTTGTAAGCTGTTGAGGAGATTAGTGTTGTCACCACCTGTTTATGTAAACACTTGCCACATTCCTAAAAGGAACACAATTTACATACTGAGCAATGGGAAGGGACCCTTTGGAGGAACAAAAATGTTTGAAAAACAAAGGGAAAAAAAAGGGGCCCCAAAAGTCTCTTCATTAAGGTGAATAACTGCCCAGGCTTTGCCAGGTAAAATCTGTATATAACTGTTAATTGTACTTCATCCCTTGATACGGGAAAACAAAAAAGTGGAGGTTTTTCCATCTAAAACCTAATCTACACAGGTGGCAGCAGTTCTTTCTGAGGAGAAGGAGTAAGTCTGAGATGAATGTGGGTCTAGAGGAGGTGGGCGTTCCTAGCAGAGAGTTCAGTGTGCCACCTCTCAAGGTGAAGTCAGAGAACAGGCTGGTAGCCAGAATAGCTTTAAATGCCACCTGGTTCTAATGTTGTATGCTTAGTGTTTCCTGATTGTGCATTTGTTTCTTAATGTAAGCTTAATGAAAAGAGAATTTAAAACTTTGGTTTGAGATATATGTGTTTAGGTATCAAAATGAACATGTGAGTATTTCAGGAAAACAGAATGCTCAGTTATGTTGTGGTTGTGGATGTTTGAAGAGTTCTGCAAGTACTAGTAACTTGAGATTTGAATCAGTCTGGGTTCGACTAAGTCTGCCTATAGCAATCTAGGCTGATAGTTGCTTGAATAGTTGAGACCTTAGAAGAAGTATTAATGAGTGTCATGAAAACATGATTGATTATCTTCTTTTTCTCTTAAATAATGATCTTGTTGTTTGCTTAGTTTTCATGAACATCACTTAACAAATAATACTGTAAGGATAAAAGCCAGCATTTAAAAATGTGTTATTTCAAGTTTACAAGGAGAACTTAGGTTTTATTTCTTCCTGATTATATTGCTTTATATACTGTTGCCTTGCTTACTTTACATTAGTGTCCTGTGTGACAGTGGGTGGGATGTTGTACTGTTGACTGCATGTAGTAGACAGCATTAAAAATGCTGTCATAGAGAAAGTCTTCTAGGAAGAGGGAAATGAGAGAGGGTTGGAAAAGATTACATGGAAAAGAAAAGGCAAGCATATTATTAAAAGGCAGCAAGTTTTTTCAAGAATACTGCTAATAAAAACACACTGTCATTTAGGTCATGGGCAAAACAGCTTTCAAGGTAGGCATCAAATGTGGAAAACAAGCCAAATTTCCATCTTAAAACCATGAAGCAGAGCACACCATCTCTGAAGTTGAGATCGGTGAATCTTCTTAGGAAGGCACTCTCTCCTGCTAATGTGTGTAGCTAACTTACAGAGAAGGTAGTCAGAGCTGTGGTTTTTGCTTACTTGGCGTGGCAGTTGTAGTAGCTACAGAGTAGGGACGAGTGTGTAACAGAAATCATCTAATAGTGAAGCCAAAAGTGAAGTTTTGCCAGGCGGCACTGATGGTAGCCCACATGACAGCTCCATGCTGTCCTCTGCAAGTGTTGATTCTTGGCCCTGCGGCTGTCAGGAGCTGAGGTGTGTTTTAAGAAGTGGTGAGCGTGCAGAGGATGTAAAGTGTGAAACAAGTTGTCCATTCTTTCATGTCACTTAGAGTGATGCCAGCATTTGTATTAAAAAAATAAACACAACAAAAATATACAGTGTCATGTAAGCTTTTCAAGAATCTGTTACTTTGTGCTTTGAGTTGCATTAGTAAGTGAGAAGGTTGCAGCAGTATTGCTGTCATTAGTGCTGGTTGACCTGAGCTGAAGAAGAAGTGGGCCCTTTTGTGAAGGTTTGATCCAGTTCCAGAAGTGTCCATTTTAATAAGATGGTTGAAGCAGGGTGGGGTGTGTGTGTGTGTGTGTAAATGATATTTTGAAAAACACCACAGAAAAATGCCACAACTTGATAGTTTCTGATGAGCATATGGCAGAGCAAAAATAACTGCAGAAACAATGAAGTTACAATGGAGAAGTTACGCTGGGAAATAGCGTTGTTGAATTGACGTTCCCTGGAACAATGAAGATGAGGATAGAGAGCTTCAGTGTGAAATGCAGCAGCTGTTGTGCAATTTGGCTTAGTGTGAAACAGCCAAGCTTCTCTTTGGATAGTCAAGGATAGATAAAGTTAGAGGTTAGGCTGCGTTTGTAACACTTGGAGGCAGAAGTCATGAATATTTCTAGGAGAGGACAGAGAATTATTTGTAACATCTGTGATAGCTGACAGTTGATAAACTAAATGCACATTTGGAGTGGAAGGTAAATGGGAGTTAGAGAAAAGCCAGGTCCATTCTTGGAAGGAGTGCATTTGAGCTGTCATGAAGTGCTGATGTGCTCAGAAAGGAGCTGACATAAGTAGGAAGAGACTTGGTGCAGCCAAGGCTTTCATCAATTGCAGGGCTCAGTCACTGTATAGACAAGATGGGTGGTAAATGATTCTTACAGAAGTGGTTTGTCTCCAGTTAAACGTGTCCCACAGCAACCCAACAGAAACAGGTGTGAATTTCAACCTGAAATACCATGTGACTTCCAAAAGCTTTTCCATGTAAAATCACTATCTAGCTAAATAAAATCTGAAGAATTACTGGAAAGACTTTCCTTGCCCCAATAGATAGAGAAAATATTAATGTTTCTCTACTCCTTTTCAATTTAAAATAAAAATTAAAATAATTCTAGTGTCAACAAATGTTAAGATGCAGACTGCTGGGTCAGTTTAATAGAGTGAAACTGCATAGTGATTTTTGGTCTGCATCTTGAAGAAGGAGGTAAGATCACTGAAATAGCTGTTCATGGTCAACAAAAGTGTTAAAATAGTAAAGAGACACTGAAATTTTGGAAATGCAGTGGTAGCTGAAGGAAAGTGGGTGATAATTTTAAAGAGAGCAAGGGAAACATTTTTTTTCTGCTTGATGTTGGTGAGAACCAAGTTTAATCTTAAAAAAAAAGGCTACGAGGTAAAAAAACTCCACGGTGGTCATAGCAGGCTATTTTAATTTAATGACTAAGATGGTTACATCTATTTGTTGTTCTCATAAAGAAATTTTCTTGATTTGGAGAAGGATCTTTGTTTAACTTAACATTTTTCTCGGTGCGGTAAAATCAAAAAGTAGACTACTGGTGAAGTAATACTGATGATCTGCAAAGCTGAGTCATATTCCTTCAGGAAGGATACTGCTGTTTTGAGAAAACAGATCACTTACCCAGTAGTGAGGAGGAGGAATTGAAATGACAGGGAACAACTCAAGTGCTTTTAGCAGTAGACACTACAGTACATTAAAGCATCTGATTTTCAGCCTCTAGAGTAGGTTGTTGTATGGATACACGAAGAAGAGGGTCATAAATGAGTTGTGTCCACAAAGTTTCACAAAACAGTCTGAGTGACAAGACTCTGCTTTAAAGATACAAAGCCTGTTCCAGTGGTTTCTCTGCCAAATAGCTGCTCTAAGTCATCTGAAATAGCCTAATTGTGCATTTGTTTAAAAAACAGGATTGTTTTTCAAGGCTGTTGAGTGGAGTCTTCTGAAATCATTTAGTCAAATTTGTTTAATCTCCCGTGTTACTGCCTTGCATAAGTGGCAGTAGCACTGTTTAATACAAACCACTGCAAATATGTAACAGGTTTTCCTTCTGAGCAGTGCTGGACTGTGCCTCTTGCTGGTACTTCTCAATGTGATGTTTTGTAGTCTGGACCGTACTGAAGACCTGAAATAAACATTACTGTTTTATAATTATGGTGGGAAGAAAAGGCAATCTTCACAGGGAGATGAGAAATTTTTTTTTTTTTTTTTTTTTTTTATCTTTTAGGGTCCAAGNTTTTTTTTTTTTTAATCTCTAAGGGTCCAAGATGTTGAGGAAGTGAGATGTAAAATATAGGGAGAAAAGTGCTTTTGAATGCTGGAAGCATTCAAAATAGGTCAAGGGTTTGCTTTATGTTTTATAGTATAGGTGTAGTATTGTGTGCTTGGATAATTCTCACAAATCTGTACGAGAGTCAGGATGGTGTTATTGGCATGTCTGACAGTCCGACATGAGCCTGAGATTCAGGAAGGTTTGTTTCACTAGTGTGCGTGAAGATATATGTGTGCATGTATACACTGTCAAACTAAATATTTCATGTGGCTTCCAAAACTTGAGTTTGCATGACAAATCTCTTTGTTAAAAAGTTGGAGTAAGTATTCTGGGCAGCAGGCGCTGAACAGGGCTATTGTGAGTAATCCCAATGCGTTCTAGTCATCTGTGAAACTGCTCGGAGCTTAATTACTCATGTTTTCTTGCAGTCTTAGTGCGTGTATGAGCAGTAATAGTTATTCCTGAGGTGTCTGCAGACTGTGTAAACAACCAGTAGTGATTTTTGTGGTTAGATTTGTACATGACTGCTTAGCAATTAGAGTCTGAGGATCCAGGGTTATAGTGAAGTGAGATTTCCTAAGTGCTAAAAATGAACAGGAGAATATACTGCTGAAAGAGAGGGCTCACATGGTAAATATGTACTTGTTTTTGTCTAGTCTGTACCTCACTTATTGCATAAAAGAGTGATTCAAAATCCAAAAGTTAGGTTTTATACTGAATTTCTGCATTTTTGTTGGTAATTTTGTGGAAACTTTCAGCCTTATGCTTCATCAAGACATTTGGTCAAAGGCTTTTCACTAAGGGTTGTGATGGTCACATAGCTGGTTAATAAGCTTGAGGCCGTCAAACACGGAAAAATGTTATTGGTGAAATTTAATGGAAACAGAAGTGTTTGAGGTCTTGGGGACTGCTTGTTTCCGGAGCCCAAACAGATGTTAATGTTGGGAAGAAATCAGGTGACATTTCTTAAAATGTGTCCTAGGTAATAAAGGGAGGATACAGCAGGAACATCCCAAGAAGTGAATTAGAATAAATAGACTGTTTAAATACCAAATATTACTTGGCTAACCTCCTATGCTACACAGTGGACTTTACTGTATCCATTGTGTAGTCTTGGCTGTACACTGTTGGAAATAATTTTCTACCGGCCTTAAGGTAGTAAGTTCTTCAATTTCCAAGTGTTTATCATGCCACTAACTTCTGGGCATGTTGGGTTATGCAGCATTGAGTATAAAGATGGTACCATTTTTTGAGATCATAAAAATACTCCACACTCTTCTAAAGAGTGTGTTTCGGCCAAATTCGAAATATCTTAGCCCTTTGTAGTTCTCCTATTCCTTGAATTCCAGATATATGCAGCTGAAAGCACAGAAGAAAAATGTAGAAAGCTGTCAGCAAATCAAGGTGAATTGAAATACAAATTGCCTGGATTGTCCTGTTCTGTGCAGAAGTCGATAGCACATAGTACGTTGAACATCAGACTTAAAAAGATGCCAAACCCCATCTTTAGAGGCCTGTTTCTGTCTTTTACTGTAGAGTAATAAAATAGGATATGATTTCTCTGCTAAAGAAACTGAATAGCCATTTTTGTTGTTTATTTTTTTAATACAGTTTTACTCTCAAAGCTTTTATCCCTGTCTTTATTTAGTTTATTAATGTTAGTCAGCGACTTCATTTTGGTTGATACTGTCCATTGGGTTGGTCCTAAAAGAATGGAAATAGGACAACTACAGCAGTAGCTTATGCCCTTACTTTACACCTATTAAAGTCACACTTCCTGTGCCTTAATTACTTGTTTTCTGCGCTTAAAGATAGTTGTTAAGCTTGAATTTGCCATAGTTTGCAAAGTTCAAAGAAGAAAAGAGTGCTGTGCATTGCTTAACTGACAGGGTATCATGTGAGCTGGGCTTCTGTAAGGACAACAAAGGCAAGCCAAGCTAAAAGTTATTAGAATGGTGGCACCTTTTCAGATGGAAAAATGGGATCAGCCATAGTGTCTTATCTAATAACTTGTTGGTAGGCTGTCATGGTTTAGGAATGGTGTTCCCCTCACTCCACTCGCTCACTCCCCCTGCCTCTCCCCTCTCCTCTCCTCGGGATGGAGAGGAGAATTGGGGACACAAAAGGTAAAGATTATGGGTTAAGATAAGAACAATTGATTGGAAACAGTAATGAGATAAGAAAACAGTAATGATACAAATGACAGAGTGTACAAGAAAAGAAATTTTACTGCTTACCCCCTGTGGAAGCCCCTGACACTTCCTGACTGCTCCATCTGCCAGGCTACCCCGACTTGGGAGTGAGCCCTTCCCCTTGTTCCTGGAAAATGACCTGCGGTAGTATAGAATAACCTCCGGGTCCTAACCATGTTCCCCTCCAGGCCAGAATCAGGACATTGGCTTGTTATTGCTTTGTAATAAATAAATAAATAAATAAAACTAAAATACCAGCTTCTCCACATGTAGTGGAAGGCTGTCTTTGGATGAAAAACAAGGAATGGTACTTGACTGAATTTCTTGCCTTGGTGGCTGAGCAGAAAGTTACAAAATTGAACTTAATTTCTGTCCCCAGTTTGGGAAAAATTCTACTATTTTTCTGTTGAATTATCAAGGCAGGAGACCCAAGTCAAGCCTGCTTACAGAAGGTGATAAAATACGGTTTGTCTAGTTGTGATCCTTGTAGAGTTTAGCCATGACATGCTTTAACCTGTCAGTGCAGAAGGAGCAATATCTTTTCTAGAACAGCATGAGGACTGGAGTCAAATTTGCCTGTGCTTAACTCAGAACAAGGGTGTAATTCAGCCAACAATAACCGCTCGGCGTGTGTGTGTGTGTTAACTTTTTTTTTAAGCTTGGAATCAGATGCATCCTACCCTAGCCAAAGGGAAACATTTGAGAAGCTCTGACGCATTTACACAGATGAAGGAAGGAAATGTCCAAAAGAGTCAAAAGCTAAAAATAGATCAGTTTACTGAGTTGAACTCTGGGTGGGAATTGATGAACTAAATATAAATCTAAGTTTGAACCTTTGTGACTTACATAACTGAGCGGTGTAACCCTGTTTGGTTATTGCTGCTTTTTCTTGGATTCAACTTTATAGTAGACAGCTTCAGATGAAAACTTGTGTCAAGCCTTGTGAGGCTGCTTGGCAGTGCTTTAAATAGACAGAACTGAGAAGTCTGATTATCTCTTGATGATTATTGTTACAGCATAGTTTAACTCCGTGGAAAAGTGGATTGTGGGCTGTGTTGGGGTTTTTTGTTTATTTTGAAGAACTTCTCAGTGGAAGTGGTATCTCCTGACTCTACTGAACAGAAGTTTTAAACCAGTAGCTATTAGAACCAGTATCTATGAGGTTAAGAAAAGGGGTGTAGTTTTTTTCCACAACTTCTTCAAGAAGCAGTAAATCTGCCTCTATCATATCTGTACATAAAAGGTAATGATAACCTGAACATTTAAGAATGGATGTTTGGCTATCAAAAAGGGTTTGCTTTCTGCCTTGCCACAAATCAAAGTTTAGAAGCTATTAGCTTTCTTTTGAGGTAAAGAAAAGTAAGCTTGTTTGAATGTGTAAAATTTGTGTGAAGGGAAAACACAGAGGAAAAACTGTTAATACCTGAGAGTGTTGTAGATTAGTGTCATTAGATGACTATGGTAGTGCCATGAAAATGAAGATAAGCAAATTTTCTTTCTTCCTGGAGTAAAAGTATGCATTTTTTGTGTTGGTGGCAACCAACACAATACTGCTAACTAAAAACTGGCCTTCCAGTGTGATGAAGCAGGGACAGCAGTTGAATCCCTGTGGTTTAGCATTTGCCGACTGCGGGTGAAGAGTGGTTCTTTCATAATGCTTTATCTAATTCTAAAGCTTTGCATAGGAGAGGTGAAATACATATATTAATGCATTGACTTTGTCAGAAAAACAAACGTTACCATTTACAAATACAGTAATGTAGTACAATATTATGGATAAAAATGGTAGCATTGATTAGATTAGCTTCAAGCAGTAACTCTCTCCCCCCACTACCCCCAAAGAACTGAGGGTTAGTTTTCTTACTCAATACCTTCCCTTTTTTTACTATATCATTTGCTGTAGAACGTTTGCTTGGCAGATGTATAAATAGTTGTGCTCTTATTTGCTTTGTGTTTTTGTTTGGTTTTCCAGCGGAGCCTGAGAATGTTTGTTTTTGCAAGGTTGTTTTGAAAAAATTTGGAGTCTTTGATTACTAAAAATAGTATTTGTTCCAAACAGCAGTTTATCTGTTAAAGCGATGAACTGTTTATAGCAAAATGACCTGACTACCTACTGTTATGGTTATATACCAACATGGCAATTTAAACTTGGTATTTATGGAAGGTCTTGTTATATAGCGAAGTATGAGAACTACTGTGTTTAAAATCTCATATTTTTCTAGGATATGTTTTTGGAATGGATTTGTCCATGTTGCTGTCTCCACTGTGTTAACCTACTGTTAGAAAGTTAAAGCTGTAAAACCCTTTTGCACGAGCACTCAGTTAACTGGGTGGCTACGCAACCTGTGGTGTTCCTGCTTGTAGGCAAGTTCTGTGAGCAGGATGTGACCTGCAGTTCATGTCCACTGAGGCAACATGAGGGGGTTCAAAGAGCAAGAAGGTGCTGCTCTCCATAATGCTGTTTATGACCTCTAGGCAGTGAAAAGGAAGTGCCAGAGCCCTGTGTTTGAGTGTGGTAAGGGAAGGATGGATGTACCTTGATACTCGGGTTGAACACTTAAAGTGCAGTCTGTAAACTGGGCTGCCCGAGCTTGATTCCCTCTGTGCATATCCTGAAGCTTTGTTACATGTTGATACAGCAGCAAATGAGAGGAGCGTTTTTCGTGGCCTTGAGCAGCCAAAATAGTATCTTAGGCTTTAATTTATTTTTTCGTGGAGTGTTTTTACTACTTGGGGTAGGAGTCTCATTCCCACTTGCCTCCTTTGCTAATACTTTGGGCTCTGGCTCCTGTTCTGACTTGAGAGTTGCGATACAAAATTGTCAGGTTTGAGATCTCCTAGTTTAATGAGACTTGGTTAACCACAGGAGAGATGAGTGGTGGAGGAGGGATAGGCATCCTTTTCCAGAGTGGCTTTTCACTGTCTTAATTGTTGTCCCTGCTTTTGTGATCCCTTCTTTTGTTCCTTTTATTCAATAAATAAGACAGAGGTCCATCAGACAATAAGCTCAATCACGAGGCATCAGCGTTCATCTCTACAGGAGGTCCATTATGTGCACATAGATAAGTAGGGGGTCCTGTGGAAAAGCACTGCAGAGTTTGAGAATTACAGCACTGACAAATCAGGGTTGCACGGGCAGCCTTAATGCTGCATTACCTAGTTTTTGAGTCTCTTTGTGGCAATTTCAATCACGTCCTGTCTCAATTAAGTCATTGTTTAGAGTTTATATAAAGTTTTCGTTAAATGCCTTAGTGGATGATAGCAGGTGGCATTGGTTTTATCAGGCGGCACTGGTTACTATGTTACATTAGAGGTATTTTGGGAGTAGAAATGCATTAATTCACTGTGTAATATTAAACAAGGCAGATTTATAAGCTGCTTTGTTACATAGATATATTGAGGACAAATTAAGTACTTCGGAACTTTTTTTAATCTTTTTTTTTTTACTTTTTTTTTTTTTACTTTTTTTATACAGACTCAAGTACACTCTACTTAGGGATTGATTTTTGTCACTTGAACATCAGGTTAATTCTGCCATGGTATCAAAAACTAAATGAAGCAAGGTGTAAAAAATAATCAAATACCAAGGAGGTAAAAGGAACCAAATTATATATTTTCCTTTCACAAGAAATAGATAATTAAGATTGAAAAGACAAAATATGTTCTCAGGTGGGGAAAGATTTCCACAGCATAATAGGCTAGGATTTACATACAAAACACCCATAGAAGAATATATGAAACTGAAGGACTTAATTGGAAGTTCATAGGGGTAAGTGACCTAAGGTATTACATTCTTTGTTTTGCCAGTTATGTGGACTAAAATTGCTGCTTTAGTAAGAAGCTTTCTGAACTGAACTGTCATGTAACGTCAGAGAAAGGACCCAAAAGGATATAAAGGGGTGCCTCTTCACAAGATAGGAAAGACTTATAATGTTGCTGTGTACAAGCTGCATCCCTCCTGCTTTGTGGAATAGAAGTTGACTGAATATATGAAATAACTGTTTCCATGTTAAGCTAAATATCATAATGGAATGAAATGTATTCCTTATTGAAAGGTGACTGGGAAGATAGCTAATTATCAGAAACAAAATATCAAGTATCTCCCTAGTGGAGTTGGATGTCAAAGGTGACAAACATCTGAAAATGTTGGAGTTATATTTGAAATGTCAATATTTATTGGTTTCCAAGTCCTGTGTTAGGGGTTGGTTCTCTTAGCTTTTGAACAGCACACAGCGTAAGGGCTGTATTACCAGCCACATTAAAACCAAGAATGAATTAAGTATATTTAAGTGATGCATTTCTCACCAAGGCATCCCATTTCTTTTGCAGAAAATTTGAGAATAAACCTAGGATGCAAGTCAATATCTGTGTTTATGTTGCACTGTTGATGGGAAGGCAGGGAGAAGTTAGTAAAATAGTTGCTTTTTCTGGAGACCAGTCAAGCAGTCTCTAACCGGTGAGGCAAGACTTGTGTGTGAATTGTTGAGCTTGTGGTAGTTGAAGTACAGTTCTGGAGAATAAACTCTGCCATCCTTGTCTTGGTTCTGCCCAAATATATTCAAATTTGGCACTGATACGAGATGTAATCTTTGAGAAGGCAGCAATAGCTGGCTAGGGGCAGGCAGGAGTATATCTGAGACAATGAAGGATGAAAGAGAAAAACAAGGAAGAAGGTAACTGACAGAATTAAGGGTAAGTTTGCTTACAGAAATACTGGAAATCACCACACTACCTACCTAGTGCCAAAGCTGCTGTTTCTGTGGTGGTTAAGGTCTTACACTGAAACAGAACTAACAGTTCTGTTAATGTACACAGGCAGATTAATAGACGCAAGGGAGCCTGACTTTTCACAAGCCATTTGACAGAAAATGTACTGTTTTCCTGGAGCAACAACCAATTTCAAGGCCAAAAGAAAGCCTTTCTTATTTTAAAGCACAGCATAAGAAGGACGAGCCTAGGCAGAAGAATGGGAAGAAGATAATGGATATCTGATGCAGAAGACTTGGGATTGGAAAGTGCAGTGAGGTCATGGAGAGAACTGACCCTTGAAAGGAACGTAGAGGTGGGTTGCCTTTTTATGTACCATGCTGCTATTTGCTTTACAGGGATAATGTGCTCAAATCAGAGAGACAAGCTGTTAATAGTCCCTGCCCTAGATAGGTCTAATGTTTTTTTATTCCCTGAAGAGAAGAGCAAGAAAGTGGAAAGGAACTTGGATAGAATTCCTTAATTTTGTAATGCAAAGTACAACCTTGATGACATAACTCAAGAAAAAGTCACTGTTAACTGTTTTGACCTTAAAATTACCTTTTTTCTTACCATTCTTCCTCAAATTCCTGGCTCTGCCAGTAGAAATGTATTACTTGGGTTTCTATGGAAAGAGCAGCTTAGTTAAGTGAGAAAGTCACTGACAGTCTTAGCTCCACAAGGACCCCAGCACATAAATATACATCTGTGGTTAGTCCCCTTGCTGTAGCCTCTGATCTGCCAGGTCTGCTGCAGATGATACATGTACAAGGCCGTACTGATCTCAAGAGATTTGTTGAACTTTATCTCTAGGTAATCGTCTTGTTGTGTTCAGACGAGATTACTAATCACACCTTTTAATTAAAGAAATGTCATAGCTATAGGAAAATAAAGCTATTTGGAAATGGTGGTTATTTTGCTGACAGTTTTCTCTGCTTAAGGAGGCTCAATCAAAACTTTCTGTACTGGCAAATGTATGCTCTCAAATGAAAATGAACTATGACTAATTTCAGGCTGACTTCTTCCCAGGGACTACTTCTTCTTTGTGGTCAAAAGTTGTTCTTGGTGAAGTAGTTAGAGATGTGAAGCATAAATTGCTTTGTATTAAACCTTGCAAAAGACAGGCAAATCATCTAAATTTTGATTGTTCCCTTCTAGTAAAGTTATGTTGAAGGAAAAGCTGACCTTATTTATGTAAAGGTAGTTTCCAAAAAGGGCAGTTCATATAGCTGAAAAACTGAAGCAGAGTTAAGAAAGAGCTAACTTGAGTTTACTCCCTGGGATAACAGTGATTTCAAAGTTAACATATTCTGAAATGTTGCTTTGACAGCAATCTTGGATTTAATTCCGCAGTATGCAATTCGAATTGTCATTCCCTGTGATATTTAAAATGCTGCCTTGAGTTTAGCACAGAAAGTGAGTATGGCTGAGTGTTTTTTCAAATGACACCTACTTTAGTAGTTGCTATGTGTGCAGTTTATCTAGTGTTAACAGCATTAAAGTGTCTAAAATTAGGAATATATTGCCGTAAGAAATAAGCAAACCACAACCCGTACTCTTTGCTCACTGTCTTTAATTTAAGCATGGTGTTACTACTGGGTGCTTTGCTTTTGTGGTTGGTTGAGTTCTTGAGTCCATTGGAAGTATTTTGGCCCATGTCTCAGAGGTAAAATAAAAATTGGTACTGTGACATCTCGAGCTGGTGGAGGAAATTGTCAGTTAGCCAAATGTATGAAACTGGCCGATAGCTTGAAAATGGTTCTGAATTAATGGGATAAGTTTATAAAGATAGCTGTGTAGTAATGAGGTAATTTTATATTTTCCTTTAAAATTTTCCTGGCCAAAGAGAGACTTTACGATGGCATCAGATAAAGGTAGGAATCGAAAAAGTGGTTAGTGGAATGAATGGACAAGTAAAAAGAGGCTTGTGTTTATGTACAGTTGAAAAAAATAGACTTAAAGTGTTGTAGTAGGACAGCCATACTGACTGGGCGAAAGGAACAGAAGGAACTGAAGAATGAGGTTAGTAATTTGTTGCAGATACGCAAAGTTCTAAACAGGATCTAAGAAGTCCTTAAGAGTAGGCTCTTAGGCTTAGACAGAAAATGTGAAAATATGTTGCACCCTTGGTGTTCCCAGTGGTTCTCTCTGTCAACATGTTCTGATTTGACTTCTAAGATGTAGTTGTTTCTAAGGTTAGAAATGGTTAGTCAAGTTCTACAGAGGCTTGCTGTCTGATAATACTGCACTTTTTCTGTCTCTCTGGATATCTGTAGTTATTTTCCTATTCCCTGAATTTTTAGAGCAGGTGTGAAAGCTTTTCCTGAAGTAGTGGCTGTATGATGGACTTCACTGTGCTTAAAACAGGGAGCCTGTGGTCTGACTGGCTCCTGTGTGTTGAAGAGAGTTGAATGTAGGCTACACAACTTGAATTCCTGAGAAGGAGGTCGTACGTGTGTTCTTTAAAACATTTTTAGTTACTACTTCTCTGCCTTACCCTCTAGCTTTCAGAGGCATACCTGAATATAGACTCAATTAAATTCCTGTCCTTTAATGAAGTCATTTGCTTAATGCGTAGCTGATATGCTTGGAACATCAGGGCATCGGTCAGGATCCAAAATTAATTGCCTCTTGGGATGGATAGTGCCATGTGGGCATCTGAAAGAACAGTGTCTCTTTCAAAAGCCTTCTGAAATGGTCAGCTTGGAAAATGAGGCACATCCTTACTATGTTAAGGAAGGTATTTGGGTCTTGAATCCTGCTTAACATTTTCACTTTGTAACAACAAAAGCAAATAAATATTTTGTCTATGGAAGATGGCACAAGTTGAAAGAGGAGAGCCATAACTTCCTTACTTGCTGCGTTATTGTAGTCTCCCTGCCCTCCACCAGCTCCCAAATGTAGGAGGAAAAAGCCCACACCTGGCATAAAGGGAAGAGGGCATCTTGTTCCCAAACCAGTTGCTAATGTGTCAGTCCACAGTAGAACAGTATTGTTTTCACGTGGCTAAGGCCCTGTTCTTTCCTTTGTATTGAATTCCTTCCTGTTTAAGAACATTGTCTTTAAAGTACACTTATATCAGCTTGAATGGTAGGAACTTTGTGCTTATTGCTACAGTATCTGTATTAATTAGTTGGTGCAGCTGTTTCAAGTAGAAAAAAAAGAGTTAAGCAGGCATTGACTGTGGGATAGCAAGTGTGTTAGTGAGCAGAGGTGTTAAAATATGCTAACTGCCTGTGGAGGTGAAAGAAGGCAGAACCAGGGAGGAGCTGAAACTCGACTTGCCTTTGTATGCTCAACAGGAGAGGAAGATCCAGCAATTGGGAAAAACTATGCTGGTTGACATGGATCCAAACATACAGCTGTCAGTTAAATATCCCAGAATCTCAAATAAGTAACTGATGGGTGTTAAGTAACTTTGTGCACCTTTCGTGGCCCCTCACATTGTATCAATTAATAGAGAAGATTAAGCTCCGTTTGCTCAAGTAAAGGAAACACGTGACTTTCAGTAATGCTTGAGGTAATATCCATACATTTCTGGGACTTGAACTTCAAAAATAAAAGTGGAGGTAGCTACTCTACACGTTCTTTCTGACTAATTCCTGTGACTTGTATTGGACTGGTTGTGGGCAAGCAGGGAAAGGAGAACGCTGCGTTGTTTCAAATAATTGTGTAATTAAATTCATTGATGGTAGGCCAAGAATACTGATCACAAGGGTTGGTGCTGAATCAGAAGGAATACTTTAAATGGTGCTCTGTTGAACAGAGACATAATTGCCCTCTCTTTCCCCTTCTTGGCTTATTGGATGGCTGAATTGCTCATTTCATACATGACTTTGAGTGTGACTGGAGCTGTGAATCAGTGTTTGTTGGAGTTTTGCATCTGGCTTATGTTCTGACTTCCCTTTTATGAGCTGGAGAGGCTGCCTCTGTTATTACTGTGTAGTGAAAATCCTCTTAAACTCTCCTTCTCGTGAGTGGGTGAAAATGTTTGCCAAACACATGAATCAATAATTGCTTATTTGCCTCACTGCTCCTTTTCAAAAGCTTCACTGTCCTTTTCTGTGTTTGCACAGATAATCGATGTCTGTCCCCACATGATAATTAACAGGGATAGATAACTTAGGGGCCCTTGCTTTACAAAGTCATCCTACAACTGTGCCTCTCTGAAACCTCTTATTCCATTTTTGACCTTTTGTCAAGGCTTTCATTGAAATGGCAACAGTTTATATGCAGTGAGAAAGACTTGATGATTATTTTAGTTAAAGGTGTTCGCTAGTTTACCATGCTGCTGAAATGCCTGGAGCTCTGTGTGGGACAAAAAGAATAAGTAAACTGATGGAAGGCCATTAAAAGGGAAATATACTCTTGTCTCAGTATGAGGAAAAACACTGCATGTAGCTTGACCTGGTAAGTTTCATAAACAAGAGACTAGTTTTGCAATGGCCTTGTCTAACATGTCCATTTTGTTCTGCAGTTGCTGACTGAAATTGAAAATTAAAATGAGGGAAAAATAACCTTCATGATTACAGTTTTCCCTTGGGAACTATTTCAATTGTGGCTTTCTCATGAGAGAGATTGTGGCTTCCTTTCTATTTCTGCGGCATGAAAATTCAGATTTGTGTAGCCTGTTTCTAAAGTTGAGAATATTCTAGATGCCAGTTTTGGAAGATACAAACAACTTCCAGGTGCCTGCAATTTGAGGAAGTCTCTAGCTGATTCAGATTGCCATCTTGATGTGACCTTTGTCAAAAATAAGTGCAGTTAAGTAGTACATGCACAAACTGTCTATGCAGTAGAGTAAGGAAAAGACAAAGCAATCTATTTTAATGGATGAGATTTGTTTGCTTTCTTAGATTTGCATTCTGTAGTGGGAAGGCAAGCTTTTAAAACTGTTTTAGTTTTCTTGCTGTTCAGGTCAGTGGCATCTTATTCCACTGGAGGGACTGCAAGATAGACTTGAGCTGTTCGCACTGTTCCAAATCAGTGGGGCTCCCTGTCACTGGGTGACTTGTTCTGTTCCAGTGCTTGGCTTTGTCATCCAGTGAAAAACTACTCTAGGTGCCATAGTTTATGCCACTGAAAATCTGCTTTTCGGTACCACAATTAACATTAGCTGGATGATAGTACAAAGCTTCAAACTACATTGCTCCATAGCTCAAATGAAACATAGATGCAATGCCTGTACCTGCCTAAACCTTAAAGTATGTTCAGATTGTTTGTATTTCAGTGATATGATCTAATGGCAACAAAGTTTCTTCAGTGGACAAAAAGTAGGGGGAAAAGAGGACTCTACCCCTCATTCCATAGGCCTGAAACTACACAGAACCTGTTCAGTTATCTAGAACCTGTTAATGGCTGTTCCCATTAGCAATTTAGTTCAGATAAAAATGTACTTTTGGAGTACATCTCTTGATTGTCCCATTTCACAGTTCTTTGTTTGCTTTGTTGTGTAGCATCTCAGGCACTCAAATAGAATTCCTTTCAGATGAAATTGAAAGGAATTACATACACCAGTTACAAATAGACATTTAAGTCCACAGAACCAGACAACAGCCAGTCAAAAGTAAAACTTCCTATAAAACTTCCTTCAAAATACATAGTTTGGCTATTGAGGTTTCTGCAGCAGGATGTTACTGTATTGACCCTCCTCTGTTGCACTGTGCAGCAAGCTCTAGTGTAGACTTAACCAAAGAGGATCAGCAGCCGAGTCCTGAAACTCAGCAGATGCTCTAATGAAGTAACAAAGCCCCAATAGCAACAGAGAGTTAATTTAGTGTGTGAATTGAATGATCACTCTAAAAAAGTGGATTGTGCTTCAGAAGCCTTTCTCAGTATCCAGGTAGTCCTGGGACAGCAAGGATTTGGAGAGCTGAAGGAAGGGAGGAGATGGCTGCCTAAGTTACAGGTATGAGATGATGGGCTGGTGGTGCATGTGGCAGAGCAGCTGTTGCATTTGTGTTTTCTCCAGTGGCAAGGCACTTAGGTTACCTGGCAGCACCACCCTAATGCAGGTTCCACTTTTGACAGGGATCTGTGCATCAACTTTTGAAGAATTCTGTGTGTCTAAAAAGCACAAGTTCATCACTAATGCTCTAGAGAGGGAAACATACTAGAGATTCCTCTCTACCAAATGCGACTGGATGGGAGGTATTTTCTTCCTCCACACACTCACTCCTAGAAAAAACATGGTTGAGGTGTGAATAGGATGATGAGCATACAGGTCCTGCTCCTGTGTTGGAAACTACAAGTTCTTTTGATGTAGAGCTGCCTAAAGCCAAGAAACTAATAAAATGCTGTAGGAAGAAGACAATCAGAAAGCAGCCATGTGAATTGACTCTATGATGCAGATAGGCTGGAGAAACCCTTCTCATGTAAAAGCTGCTCCAGTTATTTATTCAGAAAGGAATTCAGTAACTAAATCATCAATAATTGAGCACTAGTCATACCTTTTTAAAAATTTAAAATGTTGCTGTACAATTCATCATTAGTTGAAGTGTTTCACAACAGGTTGGAGAAGTACAGCTGTCCAGTGGATGATGTTATCCTTTTACTGTGCCTCTTCTGATGAGCATAAATTGTTAACTCCTAATTCTTAGATAAATTTTTGAGTTGAGTGCTACTAATCGGCCTACTTTAAGAGCTCAAGTAGTCTTGTTGTGATAGCTAGAGTTTACTTATTTGCCCCATCTGCCAGAATTTTCATCTCTGTAGTAGAGTTATCTGGAAGAATATTTTCTGAAGTTTCAACTGCTTAATTGCAGCACCATTGCAGCTGGTTACTGGCTTACGGGTTTGAAAGGCTGCGCTTTGGTGGAGGTGTCAGCACTCCCATTTGTCTTCTCTGTGGATGGCATCTGGAGCAGAAGCATGTCAGGGTAACTCCAGATGAGAATACTGGAAACTGAATGTAATATGAAACTGTAGGCAACATGGACTAATTTTGATAAAAAAATCCTAGTGTGGAGCCCTTGTACTTTATGAAGATGTGCTGAAGGGCTTAGTGAAGGTCACTGCTGGATTTGTTGAGATCCTGTCTCTTTAAGGGCTGCTGCCAACTTAAAGAACACCTTCCAAGCCCTCCATTCTTTTGTTCTTTTGGCTGCTGAGAGTGTTTGCACTGCCCAGGAGAGGGGACAGGATTCTACAGCGAAAATTTGGATTTCTGAAGACCTACTGTGAGTGAGTTCATTTGCTTTTGCAGACTTCTCTGGAGAGATACTGAGCTCTGGCAGATGAGCAAGACACTTTATTTTTACATCTATCATGAGTTGTAAATTGATATTATCACATGAAAATAGAAAAACTCATTTTAAAATAGTTAATCTAATCCCTAAGGCTTGAATTGATGACTTTAAACAAATCCTGCAGTCCCTTGAAGCTCCAGGTGTAGGCTTTGTATTTAGTTCTGGTGTTAAAAGGCTTTGCACTGAATATGGAAAGTTGTCAAAGTCTCTGTTACTGTCAGTAAGATTGTCTGTCCACTCAGAATTATATATGTGCTTGACAATACATTTGCATCTTTCAAATTAGTGTGTAACACATCTCTTGCTACCTTGTGTTCAGTGCCGTAATGGTGACATACTTTTGCTGGAGGATGATGCAAACCTTGGTCCTCTAGCGACTCCCTTGGTGCCCGTACATTGATGCATCAACAACCAGCAGCCATCTGTTTCCTACTAGACTTTAACCCTAGCCTGTCAGCTCTAAGGAGATCTGGTTATAAAGCTGCATTTCTTGAGAGGGAGGATAAAGTAATGGTGAGACTTAGTGGGTATTTGAGGAATACTTGTATTAGTAAATTAGTTTGAATTTTATATAAGTAACTACCACTAAATAGCGTTTGTGAAAAGAATCTTTATTATGTTTAAGATGACAGTATTAGCAATGATTTTGTGGAATAAAAACTAAGTGGCATACTTTGGTCATCCTAGAATCAGAGATGTTAAGGAACATGTACAAAGGGAGGGAGGAAATCTTGTTTTAGGAGGGGGTTCAGTTTAACTTTGCTTTCTTAAATTGCATTTATACGTTGACCTGCTGCTTTCATCAAGCTGTTTCTAGAATTCAAACTGGACTTTGTGTATGTTGTCTAACAGCACTTTGAGTTACAGTTTGAGGTGACAGAGAAATCGGCCCATCTTTGCCTCTTCCCTTCCCAGGAAAAGGAATTGTTTGCGACTGGCAGTCAGGCTGTGATCTCTTGAGGCAAGTGGCTTGGATGGGCAAACACGCCTGGATCTCCTTCAGAAGAGAACAGATTCTCACCCGGTCTGTTACTGCACCTCTTTGCTCAGAGAAAGTGAAATAGTATTTCTAAGGTGTGCTTGCCTATGAAAGAAATCTATGGTCTGAAAAGGGTACCTCAGCTTGCAGTATATTCTGGCTTCCTTGTGTGGCTCCTGGTGCCCTGAACTTTGGTGCATTTTTCTCTCCTCTAATGGATACTCGTGAGGAGTTGTAGTCATTTGCGTGACTCTGATAATAGACCTCTTGTAAAATCAAAATTGTCAGGCGTGATTGAAAACATTCCCTGCAGAGTCAGAATTACTATATTTGGAGCTGTTGTGGGGTAATTTTCTTCTCTCCTTATACAGCCTCTTCCCCAACTACCACTCCATTTTGCAGTCAGTGCTATGAGGGCAGAGTCCCTTGGTGACAGAGCTCCTGAATTCTGCAGACATGTATGTCAATATCAAGCAGGAGATTTCAGAAGAGGTTTTGCTGGAATATACAGAGCTCCTATGGGAATGTTGACATAGGCTAAGTTCTGCCTCTCCCAGGTGTAATTCCTGTTACAGATTTTCGAGAATTCAATGTCGTCCCTTTCAAAAGTACCCCTTATCCCCAGTTGCTTATTTGACCATCAACTTCATATGCATAAAAGGCCACACATTGCTTTCGTTGCTTTTTTCATCTTAATTATGAACACTCAAATGAGAGGAGCAGTTGTTCCTCTAACTAGAATACTGAAGTACAGTTTCCCAGCAAAATTCCTAAAGCAATCTTTTGGTCAGCTTTCATTTTAGATGATAAACTGTGGACATGAGTTATCACAGAATACTAATTATTTCATGGTATGGTGTTTAGCTGGTATTCAAACAGGTGCTGTTAACTATGAAACTTGTTATCAGCAGCTGAAATTCCTGTCTGTAAATCTTTTTGAAATGTCTTAAGCTACAGAAACATGAAGAACTATTGTCCCTACAGGCCAAACCAAATGTGCATCTGTCCCGTTACCCTATCTCTGCCAGTGACCAAACCAAATCCCCAGGAAACACCCCACAAGGATAGGATAAACATCTGTGAAGCTTCTCTACTCTCTTGCCTCAGCATGCAACTGCATCTTCCAAAGCTAAATGATATTTCTGTATTTTCAGTGACCTGTGGAGTTTTGCTTTTCTGCCAACTTGTTCAGTGTCCCCTTAGGCTTGTATATGCTTTTATATCTTGGAAATCCAGTGGTACACAATTTAATCACTTCAATGACCTCCTTGTGTTGTTTTGAGCCTACTGCCTTGTAGTTTTCTTTGAGAGCTCCATCTCTTGTGTTGAGAGAGTTTGCAAACAATTAATTTGCCCTGACCAAGCCACTTATGATTTTATAAACTTTTCTTATGTTCCTACACTTTTCCATGCTGAAGAGTCTTACTCTGGGTAGCCACTTGTCATGCAGATGGATGGAATCATCCCTCCCATCATCATGTTGGCCCTCCTCTGGACCTGCTCCTCTGCTGGGGCTCCCAGAGCTGGATGCAGTGTTCCAGGTGGGGTCTCAGCAGAGCAGAGCAGAGGGGCAGAATCCCCTCCCTCCCCTGCTGCCCACGCTGCTTTGGATGCAGCCCAGGACAGGTTTGGCTTTCTGGGCTGGGAGTGCCCATGGCTGGGTCATGTCCAGCCTCTCACCCACCAGTGCCCCCAAGTCCTTCTGGGCAGGGCTGCTCTCCATCTGTTCATCCCCCAACCTGGGTTGATACCAGGGTTTACCCCAACTCAGGAACAGCACCTTGTACTTGATCTTGTTAAACCTTATGAAATTCCCATGGCACTGCTTCTTGAGCTTGTCCACCTGCCTCTGGATGACATCCCATCCTTCAGGTGTGTCAACTGCACCACTCAGCTTGGTGTCATCTGCAAATTTGCGGACAGTGCACTTTATCTCTTTGATTAATTTTATTTATCCCTGTTGCTCTTTTTTGAGCTTCCTTAGGTTTTTCTGTCTTAAAGGCGGAATTAAATTGTGTTGAAAAAGTAAGCACATTGCAACTTTACACAGTTTTGTAATGTTTTGAGTGTCATTCTCTCTTACTTTGCAATTAATTCTGAGCACTTAATCCATTTATTTAATGTCCTTTTCTCCCTGTATGGATGCTTTTGTTTTTATCTTTATTGAGCATATCCTTGAAGATATGGTTACCAGAATACTTAGTTAAATTCTAAGTCACACAGATGCCACTACCACGTCAGAGCCAATGTAGTTTAGCCTTTAGATGCAGAGTTAAACAGCATCCCTATGTAATGAAAGTTTAGTATTGATAGGCCAGTTGTCATGAAATTAAGAGAAAGCATTCATGACCTTGAATTGCCTGATAATGGGCAATGAGGTTCAGGTGTAGTACCATCTTGAAATGAGTTTCTAAATCTTTAATAGAAAGATGGTTTATTTCTAGTCTCTGCAAATCCTCTGTCTCATAGTTGTTAACTTCAGTTCTAAATTATTGACCTTGAGAAACTTTTGGGACTCAAGTAAGAGATTTTATTTGCAAAGGGGTAGTGTGGCTCCTCATCTCTTTTGCATAATAGCTCTAACATAGAATGTCTTGTTTAGTGTGCCTTTTATGGGGTGCACGATGTTGCATCTCTTGGTGGAGTTGATGAAGAAGATGATGATGCTCTTAGTGAATGTAGAAACAAAGGGTTATAAGGTGTCATTTCATTCTAAAATAAGCTTATTAGTTCATTTTAACAACACAAAAGAAAATACAAAATCTTACATACAAAGACAGCTGTTGTTTAATTTGGTGTTGACCAATGCTGTCATAATTTTCTCTTTGTATCTGAGTGAACCCCTGTGCCTGGTGACACATGCATGTGACAGTGCAATTAATATTGACATTCAGAGAGGTCTTGGAAGTGGACATCATATTTAAGCTCTGATACTGGTACACAGTGTTGAAATTGTTGTGGATGGCCTCAGTTTCCAGAAAGATGTACTGTGAAATCTGTGTGTACTCATGGTATCACAGGTCATTTGATTGCTGAGACTGAATGGAGCTTTTGTAAGTACTGACATTTATGCACGTAAATATATGTAAATATGTGGACATATCTGAGGAATTATTATGCGCGGAAGAAAGTAGAAGTAGTAGTTTGGTCCAGTCCATTTCAACTTGCAAGATTTTTCCATTCTGTTTAATTATTCTCCCATTGAGATAACTGCTTGGAGTTTGAATGCCAAACCTACGTTAGGGAAACGTTTTCTCTTGGTGAAGCACATGAAACCAGTAGCCATGAATGGTTAGGAATATGTTTCATGTATGTGGGATGGTGCAGAGAAGAGCAGCACACAGAGACTTGGAGCCATGCTGGCCATTCTTTGGTAGCTAGAGCCAGTTCTAAGAGAGCTTACAATTTGCTTTGTTGGAAGAACCAAGAGCTGGTGTTGCACACAAATGCCACTTGCAGATAATGCTTTATACTGCAGAGATGTGAAAATAGAGTTCTTTCCAAGGGATAATAAAATGCGACAATCCTATAATAATATTAGAGCTTACGCTGTGTCTATCATTGATCTTAGCCAAATAATACTTTCTCTGCAACAGTTGAATTAACTGGTTATTATTGAGGAACTTTGTATTTACAACAAAAAATAAGGATAAGTATAGATTATCACTATTTCATAATTTTATAATTATTGTAATAGTTTATAATAGTGTAATTTTTACTGTTATCAGTAAATACAGTTCAAGATAAATTTTCCTCTAAATGCCCTTAAAATACGAGTTATAATAGAGAAGCAAAGGCACCTCTAATCTTCTAGACTGCTCAAAGTACTGTAGCCTCTAGGTAGTGCAACCTATATTCAGTTTAGTCCTGCAAAATTATTTGTGTAGCCTAATGATGACTTAAAATACCAATGAACTGAGTTTTAATAATCTTTAGACTGTTGTTATTACATAGAAGAGAAGCCAAGAAATCTCTTAAAAGTTCTCATCCAAATCCATTTTTTTATCCATGCCACCTGCATTTGGTGGTAAAATGATTGTGTTTGATTAGCTGCAGATACTTAACATTCAAAGCAAAGTTTTCTCTTTTTTTAGCCAAATATGTCACTAGCTTTAGAAAATGCTGCATCTGTAACTGTATAATAGAAAGCCAACAGAGAAAGTGCACTTGTAAACTAGTGGTAATTTGGATTTAAATTAGGAGGGGGGAATGGTCTTCTTCACAGTAAACAAAGTGGATGTATGAAATTCCAGGATTGTAACTCTGTAAAATAATTTGGAATGCATGCATACTACATTGGTTCATGCTTTTATCCTAGATGTAGGACAGCATGACTTACACTTTATGAGAAAGATGCAAATAACTAGCTATTTCTATTTTTAAATACTTGTTCACAAAGAACTTTTAAAAAATCTATTATTATCCCTAATCATCCTCTGGTCCTCATAAAATAAGCTTAATACCAAAGCTACTGTTCTGTTTGCGGAAGAATATTTTTGGATTAAGCTTGGGTGTGAATGCACATTACTACACAAAGGGAAATGCCATCTCTTTACCTCTGTGCAAGTTAGGAAAGCTACTGGTTGTGTAAATGAGAGTTGTCAAGACATAGTTTAGATTAGCACCTACCAGGCTTGTGCCTTAATTCTCCTGAGGCTGCTTTTCTTAGGAAGTATTTGATGCTGATACCAGTTGAACTTCCGTGTTCCTCCTAGTAATAATATCGTAGAAAAACTTCTGTATGCCCCTTCTGAAATGTGTATCTACCCAAACAGAAGATTTTCACTTTAATTAAAAAACACTTACATCCTGAATTTAAAGTAGATTAGGTGTCATTAACTAGCACAGTTACAAAGGAGTCTGTTATATTTGTTTGTTGGTTGTAGGTGTTTTTCTTAAATATTTACTTCAAGCTTGTAATAATACCTGTAGCTGAGTTGGATTTAGCAAGGATAAACACAGCGTTACTTTATTTCAAATCCCCTTTGCTGAAGTTTTTATAAGAAGGGGTTTAGCTAATTAGATATGCCAACTCAAAATAGTGCAGGAAATGTTCCGTTAGAATAAATGGTACCAAGCATTCTGTTGAATGCCTTTAAAGTGAGTTGTTCCCAGATCTTCTAGAGTGAAGTTGTTTTTATAAGCAGTACAGCAATTACTCATACAAATCACAGTTATACATAAAAGTTGGTTTGTTTGGAGGAGCCACACATGACCCCGAGCCCCCAGTTTCCAATATTGAGGGGGGGTAGTGGGTGTGTGTATGTGTGATTTTTTTTAAAAAAAAAAGTATTATTACAACAGAACAGAAACAAGTATGTACCTTCTCAGAGGAAGAGTGTTGTAAATTATGCAGGCATAAGGTTGAGTAAAAACTTGTTATATGTGTAGTTCAACATAAACTGTTATTTTGGATCTTATTTCGGTATCAGAACTACTGATTAAGTCTTTATCTTCACAGCACACTGACATCATCTCAGTCAGGCTTTAGCTGTTAGTTGAACTTCTTAGTTGCCCCTAACTGCACTTTGTGAAAATGTAAGCAGCTTTGTTTAAATTAAATTTTAAATACCAAATGAAGTTAGTCATTTGTTGACATGCTTGAGTGTTCTCCAGAGGCAATAGGCAGTGTTGTAATGATATATTTGCTAGTTCTAATTGGTGAAAAGAAGTCAAGTAACTAAAAGGCTGTTATTGATCAAGTGCAATGCATATAGACCAATCTGAATGCTATTTAATTAAAATAATGTCCATACTGTTTTTAAAGCACTGTCTATTACTGGGGTATGTCTTAAACGTGGGTGTGCCATGTGTCGTGACAGACGCTTCTCCACGGCTGGGAGGAAAGACCACCACTTTTGAATTGCTCAGGCAAGTGAGAGTGGGAACATAGCAGAGGTCTCAGAACAAGTCCAGAGGTTGGATGGTTTAGTGAACTAATGTTCAGTTTTTAAATGTAGTCAGCCTTAAAACTGAGATCTGAAAGGAACAAATGGATATTGAAAATTTAGATCCCTAAAGGGGAGAAGAGCAAAACCCACTGGCATGAAGATGCAGAACTGTGGAGTTGGACATGTCCTGCTTAGTTATGTAATGGGCTTTTTAGCTTGAAAATTGCATGGGTATACCAAAAGCTTGTAAAAGTTATGATTGGATAAGAATGTATCTTTATTTTTAGTAACAAGTAATGTCCTAAACATTTTCTGAATCAAGAAGTAGTATTATTTTTATGATCTGTTACTAGGTGTTCCATGTTACAGGGTGAGACCCCTGAAACTTGCTCTGTGGATTTTAATTTTGCCTTAATCAGATTAAATAAAGCCAGGCACTAATATTTTTAAAATCATGTTTATATTAGTTTACATCTTGTGACAGAAATTCAAGGTAGCATTGTCACATTAAAAAACAAACAAACAAACAAAAACCCCAAGAAACTGTGCTGTGTGTCTTGGAATTATGAACTTGCCTTTTTTCATGTTCCCAGATGTGGACAAACTAGGACATGCTTAGTACTTGTCCTTGATCTTACTGCCTAGGATGTTAGCAGTGGATGTAACAGTTGATGGTATTAATTGCACAAGTGGCTTAGTGCAGTCTGTCTGGCAATAGCACTGCTGTAGCCAACACACAAATACCACTGCTGAGAGGATAAGATCTCATTTAATGGAAGTGACTTAATCCCCCAAGTTTGCTCTAGGGTTTGGATTTGTAGCAAAAATGTTAGTTTCTTAGAGCTATTGTAGTTGGAACAAGTAATGCTCTTACTAAAAACTCAAACTAAAAAAGTGAATGTGTTTTGTAATGAAGTTTTAAAAGCTTTTGATAACTGCAATGTTTTAAACATTACAAATAGTTTCTGTTAAGATAATTTTATCTTTATGTACAACAATAAAATTATTGTCCTAAACATGAAGATCCACACCAGAAGTTATTTTGAAGCACATGAGAGAAATTGCATCCCAGTCCAAAAAAGAAATTTACTTTCTAATTATTTCCTCTTGTTGGTTTGGCTAAAGTATGTGTTAAATAAGAAGCTTATATATACTTAACCTAAATAAAAGCAAACTGTCCATAACGAAGAACTTTAGTAAATTGAATATAAATAAGTGTGAGTTTCAATTACTTTTCCAAATACTCAATTTTAAGACATTGCATGAAGAAATGAAAATTACTTGAAAACACCCACCTAGATGTTTTGGATTGCAGGGTTAATTAAACTTCAGTGATTTCATATGTGATGGGAAAAACATTAAACCCCAGCAACTGGTGTTTAACCACTGTGTGATTTGACTGACAAGTAATTAGCAGGTAAAAATTACTATTCATTGTTGTTAGAGAGTTTGTTGTTCTTTTGGGGCACTTGAAAGTTGGGGCAAAAACCAGGCTACACTTAAAAGATGCTGCAGTATGCTTTTCTCTTAAAACAGTAAGTACTTTTGAAACAAATTGAAAGTTAATTACTCCACCAGAAGTAAACATTTGTGATGTTCTACAGTAAATGACATAAAGCTTAAAAATTTTAGTTAAGAATCGAAATACTTACTGAAAATAAGTAATTCCTTTAAAGCAGAGAATGAAGGCTTCTTTGCATCACTGAAAATTCTGCAGATTTTTAATGTCTTACCTCTGTTTTTCATTGGCAGACTTAAAAGTTCATAATACTGACATTATGCTGGGTAAAGTTTTAAAACATGTTTTCAAGAGCTTGAATCTTAACAGCTCTGAAAAAAATAACAGATGTGCAGAATTTTTGTAAAATCTAATCCATACTTTTAGGGGAGATGAATACAATGTAATATTCTGAAGTGACTTTTGTTGGTCTTGTTTTGGGGTTTTGTTTTGTTTTAAAGTTGATACAGATTCGCAAACATGTGAGTTGAGATCTGTACAATATTGAAGTAACATGTAACTAAAAGCAAGGGTGATGATTACTATTTAAGAAAGAGTTTTAGTATGTTAAATGTCAGTTTGAACAGCTCCAGATGATATGGAGGAAGAAGAGTCAAACTTGTGTGTGAGAGCTTTTGGTCAATCTTTGAACAAAGGATAAGAAACACATTAGAAGGAATTCTGTTAAGAATTAGTAAATGAGATTTTATAGGTAAAATGAGGGCATTTTGATGACTACCTAAAAAACCCCTAGCCTTTCTCAAACGGAACCATTTGGACTTCATGGTAATAGAGTGAGGAATGCTTGTTATTGCTTTGTCAAACATTGGCAGCTTTTTGGGTAGCTGTTGGAAAGGGAAGGAAATAAGTAGAAATTTGTAGCAGACCTTGGTAGTTCATAGCCAGAGAAAAATAACTATGTACTAAAAAAAATAAAAACCGTATTACTGCAGTTCATTAATAGTATCTTTGAATTGCTCAGTCATAGCCTGGGATCACAGTGTTAGCTATGAAAGTACTGGGAATGTCAGAGTTGCCAGGCTGCTCCAGTTGAGCTGAGTCAGTCACCTGGTATTTTATGGGCTATAGAAAGTAGGTGATGAGGTGCTTCAAAGAGAATAGTTACTAGTGCTTATAGGAATGTTTTGGTAGCTCTTGGTTCTCCTTAGTAACTCTGGCTCAGATAGAACGACTGTGTGAAGCAGGAGGTTCCCAATGATACACCGTTTCCAAGCCATGCAAGCTCTTTCCCATCTGATACCCCCTGGGGAAAGTACAGATCTGTGTTCAGGCATTCCTTGCCAAGGTGCTGTTCTTTGTCTTGTGCTAGTACGAGCATGGGATCGATGCTTGGTGATGATTTTTTTTCCCACTTTAGAGTCCAGTAATTTCTAGGAAACACAGAAGCTGCTCAGTGGTTCAGAAAGTTATAGGCCAGATGTTGTTGAGCTAGGAAGGACATGGGTGAGGGAGAAATGGGAGAAGAAGAGGGTTAAATTCTGCAAGAGAAATTTAGACATACAGGTGAATGCATTTCTTGCTGCTCATGGGTATAAGGTGTGCTGCCTTGTATTGCCTGGATTTTCAATTTGTAGCTTAAATGTGCGGTTTTGTAGCAGATTGAATATGAAAATATTGATAAGGTTAACTCAGTTCAAATCACCCATCTTATTTTCTTAGGATTTAAAACCTAATTTTGAGATTGTACAGAGTACAGGTTGTGCAGAGTAATGTACACAGGTGACCTGCTGGTTGTTCAGACACTTGTGGAAGAGCTTATATTAATGTTACTGTTAAGAGATACTCTCTGTGTGCAGGCATGACCAATGCTGTGGAGAAGAGAGGTGTTTTGACTGCAACAGTGGAGAGACAGCTCCACATTCTCAGGAGTTTAAGAAGAAATGGAACTTTGCAGGCTTTTAAGTGTTTCTTATAATTTGATTAAAATTTTAACTGTCTTGAATTAGTGATGAGTTCTTATTGTTTAATAAGCTCTTCCTTGTCTCTTCGGTTAAATATAAAATAAAGGAGGTAAATTTAAGCACAGATAATTGTCCATTTGGCACATGGAGTAATGAAAGTGTAGACCTGACAAGAGGATGTTAGATATTTTAAACAATCTGTTCAACCAAAAAGCGAAGGCCATAATTTAGCTTGGTGGGTGCAACTTAATTTAAGCCCTATGCTTTCTCCCTTGCCTTATGCAGAAATTCGTAATGCTTGATACAAAACACATGAGGTTGCTGCATGTAGGGGGAGTGAGTTTTGCTAAGGATGCTTTTTGGAACCATTTTGAATATTAGTAACAGAGAGTGTTTAGTCTCTTGAATAAAACATTAACTCATTCAAGCTGGACGTGGTAGTGGCTTTTGAAATTGTTTAAAAAACAAACCAGTGGTGCCAGAAGCACCAGAAGCAGAAGCAGCACAGACACAAGGCTTGTGAGGTGAGAATAGAAATGATCCGAGTTGTCATTGTAGATATGAATATAATTTGACTGTCAGTATCTAGGTGTTAAGCAGTGAAAAGGAAGTAGCTAGTTTTTTAGAACCAGGAAAAAAAGTAGGAGATTGCTGGGAATGAGCTATATTTTTATTTGTAGCCAAATAGCTAGCATTTTGGTTTAAAAATGATGGATTCTACATCCCTTGTGAGAGAGTCTTCTGCCCACCTCCGAATTCTGTTGCTTTTGATTGTGTCAACAGAAGATTGAAGATTTTTGCTGGGAGCTGCTAGAGCTCTCTCTAGTAGTAAACTTCCTCATAGTTCAAATCTGCTTGTGAAATAATACAAGTTGCTGGTATTGGTAGTAAGTTGCACTCAAGAGCAGTCAGTAGTATTATCAAGGCGCTTACGAGTGCTTTCCAAGGGGATTTGGTATGACTGGGAGGGTTCTTATCTTGTGGATTGTTTTTAACCATGTTTTGATTGCGTTATAGGCCAAGCTGCTGGGAGTAGTGATGGTACACCCAGGTTCTGTGTGATAGAAGACACACTGGAGCTGAAGATGCTGAGTGCTGTAGTCACGGCTAGTGGCTTTGTAGGAAGGGAGGAGAAATGTGTGGATTGTGTTGTGAAATACATAGCCAGCTCCTTGCTTTACTATGTTACATAGTCAAATGCTTGTAGAATCAAATGGTATTAGGTAGCCAGTTTTGATTAATGACATTCAATATATGCTAACCTCGATTTTTTTTTTTTTTCACCTACATCTTCCCATTGCAGTAGTCTGGTCATGAAACAAAAGTATATGCCAGAGTAACCCTCAAGAAGGACTTGGCAGGGGATGAAGTAACCCCTATAAAGTTAAGATTTGGGTTGGAGTAGTATGTTGCTTACACAACACAGAGGCTATTTTACATCTAGCAGAATTTTATTTGTTCTTGTTTATAAAATTTCTCAGCAACTGCAGACTTAGGGGGTACCGTGGCCCTTTGAAACTCATTGAGATCTCCACAGGGTTGAGGTTGAACCTGTAGTAATTAGCATGGTCTGTTTCCATGCGGGTGGTGTTTCCACACAAGGTACTTGGTCTAAGACCACACAGCAAAGCTGGGTTTTGAATGCAATCTGCTGTGGTTTGTAAGCTGTTGTCACACAGGCGTTTTGTAACTTAAAAAGGCTGTTATTTCTCGATCTAAGCTGACCCTTGGAACACCTGAGTAGTATCTCTGTGATGATGTGTTTATTTCATCCATTCTGCACCAGAGCTTGATCATGCTGGTTCAGAGCTGGTTCTCTTACCTGTGACACAGTTGACCTGCAATCCCCAGTAACTCATATACAGTGATGTAAATAACTGTTATTTAGAAACTGCCAGTTGGCACAAAAACTGTTTAGTGCGAGAATAAGTAAGGCAGCTGTCTCCCTTTGTCTTCAAGATTGTTTGCTGGGAGAAGCTGGGACAGCATTATTCCCTCTGATAAGATATTTTCATGTGAAGGTCTTCTAGAAGGGTATTGAAGAGAACTCTGACCAAGTGACAAGCTGGGAAGCATTTGTAGGTAGAAATTTCATGTGGTTTGGGAGGCAAAAACCAGAAAATACTCAGTGACTTATTAGTCTGTGGAAAGAAATTTAAATCTTAGTCTTATATCTTAAAATTACTGTGATTTGTAATGTGAAGATTCAGTGCAAGTTAGAAGTCACTTGGAAAAAATACTAAATTTAAGTGGCTGAGTAGAATTGTGGTGTATTGCTTGTCATGGAAGCATTGTCACATCAAACTTCGGGTTTTGTGTTAGATGAAAGTACATAGAGGTACATCAGGCCTGAGTTACTGGCAAACAGCATGTTAGAACTGAGTGTAATGTTTTCTAAAATCCAAAGAGAAGGCAATATTCAGCAGCAACAGGTTTACTGAATTTTGCTGGACAATGGAAATGTAACTTTGGTGTTGGGGGCAGGGGGAAAGCTGTGCATTTCTTAGCTATGGTAGAGTTCTCTGTCTGAGATCCTTATGTCAGTCCAGGCACAGCTGTTGGTGTTCTGGCTGCAGATAGCATCTCCTGCCTCCTAATCCACTGTATCCTTAAACCTGGAAACCAGACGAGCACTTTAATAGCTAAAGGGGGGAGTATTTGGAGTAGAAATGTGGCTGGACTGTTACTGGTTTAGAAACTACTGCTGTACCAGTGTGTGGGGAGTAGTTGTCAGTGGCTCGGTGACAATTAGTAAGTCAGCTTTTCTAATCTTGCCGTTGAAATTGTAAGATAACAGAAAAACTGCTAGCAAATGGGTTAAATGGTTTAAATTTTTAGCATTTATTCTTGAAAAAGGGCAGCAGATCCTTGGAAAAGGGTAAACCGTTTCATCTCTTAGTTTTAAAGGTGTGTAGAAAGCAGGTGTGTTATCTTCCTGATATAGATGGTTTGGCTAATTGGAGGTTCTTTAGATTGACTAGCAGCCTTCCTTGTTTAAGTGGAACTAAGGATTTGGCAGTGTGATTGAAAGAACTTTTTATACTTCAGGGCTTTGAGAAGCCTTCCTCTCTCAAATGACTTGGGTTACAGACAACTATAGAAGTGGTTAGCCATGTATCAGTTCTTCATTGCTAGGATAAGGTAACTTTGTATCACCCTTTTAGCTATTTGGAGCATACAACAGAGTTATTTGCTTGGTTTATTTGCTGAGTACCCTTAGAAAAGGCATGCTTCCTTAAATGAGTTGCCTCAGCTTGTCATTTCAATGCATTCCTGTTCGTATTGCTATTCTTATAGGGGAACTTGCAGGGTTTTGGCTGAAGGTGCTTGTAGGAGGGCTTTCTCCTTATGCCCTGCTGTTTGGATTTGTTTTAAACTTTTGTGGTGTTATTGAATCAGGATAGTGATTTTTACTGTGACAGATTAGGTGTTTTTTGGTTTTTGGGTTGGTTTTTTTTTTTTTTTTTGCACTGTACAAGGCAGGACACTGAAGTTCTTACAAAGAAAGATTTTGTTTAAATAGATACACTTGCAAGGACAAAATGAGAGTTGTTGAATTGTAGTATAAGGTTGTCTCATTCCTTGTAGGATGATGAAACAGCAGCAGAAATAAGCACAAGATAAGTTTTATGTTTCTCATAAATGAAACCCCAAACAAACAACCATTGTCACTCAAATTTCTGGCTTTACATTATGTTCCTAGAATACACAACTGAAATGGAAATTTATGAATTAAATTAAGGCCAGAACTATAATTTATTGTAATGGAAGGGAAATCTGAATATGTTATACAAAGAGTATTTTTAGAATTGGTTGGTTCTAAAAGGATGACAGCTTTTTCTACATTAGGATTATTTTAGTCTGAAGAAGGAATTAGTGTGTTTTATGAGTAGAACAAGCCTGATTATTGCTCTTAAAAGTATTTTGTCCTGTTGCACCAAGATATGTCCTTTCCTCCAATAGGGAGATCTTCTCACAGACTTATTATAAGGTGTGTAAGGAATTCTGAAATGTTTCTACTCAGCCTTTCTGAAATAAGAAATTTCACATGTGAAGCAGAAGAATACAAGTCTGAGGTCAAGTATTATCTTGCACAGTAACTTGGAAATATAGGAAAACTGGAGAAATATGGTAGTGCCTTTCAAATACTGAAAATAGTAGTTTGTGAGCCTAAGGCTAGCTAAAAAATGTGGCAGAAACAAACCACTATCAGAAATACCCGAAGCGATCACCACTTTACAACCTAGCTCTTTCTGGCATCACACAAGAAATTGCTGAGCAGCAAGAGTTCTGTCAAGGCTTGACTCAACATTTGCCATCTGCTCTCACCCCAACACCTTCAGTTTCTATGTACCCCTTCATGCTTGACCTCTTCTGCCTCTCCTCATGTACTGCACCTGCTCTGCACCGCACATCCACTGCTTCCATAGCACTTTCTTCTCTTCCCTGGCTGGAGCCTGGCTGGACCTACAGCCCTTGCCCTGGCTGCTGCCGATTGTCTTCCAGGTGCTGCAGTGGGAAGTGGCCACACTGGTCACAGAGGTGAGCCATCATCCAGTGCTGCATTATTTTCCTATCACTTACTCCCGGCTCTCTTCCCATGCTTGAGGGGCACAACTTCTGCTGTGCCTTTCCTCTCAGCAGGACACAGCATTCAGCACTGGGTGACTGCACTCTGGCACAGGGAATACATGTGTAGGTAAAAGGACTGTAAGGAACTGCTAATGGCGAGCTGGTGTGAGGGCTCTGAGGCACTCCAGGTTATGTCATATCATAGGGTGTGACCTTGTGATGTGCAGGCTTGGTGTAATTCTGTAAAGAAATATGGAAAGCATCTGGCCCCAGATTTTATGCTTTTTCTGCTCTTTCCATAGGTCTTGAAAGAGTCTTCTTTACACTTTGTTGTTTTAAGTTTCTCACAACGTGTTGAAAAGTTATTCTCCAATCTTCCCAATACCTCCTGCTATTAATTGTGGTGTCCTAAAGTTGTGTGCTGCTCGGCTCTCGGGGAGGCTGCATGTAGATACTGTTTCTGTAGTCAGTTTCCCTAGCCTCTGGTCATCTAGTCTTATCTTTCACAGCACTTTTTTTTGTGATTGCAGGAATAAAAAGAATCTTTGCAATTTTTCATTGCTACTTGAGGAATAAATGGCTTAAATAAAAATTATAAAGATTTCTGCTGACTAGTAATTATTATATCTTTGTACCAGCAATACATAGTTCCAAAAATTAAGTTATAAATATCATAAGTTGAATACTTGCAGTCATTTTCCAGGGAGAGCTGTAAGTGAATTTTAAGCATTGTTTTTGGATTATTGTTAAGCATCCTCGCTGAAGTCACCTGGAAGAAAAAGCATTCCAAAAGCCTTCTTTTGTGACACTGGCCCAAAAGCTGTTGGAAGGATTTGGTTAGCATAGGAGACAAGTGTGGCCTCAACTAAACCAGCTCTCCTAATTTAGGGTGGCAAGAAGTCTTAAAGCTGATTTGGCACTCAGCAGAAAGAGCCTGCTGAGAAAGAGGATAAAAAGGATCTTCACCTCAGGCTGTAATTCAGTTTGCAATTCGGAAACAGTGCCAGATTGAGCTTCCTGGCCACTCATGCTGGTTCCTATGCATGCTGGATTTGAACAAAACTGAGTCAGTATAAGACCTTCCCCCCACACCCTCATCTTTTCAGCAGATTACTCTTTGGCTGGATCCGTTCCCTGCTGCTTTTCATCATGCAGCTGCACAAATACTTCTGTTGGCACAACAGTGGGAGCAATGTAGGGGCAGGAATGAGCGGCTGGGAACATGGGCCCTTTGGATCAGCTTAGGGATCCACCAGCCACAGTCTGCATCTTCACTCTGTTTAAGCAGAGGAAAAGTCTCATGATAAGGCTTACTTGAAAGCTTGACTCCCAGGTCTAGAGGGCTGCGTGAGTGGTCAAGGGTTTTAGCTTGCACAGGCTTCTAAGACGTCCATTTTTTTCAGTTCAGTCTCATTTTAGGTGGAGGAGGCTGCACATCTGAAAATGCCATACTGTGTTGGTGACTTTACTGTGACTTGACAATAGGTTGGAGATGCCCACTGTAACTATTGCTGCAGCCATCTAGTAAAACTATCTGTGGCATGCAGAAGGTATTTCTGATTCAGTCTTGATTTTCGGCTGCAAAATGTCCACAGGTGCTCTTAGTTCCTCTGTAGAGAGAAGAGCTGAAGATAGAACCTTGGCTTCGTTTGGGTGCTTTCATTCTTACGTAGTGAAAAGTGAATTGTTTAATTGTGTGGAAAGCTTAGCTTGTCTAAGCATTGAGGGGAGTAGAGACTGTGGGATTGGAGCACCTTGACAACCGGAAGGTGTCTGATTTCTTCTTGCTGTAAAAGTCCGAGTAAGCCATGCTTCTTGGGATGAGGTCCTTCTGAATAAGTTCAGCTAAACACGCAATCCATTACTTGATCAAATGATGCATTTAGATAAGATTCCTTGATAACTGATGTCTCCAATAACTTTAACAGTGACAACTGGCTTTAATTTGTTTCTGCATCGTTGGTGTCCAAGTGTGTTCCCATTTTGTTCCTTTAACACTGATACAGCATTAAGGGTTTTACACTTTTTCTCTTAGCAAATTCTTGCTTTTTTCCGTAACTAATGAGTGGAGATACTTCAAGGGATGAGGCAAATGTCAAAACACATGGGTTTGTCAGTGGGCTGAATATGGTGAAAATAACATGAGAGGACAAGACTGAGACATGGAAAGTAACATTAGGGCATCTGACAACTCAGAATCATCAGGTCGAGTGGAAGTAATATGTAACATGCAATTGCCAGGAATATAGCTGGTCAGGTATCCAGTGAAGAGGCACCTTGCAAAAAAGTGTTTCCAAAAAGTCACTTGTGATGTTCAAAATGGCTTGTTTAATTGCCTGTTGATGACTGCATTGTTGCACCTCTTTAGCTGGTGCTTAGGAGCTCCTTGAGAGCCAGTATCTGTGACACTTCTACTTGCTTTGCTCTCAAAGGGCATTTACTTTCTGGAAATAGCTTTTAGAAAGAATGTTCCATGTAAATTTTAAGTGGACTCTTGAACGGTATCCCTACAGTGATGCAAGATGTATTTTAAGAGACTGACTCACTTTTGAAATTCTGCCAACATTCTGCAAAAAGGAAGATCTGAGTAATAGTATCAATTAGAAAATATGTCTACAGGGACAGGTAATAGCAGAGAAAATTTTTCCCTATACAGTGTATCTCCAGTAAGTTGGGTGCTGTCTGAGGATGAAGCTCTATCTACCAGTGTGTTTAGCATAGTTAAAGAAGAAAAACAAAGGTTTTTTCTAGAAGTATTTTTCATATTAAAACAGAGGCATAACTCATACAACCACTACCAGCTGCTGCCAGCATAACTACCACTATATGCAGTTTTGGATGTGCATCCTGTCCAAGTACTGGCCTTATTTATTTTCCTGAGCTCTGGACTGAAGCAGTTTGTAGCTCCCATGTTGTTGAATGCTATGGGAGAGAAATACACACTTGTAGCTTTGTGACCTACCCAGTGTATGGTTCATGGACGGTTCTTTTGGCTGTGAAGCCTTATTTTCAATCCAGAATTAGAAAAGGAGAAGACTTTGGTGCTGTACTTCATGACCCAGAACTGTACCCTAGTTGTTATTAATAAAAAGGAGAGCTGGGACAGTGTTATTCCCTCTGATAAGGTATTTTCATGTCTTCCTCATTTCATTTTGTGTTAAAACCAGCTTAAACATCACTTTAAATGAGTAAGCTTTCTTAGGCTGTATATCAAAGAAAAATTGTTAATAGCTATTTGTAATAATCACACTGCTTAGTAGAAGATGATTCCTGCTGATAATTAGATATGTATTACTCAAGACAATGAAAATTGGGGTGTGGGGGAAGGTGAGGAGCGGCTAAGGAGTATTTCTTGTTTTCCCAACCCATTTGTTATACCTCCAGTTTATGGCATCTTTAAGTTCCTCAAAATGAGAATACTATTCATGGAATTATTGACATTCTGCTTTGAACTTTTTTAACTCTTGCACAGTGGTATGGAAACTGGAAAAGGTCGTAGTCTGTATGTCAAGATTTGCTCCATGTACAAAAAATGTGTGGGTAGGGGGGCAAGAAGAAAAGTTGAACCAGTGTGTGGATTGTGGTGTTTAGCTTCTGCACCAAGATATGCTGCGTTGGCAATTCTGCGTGTTCTTTATTAGGTTGCATCTGTGTATCAGCCGCCTAAATAAAATTCTCCAGAATTCTGGTTGTGTTTGGAAGCTTATGTCAACATTAGGTTTGAGCCGTTACTGTGAGGGGAACTCTGATTCTCTTAAGAGTAACTCAACTTTCTTCAACACATTAAATGACCTAGGAGCACTGTGAGAACTTGGTGAAAGCCATGGGAACCAATGTTGTGAGTGCTTTAAATTGTCTGGCAGTAGTAGAAATGTGTCTCTTCTAGGCAGTTGCAGAAGCCTAGAAGAGCAAGTGTCTTATGTGTATTAGTACAAATATCCATCGATAGCCAGATAGCTGTGGAGTCAGTTTAGGATTGTTGAGAAAGAGAAGGATGTAGCTGGAGAGGGGGCCCATATGAAAGTAGGGCAGCACTTCTCCAGGACAAATGTCCTTGTTCTAGCTTTGGGAGATAAGCACAACTCAGTACAGTACAGGCACAGGAATGAGGTTGAGAAGTGGGCATGGACTGTAAGGAGGGATCAAGACTACCCAAGACCACCCGCAAAGCCCTTAAACCCAATTCCAGAAAGATCTAGAGGAATGTGCTGTGATGATAACTAATTGCATAGAAAGCAAGAAGCTTATCTCCAGGATGGGGAAAATGTAACTTTAAAAAGAGTGAAGCCTGTGCACAGGTACTTCTCAGGACCCTAGACATCCCAGGTGGATTAACATTGAAGCCAGGACTGGTGATCCCCTTTTTTCTCTTTCTTCCTTCCTTCCTTTCTCCCTCCCTCCCTCCCTCTAATTCATCTTTCTTCCCTTTCATGCTACCTCTTTATTGAAAACCTACTGCCATGAGCTTATGTAGGAAGTCAGGGACTAAGATACCAATTTCCATGCCAAATGTGTAATTACTAATAAAACTTTTAAAGCTTTTGTGGACCTTCTGACTTCTGCCTTCCTTTCAAAAACGAACGTCTATAAATCTTAGGTGCTCCCATCCCCTTAAGGGTGGGATGTCACAGTGGTTTGACAATAATAAGGAAGGCTTCCAAGGAAACCAGATCTTAACTTAATTGTTTGGGTGCTTCCTTTATCACTTCAGTGCCGATGTATAGTTTGGTAGGGCAGGCCTTGTTTTACTTGCAGTGTTTCAGCCCAGCTTGAGCAGATTAAAGCTCTGTGTGTCTAGATAGCTTAGTTTGGTAAACCATTGATTGATGTAGCATGAGAGGAACAATAAAAAGAAGTTCTTATGGTCTTTTAAGTCCAAACAGAAATATTTTAAACTGAAATAGGATGAACTAAACAGCAGCTACTGCTATTATACAGTTGCTCTATAAGATAAAGCCATAGAAGATGCTAAAGTTCAGAATGCATTCAAGTGTGAAAGACATATAAAACCGTAACAGGAGGAAAGGACTGAAGTCTCTGGTTGGGCTTCACTGTGTGCGGTGGGTTTGTGTTTGCAAGATTAACCTTAAGCTTGCTGCTGGTCTTGCTGGCTGATAGGTGCACGTGTGACAAAGCTGCTGTTGAGTCAAGCTCAGGGCTGAAGGAAACCGAGGTGTTGGAACTCTCTGGAGTAGTCAGTAGTAGAACTGTCAGGTAAATAAGTGGCCAGTTCTAGAAAAAATGAAGTCCTTTCCTATGCTTTTTGGCTTGTGTTACAGACAAACTTTCGAACAAAGAGAAGATAAATAGCCAAAAGCCAGCTCTTTCCCTGGCAGAAATCGAGGTGGTTTATATTTATTTATTTATTTATTTTTAATTTTACTGTTTTGTATTGAAGTTCTCTGAACTATCTTGCTCCTGTGTTTCTGGACTCTAAGGCCTTTCACACAAACAGAAAAGGTATGCACCCTTCCCTTGTGTTCTATGTATGCCATTACTAGTAATCAGAATTCTTATTGGGGTTTAAGTAGAATAGCTTAGAATGAGGTTTGTAAACAAATGCTGTTTATCAATTGAATGTAAGAATGTATAAGAAGAAATGATAGATACAGGCAAGAGGTGCAAAATCCTAAGTTTATAAGTGTGCTTTCCACCTGTTCATAATCCATAAATTCAGTCTTAATGAATTTAGGTTTCAAAAAGGCTTTAATGTGTCCTGTAACCAGGAGCTTTTTCAGTTTTGCATACATCAGAAATGTGATGTGATTTTTGTGTGAAATCCATTGTCTTAAAAGGAATTGTTGGCTATTTAGATCAGCTGGGAGTTTATGTAGGTTATCTAATGATTATCTTAATGACTTACAGCAGTGCCTCAAAAGGTGCATTCTGGCTATTGGTGAATAAAAATGCAGATTCACTATTGCACTTGTTTTACAAATCTTCCAGCCTTTATAAATTAATATTTCTGTAGGTATAGTATAGTATGATTATTTTTTTTCCTCTGTGAAATTTCAGAAGTTTTTCTGTTGCAACACAGTGGTTGGTAAGCCGAGGAAAAAAATTTGCTAATAATTCAAATAGAAACTATTGGGGGTGGAATATATTTGGGTGAAGCTCAAAGGTAGGTGTTTCGTTTCTCCTTGTGTCCTTTTTCTTATGTGAACTCTTTGAAATGGAGTTTGTTTTTACTCAGATGTGTCTTTGTGTAAGAATTTGTCATGTTGAAATAGCTTTGTGGATTGCTTTTGATCAGGTCTGACCCTCTCAGTTGACTGGTGAAAGTTGGGATATGGAGTTGATCTCTCTCTTCCAGGAGTTAAAATATTTTTTTCAAACCTCTGTTTGCCTTGGATTGCCTTAGCAATCTTGGGTTCCACAAAGTCTGGGTATGGACTAAACAAAAACCAATTTATTAATTGATAAGTGGGCATTAAGAACAAAATCAATCAGTCCAACCAGTGACAATTATTTTGGAGAACTGTGAAGTCCTTTTTTAACTGGATAACCTCTTCCATTGATGCAGTGGCATGAGTTGGGTGCTCTTGGCATGTCAGAAAGAAATGAAAGCATCTTTCAGCTCATGTCAGTGTGATTGCACTGCTGTTAGCCTGTCTAAAATGATTTGCCCTCTGTAGGTTTGCTTACAGTACATGCATATTTTAATAAAATGGTGCAACTGGCACAGCTGGGAGCTGAGCTGGACATAGGGGCTGAACTGACCTCTTGATGTACCTGATACCACCAGAACTGCATTTATGTTACAGGCTGTACTTTGTGCTTAATTGGTGAATGTGGAATGAGTCTACATAGTTTGTCAAGTCAGTCCTGTACTGGATGACTTAAAAAGTCCTTTAAGTTGGTAGTTCAGAGTCTGTACTTGGAAAAATAGGGATCCCTTGTAAAGGTTAGGAAATGATTCCAAGAGTACATGGAAGTTCAGTATTTCACTGCCATACAAATATAGAAAAATACTGTAGATTCTGGTTCTCTGCTTAAATCTCACATCCCCTGCCCTCCACCCCCAACCCAAACAAATAAACAAAAACCCAAAACAAAATCAGATCTTTACTCTGTGAATATTACATCTTGAACATGAGCTAGTATGTGACAAGGTAGAGGATACCAAAGCCATTTTATCTTCGAAGTTTTTGTAATTTAATCTAAGATTTGGTGAAGTGCCGTGGAAAATTTCTAGGTATGTTTGCAGAGAATTTTGCATGTTTGAGACATTTTCTTTGAAAAACTGGAAAAGAAATACATAGAACTTTCTAAGTCTACACAGAATTGTTAAGCATTAGTGATACATACTGATCACGCACGCAGAGCTGAATGTTAGATTGCACGTATGTTGTGGTTGGCATTTCAGGCTCCAAAATTAGTCTCTCAAAGTTCATTTTAACTGTTCTGCATGCTACGTTTTTCAAGGCTTTAAAGAACTTTGTTAATGTAATTTTTACCTCTAGCCATAAATTCATTTTCTCTGAGTAGGAGTTTCACACAAAAATTTATTTTTAACTTCATCTCTGTTACAAAGTATACCTTTTGCCAAGAGGGTTTTTTTTGGGTGCAGGTGGGGGAAGAGGAGAAGTCATAAATTGTTATTATACTACACCTCTGCTCTTGCCACAAGTAGCCAACTTTAAGACATTCCTGTCAGTTTATCTCCTTATCTGTTTAAAACAAACAAACAAAGCTTTGCGGATTTCCGTGAAACACATCCGGAGACAATGTTAATGCAATTTGATCTGAAATTTACAATAAATATAGTTCAAACATTAAACAAAAGAAGCTTTAAAGGCAGAGAGATCATTGAGATATTCAACTGCAGTGTTGCAAAAAGTGCTGACATTATCACTTGGCATTTTTTAATTCTACAGCATTACTTTAAAGTATGTTCTGGTGGCTGATGTTAATTTTCAAAGTTAAGTATATGTCACCTCAGTGGGATAGAAATGAAATGGCTATTTCAGCCCAATTAAAATACTTGTGATGGCTAAATAATGTGTATATTTATAGAATCGTATAATATCTAAATGCAATTAACCAAAGCTTAAGCTTCAGGGTGCTAGAAACATTTGAAACAAGGTCATCATTTATAACATTCTTACAGTTGACAAACTAGTTTTAGAAAATGAGTTATTATCAACACATATTTAAGTCAGGTCTGATATTGATGTTTGAAAATGTTTTAGCTGGACAGAAATCGTATTTCCAGTTATATAACTTCTGCAGAGAGAGATGCATTTCAATGGCAGATGAAATTGATTTTTTCTTTAAGTAAACAAATGTTTGTGACTGACTTGGTGGACTGACCTTCTAAATGTGGATCATTGTCATTTTAATGGCAAGGAAATGAAAGGAGGTTAGTTGCAAGTAGATGAGGAGGAAAGCTAGATGGTGGAAACTTTTCTGCTGAAATAGAAGGTTTCAAGTATATAGAAGTTGGAGGTAGCTAACCTGAAAGTTTGTTACTAAAAAAAGATACTATTATATATTGCAGGCAGGATTGTTGTGCAGGGCTGACCCAGTAGTTTGCCCTCAGTTCTCAAGGAATGCAAGCAACTGCTTAGTCCCCCATCACATGAGCGTTATAGATGAGGGTAATGTCATCTGTTGGCTTGTCATCACACTTCATGGACTTGAAATGGATCAGTTTGTCAGGTCAGGTAAGCAGAATGCAGACAGCAGTGACTGGCTCTGTTTAACTGGCACTTTACAGTGTAAAAGCCCCTGCAATGGAGGCACTGGAGTAAGGGACATGAGCTCCCTTCCTTTGCTTTGGGCCAGACCCTACAGTTAGTGCATTGGAGGGATTGCCACACGATGGAAAAAGCTTCCTTTAAAAACTGTACTGGGAACTTTTACGCTAAGATGATCTCTTGAGAGGGCGCAAAAAATTAAGTAGTGAAAGGAAATGTTACATTAAAATGTAATGCGAAACATTATGTTTTTGTAATGTTCAGAGCTGTAATAGTATCATTTCACTGACTTCCAAAAATTGAGAGAAGTAGTTTTTCATGTGTGGTGTTTTGAAGGGTTTTACAACCTAACGTCTGTTACCATGTGTTCTCTGTGATAATCAAACCTGCCAGATATAAATTAGTTTGGGTATTTGCTCACCTGCAATGAGGAAGGATTTTCCCAACACTGAATTGCAGTATTAGGAAGACGGAAGTTTCTCTCCTGTGTTGACAAGAGGAATCTAAAACCACTTGAATCAAGTGCAACTAAACCTATCATAATAGCTAAAAGTGCTATAATAAGGAGAAGCATTTGTGAAATTATGTTTTCTGTGATACTTGCACTGATTAATGCCATGTGATTAATTAGGAATGGCAGTATCAGAACTGATCCATCTTGGGCTACTACTGCTGTTCTACATATAGCAGTAATAGAAGTCACTGTGGTCAAAACAACCAAAAAAAAAAGCTGAGTTCAGCACCTGACTTCAGTTGTCTTTATTTAAAGAAGAAAGTAGTTTCACCTATTTGGCAAAATCCTTTTTAGAAGCTGTTTTACTTTTCTTCCAGTCAGGGAAGATACATGTGTTCCTGGAAAGATGATTTATTGTGGGCTGTAGTTTGCAAGCATAGCATTTTTCATCTAACCATCCATTATGCTTATTGTATTTCTCAGCCTCCCAAGTAGAATGCCTTATTTGTCTGAAAATTCACTACAATTTCCCTAACAGGCTATGACTGTATCTGTTGGGTTTTTGGTTTGTTAAACTTAAATATGTAGAAAGGGCACAAACAAAATTTCATACACGCATCTCCAGGATTGGTCAGTTTTCTTGAATAGAATATTTGAAATTACAGAGAGCTGCTGTTCTCTCTGTTAACCTTTGGCAGATGATTACTAAAGGGAAGTAGATTCAAGTGGCTAAACTGTTTGGTTTCATTGACAGGAGCAATAATCCTACAGTAATTTATAATGTTTTACTACAACCTTACAGTTTTGAACTAGATGGCTGGTTAGCTCAAGATTTAATTGCTGAAAACATTGCTATGATTTAATGTCCAACAAAAGAATTTTTAGATCTTCTTGGTATATTTACAATGCTAGTGTTTCCTCTGTCACTTTTTTTCAGAGATCAAATTATAGACCTGTGATATTGTTGGCATTTACCTATGCTAATCTATTGCCAATATTGCCAATCTATCTACATCTATTTCACAACTTGCTGCTATCACCTGGATTTTTAACAGGAAGGTTAATAGTGTGATAAATACATGGCGTTTCCTGAGATGATTCACCGTTTCCTCTAATTGTTCCCTGTTTTAAGGATAAGCTTATTTCTGGGTGAGCAAATAAGAATTATAACCATGAGAAATACCCAATGAGGTGCTCAGTGGTAACTGTAGGAAGCTGATCTGTAGAAGAAGAGTGTTGGAACAGGTTGTGAAAACTGAATGTCAACAAGGAATGTCTCCATGCACAATGAAATGGTCACATTGTACTTTCCTTGCCAGGACCAAAGATAAAATAGGCTTTAGGAGCAGTCAGTTTAAGGGGAAAGCGCTTGAGACAGTGAATTAGGTGATGTCCTAGAAAGTTTGTTAACAGTTTATCTGCAGAAAAAATGCTAAGTAGCAATGCAAAGGAAAACAAATATCCAGATAGACCTGAAATAAGAGGGGGACATCGAGGGCCACAAGTAGTGCTGCTGCAACATTAACAACAGGAGAATAAAGAAGGAAACAGTGCTGCTGCTGAGTGGGGTGGGTGGTTTAGTTGCCACTGATGAATATGAGGTTGTGTTCCTCAATGGCTTCTTTTCCACCACAAAGATCTACCAGGTCTTTGTACCTACAAACAGGATTCAGGAAAGAGAGGATCAACCAATAGTGGAAGAGGCTCAAGTCATGGAGTTCTTGAAGTTTTGACTTACTCAAAGTCCGTGGGACCAAGTGGGATGCATCCAAAGGTGCCTAGATATCTGTTTGACATTAGCATAGCCATTTTCCTTGAAAGGTCATGAAGACTGGGGGACTTTCCCAATCACTGAGGAATAGCAAATGCTCCATTTGTCTTCAGGAAGAACAAGAAGCATTATCCAGGGAAATTTAGGGTGGTCAACTTCACTTTGAAATACGGAAAATCATGAATTAAGTCCACTTGGAAGTCAGTTGAGGGCATGTGAATGTTCTGTTGTTGACTGGAAATAGCCGTCATGAGTTTTGAAAGGTAAATGTGTGACCAACCCAGTCACCTGTGTGTTGAAATGACTGAATATTGAATAAGGCAGAGTGAGGTGGATATGATCTATTTTGGTCTCAGCAAGGCTTTTGGCGTGGTCTCCTCACAGCAACAACCTTGTGTTCAAGTTGGGAAAGTGTCATCTAGATACGTGGACTGCTTGTTGAGTGAAAAACTGCCCGAATCTTCAGGCTCAGAGGTTAGTGGCCTGTACAGGGTTGGGTTACATGCTGGCCTTGTGGAATGCAGCATGGACAGGGGAATGGAATGGATGAACTCCCTGCATTGATACAGTGTGGTGACTGGGTGGTTGACAGCAGCTCTGTATGGAAGTTGCTGGCTGTCCTGTTGGACAGCAGCCTAAAGATGAGCCAGCAGTGTGCTCCAGCAGTGAGGAAGGGTAACAGTGTCCTGGGCTGTGTCCACGGGAAGTTAGCCAGTAGATGGAGATGATTGAGACCATCACACAGTATTCACTATCTGGAAAATTGTGTTGAGTCCAGCTGGTGAGCCACCAACATTGTAGGGTTAGACATGTTACTGTGTGAGGAGAGGCTGAAAATCTGGAGACAAGGCAGCTTCAGGGGGCCCTAATGGTAACTTTCTGATACCGAGAAAGAGGGAACTGAGGAGTCAGGTTCTTTATACCTGTGGTGGGAGGAACAAGAAATAGTCGTGAGCTGAAACATGGTGGGTTTTCACTACCAGGGTAATTGAGCTCTGGAAAAAGTCACCCAGAGAAGCTGTGGAATATGGCCCTGGGAGATTTCCAAGACTCAGCTGCATTAAACCCTGAGCAACCTAGTCTGACCTCAGAGCTGATCCTGCTTTAAGGAGGAGACTGAGCTGTGAGCCTCTGAAAGTTCCTTCCAATCTGAGCCATTCTGTGTTTGGAGCCAGCATCCAAGTTATTCAGAGCCAATGGGAGCTGCTTTGGCTTTCAGGGTCCTAAAATGTTCCAGGTACCCTTATTACCTGAGAATTTTTGAATTACTTGTTTCAAGTCCGAGGTTTCTGTTCAGGTAAAGGGTATAGAAAGAATCAGAATATTCACTGACATTTCATGTTTTTAAGCAAGAATGTACTAAGAATTAAATTCAAATAAGAATTAATATTTAAAAAAAAAATTGCAGTATGAGAACTGTTTCTATGACTAGTAAAAAGTTTACCTGTTACCCCCAAATCCAAATCTTTCTTATGTGCTCATGTGAACTAAAAAGAATGATTTAGAAATTTTGTTGATAAAAATGGGGCTGTAAATTCTAACTTGATGAATTTAATACTACCGTGATGCTTCAAGCAGAAATAGAAAACTAGCGTGGGGATGAGACTCCATGAAAGGATACAGAAAATGAGGACAGTGGTCAGTTTTATAACTTCACCACGTGTGCTGTTGCTTTCGCTAGGTATGCAGGCTGTTGTAACAGAATGTGGGTTTGTGCCTTGGAGACTTGTCTGTGTGCTGAGGGGTGAGAGAGGGGCTGCTGGTGGTCTCTCAGGGTTGCAGGCAGATGCAGCTGGGCTCCTTCCTCCCTGTCCCCACGGTGCGAGCACCCAGGCTGTGCCTGGCAGTCGCTGGGGAGGAGTGAATAGTTGCAGACCTGGCCCAAATGTGCCTGCCATTGCAAATGAAAGAGTTTGCTATGTGATCTGTGTTTAGCTTGGAGTTAGGTAGTGTGTATTAGATTGTCTTTTTTTTTCCAGTTCTTTGGGGCAAAATAGTTCCTTTGATAGGTTTGCCCACATGAGGTTGGCAAGGCCAGCTGTAGTACTACACAGATACTTACTGGCCTGTCACAGTGAGCTGCATTCATGTTCAGCAGTAATTCCTGGCACCCTGTTCTAAGTTGAATTGCTTACATAGTTGGCATAGTCTTACTGAAGTAATTGCTGATGTATGGAGCAGTGTTTCGTGGTAAAATACTCTTTCAAGTGCCTGAGTCATGTTAGAGGCATGTTGTCTGGAAACTGCTGAAAGAGATTCCTTGTTGGTTTCCTTTGTACTCTCATTTCCTGAAGAAGAATGAGAGGTTTATTAATTTTCTTCTTGTGTAGACTGACATGAAATTGTGGTGGCCCTCAGCTAGGACAGGCTGTGTCCTAGGTTAGTTGGGAAAGGTATTAGTGCTGCGGATTGACACGCTGACTGTGACACAGATCAAATGCTTTCCCCTTTGTGTCGCTGACTGCCAGTGACACACTTTCTGGTACGTGCATCAGGAAGCATTCAGCTACATGATGAGCACAGGAAAATGGTACAAGGAGATTCTGTCTTTCTTCATTTGCTTAAAAAAGGCTTTTCTTAGTTATATCTTTTTTTTTTTTTTATGAGCTAATCTGCTGTTAACTGTTTTAACAAAATCATGCTGCTTTGTTTGGAAGTCCTGGAAACCAAAGGCAGGGTTTGCAAAGTATTGGCAAATGTATGCAGGAATTATCTGGCTTGTTCCTAATTTTGCTGTACGAGTTGTTAAACAAGTCTGCAGAAGACCAGTGCTGACAGGAGGCTGGAGTCTTTGTCTGCCCAAATATTTCTGCTGTACAGTACAGCAATAATATTCCACAGAACAGTGTGAGAGAAAGGACTGTCTTTATTTGAGGTCATCATCTTAAATTTCTTTGAGTTAAGCACTGAAGTGGCAGAGCCTAATTTAAAGCAAATAAGCATATTTGTTTTTTCCGTGGTGTAAACTGAGTAACTTAGGTAATGTAGAGGCCAAATCCGAATTCTGCTTTTCCTGAAGCATTGAAACGACAGTCTGTGAAAAGGGCTTAAGCTGTAGTCTGATAAAATCTGGTGCTTCACAAGAGCTGTCCTGGAGCAGAGAAGTGGAGTAGAGATACTAAGTTAGTTTGCCCAGAAATGCTTTGGTTACGGCCTGGATTTCTTGTGCTAGCATATGTGTCTTGGGAAATGACTGAAATTATTACATTGTTTTTCATGTTTTGTCTTTGTCAACCCACCCAAATGAGCCAGTTTCTTTTGTCTGAGTGCAGTAATCCCTCATTCTCATAGATGGCATTAAGAAGTTTAAATCCATAGGTTATATTATTTAGGTATGTTGGCTTTTTGATTAGAGATGATGAAAGAATAAAACATTATCTTTAAGGTGAAGTCAGACAGAATATTTTGTTCTTCACTGTAATTTATCTTATGTTTTATCATCTGGTGCTGTAGGCACGAGTTGTTACTCACCCTACCAATGCTTAGTTTGTTCTTAATTAAGTTGTTGATGTAGAGTGTTATCTAAATCTTAGGTATGTCTTATATTGAAATGATGAATTTATCAGCCAGTTAATAATTGTGCAGGTTATTTGTTTATTTCTTAGAGCAGTAACTAGACAGAATACTGGGGTGTTGGTAGGGGTTTTTTTAGTTTTGCTTTGGAAAGGACTTTCTTGTGTTTTAGAGATCAGGATCAACTTTAAATATATCACTTCAGTTTTCTTGTTCTACGGCAGTGTGTATGTTGACTTTCATTTAGATCATGGCAGTATCTTCTTCAGGAGGATAAGCATTTCAGAAACTGGGGTAAGGATGTTCAGGGATAATTGAAGGATTTAATTTCAAGTAAATATAAGCAGAGATGAAATGATTAAGGAAATAAGGAAATAAGTTTAGATTTAGTTATATGCTTAGGCAGGACCTCCTTGCTGGCAAGTTCTCATGTACACTGAAGTATTTTGAGTAACAAATCTAGATCATGTAGTTCATAAAAACAATACATAAGATCAAATTTACAGTTGATCCAAATACGAAAAACCCTGCAGATCCTTGTAGTTGACAGCTCTAAAGGTGGCCATAGTAACTGAGAATTGTTAGTGGACATCCGGCCGGTGTTCAGATTCTACAGTTGAAATAGTAGGCTCGTGTAAGATGAGTGGGTTGAGTGTTGAGTTTGAATTACAGTGTTTCTGTTAGTCGTGGGTGGCTTAAGTCCAGACACTCAGGTGGGGAACTCTGTTACTCAGTTTTACTGGAGTGTCATTGCCTAAAGTACAAACATTAGAAGTTCAGTTGATTAAACTGAAATTTTAGGTAAGGATTAAGGAAAAATATAATAGCAATATTTTTCTTGCCACAGATAAATATATGAAAGATGGATAGCTTTTATTTACAATACTGGTCCTTTCTATTACTGAGTTTTGCAGTTACAAGATTTCTAGCACATGACTCCAGACTTGTATGTAGCCAGGAAGGAGACTGTGTTTTTAAACTGTCCTCTGATCTGGGAACAGTTGCATCTGGGTATTACATAGGATTAAATAGCAATCATTGTCAAAGCCTATTTGGTAGTAAATCCAGGCAGAGCAACTGTTAAGCAAACTGACAGTCAAGCAAACTGTACAGGCAGAAGATACGCATTGACAAAGATGACTTGGATTTGGAACATGTACTGTACCTTTCTTCATTCGACTGCTCAAACAAGATTGAAAAATGTTTTGACTTGGAAATAGAAGATAGAAACCTAGCATTTATGGAAACTACATCAAATTTACTGGGTCTTGAACTCAAATCTGAGTGTTTTGAATTAGGGATTCATTTTTTATGATAGAGGGATAAGGGTTTAAATTGGGTTTTTCCCAAGCACTGTTTAGCTTGTCCATTCTGTTGGCCACAGATGTATTGAGCCTCTGGGGGTATGAACAACGTGTTCTTATAAATGGGATGCAAAACAAAAAACTGGTGTACTGATACTTCTGAATGGTAAGTCACTTGACTATTTCTTGAACTTTGTGTTGTACTAGCATATTATTGTATAATATTCAAAATGAAATTGAATGTGTAGCTATAATGTGGTAAAATCATCTCTACTTCTTAGTTAATGACCTTGTAAGATGGAGAAACAGAAAACATAGCTATGGTGGGTGAATCTTGACAGTGCTTGACAATGTGTCAAAGCAGTTCTGTATTCTTTTACTCTCCAAATAGATGTGGGTAACACTTCATGTTTTAGCATGATGTAAGTGATAATGGCAGCTATGGTATTAGGTGTCAATCAAAATAGTGTGCTTGTAATATTAGTCATCCACTGAAGGGAGCATAAATGCAGATACTGAACTCATTATGAAGAAGGAATGCCTGTGGTGTGTTCCGGGCAAATAGCACTTCCAAGTAAAGGAAGAAGATTGTGGAGATAAAGGATGTACACAGATAAGCAAATGGCTGCCTGTGTCAAAATAGCATTGCTCACCTGACAACTATTTGTTTAAAGATGATCTTTGAGCCAGTTGTTTTGTTGCTCTAAAGCTGCTATTCTAGAGAGTGAAAAATTCAGAGGATGGCATTGTAGCTGCCTGGTGTAATGCAGTAACTCTGGCCTTTGTAATTTGATCTGTAATCTCCCGTAGCTTTCCAACAAATGCTCTTGTCTGCTATAGATTAATATTATTGTAAAGCAGGGTTTCCATGATGCTTCTCTTAAAAAGAAATATGCATATCTTCTTGGAAACAAAAAGGGCCACTGAAGATCTTTCCCCCCTGAAGACTCTAGCTGGCATATGACATACAGTTAACTTTACAGGTAACATAGTTGGCATGCCACAAACCCAATGCAGCTGCTAATGTGTGGTACCCCTGAATAGAAATATATGGGCACAGTTGGTTTACCTAACTTAACTAATTTCCTGTGTGTTTAATGGGCTGGAATTTCAGAACTGGATTAGCTCAATGGTCAGTTACTAGAACCAGCTCTTCCCTAATGCACTGCTGTCCTACTATATTTTATCAGTGTGCAGAGATACCAGGCATGTGTTGAGTAAGTAGATCGTATTTCCTCTTGGTTTTTTTGATTGTCAGTTTAAGCACAAAGGACTTTTTAAAAAGTCCACACTATATGTATCTTTTGCTGTGTGATACATATTACAGGCATATGTGTTAATTACAGGCAGTGAGCTTGTTGATATCCTGTGTTTTCCTGTTGGAGGTGCACATACCCATGTGGATAGAGTGCCCTGATGGTGGCCTGTAACTGTCAGTCAAGTCTTCCCTTAAGGAAGACAAAGATGAGTATTCCAGCCTACTTTTTTTAACAATATAAAATGTAAAGTGAGTTACAGATACTTGACTTAACATGGTAGTAGTAGACTACTGACATGGTACTGATTAATCAAACTACGAATCCCTGGTTTTGGTAATTATTGTAAAAACTCGGGCTTAAGGTGGCACTGCCACCAAAAGGGAACGTTCACTGAATTATGCTCTTGACAGTGCAGTTGCATGGAACTTGACAGAGCCCGTTCCTTGCCTTTTGGTGTGCGCCAGCTCATCTGTGCATTTGCCCCCACAACCATTGCACGAGCTATCAATAACTGCACAGGTATCTGTACCAGAAAAATTAAATATTTTAGTTTCATAGTGGACTTCTGAGCTAGCACTTTGGTTAAGGCTGAGTGCTTAATAATGAATTACCTTCTTTTTAGATAACTGCAAGTAACTTTCCTCTAAATCTTTGTCCAGCAGCTGCCAATATTTACTTCCTGCCTACCCTAACTGTATCATATTGCATTAATATGTTTGATAGATGAAGTTACGATGCCTGGTATAATTAAGCTTTCAGTTCAGTTGTAATCAATTGGCAGGTGCTGATAAACTACCAGGTAGCAACACTGGGCTGAACCAGTGAAATTGAAGCAGACTGGAAAGTTTTTCTTCCTATCTAGAGGCTCTGTAGCAATTCTTTCTTGCTATAACTCTACTCTAAGAGTAATTCAGTTATTTGGATATAGCAAAGCAAATCTTCAGTGGAGATAAAGGGCTATTGCTCAGAATCATAAGTCGTTTCAAACAGTTCAACAGCAACAAAAAACAGGAAACCACAATAAACCTGACTGTCACATTTAATTGGAAGCCTTTATGAGAAATCAAATTTTTAAATACCAATGCCTTTTAATGTGGAATAGTATGCTCTAAATTGGAAAGGTAAAAAAAAGTCTGATAAGGTCAGGGAGCTTATATCCATAGAAAGTCATTGAGCCAAAAGCCTGAAGGATGACAGTTCAAAAAAATCTGGATGTAAGAACAGACATTTGAAAAGTGATTTTAATGGCAGTCAATTACCCAAAGAGGTCAAAAGCAGACCTTCTGCAAGGATGGGATTATCTCACATCTGCCAGTAACCCGCACAATTGGTAGGCAACTTAAGCTTCTGATATTGGCCCTGTCTCAGAACTCTCTTGGACTCATTCAAGGTGTTTTCTCATAAATCCAAATAAACGTCAGCTTTGTTGATTTTGAATCTTAAGTGAACTTCCTTCACAAAACAAAGCTATCAAGAAGGCAAATAGTGATGCTGGATTGTGGTGCTGTAACTTGGATTCTAAATGTTATCATGCATAATCAGTATTTCAAGCACAAGTGACAGAGTAAGTCCTGTTAGTTCAAAGTTTTGCTTCTTGTGAGTCTCAAGTACTTCATAAGTGTTTTTCACAGATGTTGAGATGATAGTACATTTTTTAGTCTGCTTTGAAATCAGGGCATTTTTGTTGCTGCTGACAGTATTAGTGTTCTGACATATATCCTGCTAGCTTGCTTGCTGCTCCTTCTTTCAAGGGTTAGAAGCCACGGAGTTTGTGCTTGATGCTCAGTTACTAAATTCAGAACTCTGTTGACTGAGTACTGATGTACTGATTCGAACTAATTGGGATAAATTTGTGTACAATTGAGTTGTATGTGGTACTGCTTCTCCTGAGAATGGAAATACACTGAGTCAGAGCATCTGCTGGAGGAGAGGGTCTCCAGACATCTCGTCCTGCTGTATGGATACTTCTGGTCCTGTTAAGTAACTTCTGAAGAGGACTAGTCCTCCTGATACATGATGTGAAGAGTAAATGGATAGTAGATAAAATGCTCCATCTACTTTTATTACCCTGATAGTCAAGTAGTGCCAATGAACTGACCTGTTGTCAGCATGAGCAAGGTTGATGCAGTGGTAGTGAGGATAAAGTACGTCAAGAGAACTGTGTGTAGAAAGGACTTGGGAATAACATTCTTAAATATCAAATGTATTACATGATGCTGGTTGTATACACTTGTGCTGAGTTATGGAAACTTAAAAAAGGAGGCTGTTGTATCAGCTATGAGGACTTCTGGGGAAGTCTGTTATGGAGAAGTTGCAGTCCAGGTCTTGCAGTCTAAGTACACTTCGGTACATAATGTTGGGCTCAATATGCTTTCGCCTGTTTTGAGTCCTGAATATATATATTCATTATCTGTCTATACCAAATGGCTCGTGCTGAAAAATGATGTGATACTGCTTCCTGTTCAAACTTAGAATAACTGCCAGGCAAAAAAAGACTCAGTAAACTTCTGACATAAGTTAATATCACAGAATTTTTGTTTTTCTTTTAAATAATAGTAGATACGAGAGTTGGCAATTTGAATGGGATGTCAGGGTATTAGAGCTCAAAAGCAAGTAAGAATGACTTGTGTACAACAAAAGTGGCTCTATACCAAAAGCACTTTAGTAAAGAATGCTTCTTATTTAATAATGTGTGAAAATAAAAATATTTGCCAAACTAAACAATGTAGCAACTGTTGCTGTACTAACGCCATAAATTTGTGTTTCAACGTGATGAGAAGGGTTGGGTGTGGAAATAATAAAGATGAAAACAGTGTAAGGGAAGTCTAATTCCCCTTTTGTTACCGTTCAACCCTACAGAAGTTAATATTTTTAATTAAGCTTGCTAGGTCACTTAGAAGTACACCTATGGAATGCTAATTGGTTTTAGAGTTTAAAATCTTCAGAGGCAACTTAGTGAATCTCTAATGATGTCAGGAACTGAAGACATGAAGGCAGAGGCATTGTTAAAATCTTACCTAGTGCTTTTAAAATACATTGTAGACTTCTGAAGTAATGGATTCGTACACATGCCAAAGTACTTTGCTGCTTTTTAATGCAATTAAAATGTTAGCTCCTATTGTTGTCTCAAAGAGCTTTTCCAGGAAATCATATGCATTTGGAATTTTTTGTAGAATGAGTCAGTGTAGTAGAAGACCAACAAACCCATTTTAATTGAGCTTAAATTAGGCCAGTTTTGTGAACTTTAATAAAATACTGTAACTTCCAGTGGTTGAATCATTGTCGTTACCCTGATTTGCAGATGGTATCACATGGAATCTATAGGATACTGCGTAACGCCTGGTAAGTCTCAGCATGTTCTTTAAAGGCATGGATCAGAGGTGCTGGAACATGCCCCTGTGAGGAATGTCCTCTATTGAATTAAAATAATACAGAAAACATTTGCTAGTGTTGATATTTAGCAGGTAGTGTTATGGAGGTGAATGGCTGGATAGTTTGGGTATATAGCATCTTTGTATTATCCATGCTCTAGAAGACTGAAGGTAAATGGGTGAACAACTTGTTGTCTGTGCTAACAGAAAAGTAACTATCTTTGTTATTTTAATGGGAGCAACCAGATCAGCATCCATAGTTAGTTATGATGTTAAAATTTGAGCATGCAGTAGTGGATTCTCACAACTGTTAGGCTGCATTTTTTGTGTTGACAAGTAATAGGAAGTAGTAAGTTGTAGTCAAGTTTTAATAGCTTTTTACTAGTTTGGTCTATAAAATGAGCAAGATTTTATATGTGATCTTTTTTTAAGTTGAAGGAGAACTTGATTAGTGCACTTGGGAGTACAATGCAGTGCCCCTACTTTCAAATATCTGTTGTTCCCAAGGAAATATTAATGAAATAATTTGTAAGAAACATTTTTGTCATAGATACCGATTGTTTGAATGAATTAATTATGTGAATATTAAAGCTGTAGAGACGATTATCTGAATGTCTTTGGAACATTATTTGTACAGATTTGTGTCCTAAATAGCACTGGGACCTGCTTGCTTTGTCTTGGCTGTCTTGGTATTGCATATGCTACATATCCTTAATAAAAATGAGTTGGAAGCTTATTTACTCATGACTTGAGGATAGGTGAGCTGCTGAGGAAGTGCTGGATTTGGGTGCTGAGTTTGGGAGTGTGCTTCTGACCGGAGTCGTGAAAGTGCACATGCTGCATTTATAGTAACATGTAGCTGGTTGCAGAAATGGAAGGAAGTGAAGGCAAGATGTTAAGCTTTTCTCACTGCAGTAACATAGGAGCTGAGTAAGTTGGAGTTCATGAAGAAAACCCAGCCTTGGTTTGGGTTAAATTTGTGTACTTCAGTAGCTGTGTTAAATGTAGCTGTAATGAGATTCAGGCTGCTTGCCTTTGTCATCTGAAGGAGATAATCTGCTAGAACAAATTTGATAAATGAAGAATGAAATCTCCCTTTCTTAGTCGTGACAATCTGCAAAATCCTTTCTGTTTATTCTTGTCTGAAATCCGTTCATAAAGCTAAACGTGCTAAGGGTCCTTTTCTTCCTAATGAAATTTCCCAAAGGGATCAGATGGGGAGGATTGTCGGCAGGGCGGGGAGAGGAAGGTTGACGTGACTCCAGATCGCTTCTTTTTCTGCCTGCGTGCGGCTGGGGGGTGGATGCGGGGCTGCAGCCCTGGCAGCGCTCCCCCGAGCTGCGCGGTGCTCAGCCCTGCACAAAGGCGGTGATGTAATGCCTGCTGTAATGCGCTGCGCTGTGCGCTGTGCGTTGTGCGCCGTGCGGCGGGCAGGGGGCCGCGCTGCCCCGCGCCCCTCCC
>VZRO01000056.1:823516-833706 GCA_013397915.1 Daphoenositta chrysoptera | reverse complement strand
GTAGCATAATCAGTGTTTTAAAGTAAAATCAGCTCAGTAAAGAGATAGAACAGGAAGATGCTCTGATGTAAAAGTTTATTTGCTCCCTTCTAAATGCTTCTAACAGCCACTCATCTGAAGTTTAAGGGTGGTATAAAACAAGCTGTGGACAATGCTTTTACTCTGTCATTTGACTGAATAGGAACTTGACTGTTTTACAAAGCAGGATGAAGAAAAGCATCTCCCCCTTCTTCCTCACATAGATCTCTTGTATGTGCATTGTAATGTGTGAGAGAAGCTGGGATTCATCCTACATTTCCTGTGTCTCAGGGCTTTTGGAGCTCAAGCTCCTTACAGCTGCAAACTAATAAAATGGGAATTTGAAGGAATGAGAGCTTTGCACAAATCAGGTTATTTGGCATACATCTTGTTGCAAACAGCTAGTTTTTCCACAGAAGGAATATGAAATATCCTGCAAAGAAAGGAGAGGGAGGGAGGAGAAATATTCAACAAAAAATGATTCTTTAAGTACCAACATCTCAAAGTATGAATTTAACTGAGTCTAATTTTTGCATATGTATTTCCATAAGTTGATGAAAATGTTGTAAAAGCATGTGCATACTTAAAAAGAAAAAAGGGTGGAGAATAGGAAAAATACCATAACCAATAAATGCCTAATCGTGGGATCTATGAATGATAGAAAGCCCAAAAGTAATACTTTCTGCTATAAAAAGGTATTTTTACTGAAGGATAAGCAATCTGGTTTTTGGTATTTTTGATTGATTTCAGGGCTGATGGAAATAGTTCTTCTTATTGTTGCTCAGGATAAAACAATGCAGGATGATTTGCAAGCTGTTTTAAGTTGCTTTATTTTTACTGCCCTTGCTGTAGTCTTCATCAGTTTCTGTGTGGAAAGAGATTTCTCCAGATGGTGGTATGGAACAAGAGCCAAAGGACATGATCTAAAACGTTATGTTCCAGCTGTTGCTGCGCAGAATTTAGAAGCTACTGCCTTTCACTTGATCTGTGTTTTGAACAGAAAAATAAGTATGACTGCTTACAGACCTTGTTGTTAAAACAACTGCGTGTTAAACCAGTCTTTTATAGGAGGCTGGGTACCTTCCTGATAGCCCTGGCAGTGGAGAACGCTAAGCCATGAGTGTCTGTAGCAACAGTGAACAGGGAGAGTGTCTGACTGCAGTGAGAGCTCTGTGCTGCTGCTGGACACCCCGACAAAAAGGTTTGCTACCTCAGCAGGGCAGTGAATTGAAGTATCACAGCACTTATGGATGGATGAGCAGTTCCCACCAAAACAAATGAACTTCCAACAATGTCGGCAGGACAGCAGGAACAAATAGAACATTGCTAATGGACAAAAAAATTTAAGATCACAGTGTCTCTCATTTAAAAGGGGAAAACTGGTCAGATTTTGATTGTGTCATCTTAAGTTGCAGTTGAAAAACTGTACTTCTGTCTTGTGCATTTCATAGGATCAAAGAGTAATTCAGGTTGAAAAGGACCTTGCTACAAAATATGGATAACTCTAAGGTTCTTGTTACCCACTTAAAAGGAAATTGCAGATTTTTAGCAATGATTTAGCACTTGGAATTTTCTTTAACTTACATTCTTAAAACAGCTCTTCAACAGGTTTTGCAGTATACACCTGAGGTGGCTAATTTCCTGGTAATTGCTCCTAACTGAGGAATAGCTGTGTATGCCAGCTTCCAAGAAAACGGAGGTCATTCAGTCAGTGAATTTGATCTTGTCTGAGTATTTGCTGTCAACTGCACTAGCAGTCTTTTCTTGTCCCACATCTCCCTGCATGACATTGTGCTCCTCCCATAATTTGCAGAGAGGGGAGGTGTGTCCTGCTGTCAGGACAAAGCAGAGAGATGTTGAAAATGGTAAGAGAGAACCTCTTAAAGCTTAGCAAATATGCCAAAACCTGAAAGTGACTTAGAGCTAGTAACCTTCTAATGAATCTCGTTTTCTTATTTCGAGGCAATTTCTCCGTTGTCTGCCTCTCTGAGGTCCTGGTTGCCATTGCATACCAGGTTGCTACAGATGTGGTGCAGTTCCCCACAGCATGTGTAGAGAATCCATTGAATGCAAAACAAAATGGGAAGAGAAGGGACATTTCTGTGAGCTGGTGTGATTAAAGTGAGAATTTGAAGGTATAATGTTTTTTGATGAGTGGGTCTTGAGCTTGATCAGGGCTGGAGGGAGTCTTTGTGAACTGGAGGGAGACTTTTGGAACTGCTTTGAATTCAGGACTAGGATCTTAACATTAAATGAATACATCAAACACTTTACTTAAGCTCATGACTGTGGCTGCTGGAGCAACTCTGAAATCATGCCACTTCGGCGATATGCCCCCAAACTGTATCCTTGTTGAGAGTCCCCCAGTGATTTTAGAATCTGGACCGAGAAAAATGAATGAATAAATGATTAATGCCAAGGTCTAATGTTGCCCCCTGATCTGTATGCTATTAAAAAAACCTGCTGATAGTTCCTTGTTAGTTCTAGGAAGAAAGATCTGCAGTCTTAAAGATGCCATAACAGGTGTACTTAAAAGTTAGTGTTCCTGCGATGATTTTGAAACTGGTTATCTGCAAGCTCATGGAGCTTGAGAAAAGAGAGGAGAATTGCAGTCTTCACCATAATTTTCCTGAATTCTCTTGCTTTGTTGCAATGTGAAAGATGGTGTGAGATTGCTGAGCAGCACTGAATGTAGGCAATGTCTATAACGGGAAGCGATAACAGTGCAGTTGGTGAATTGACAGCTCTGATTGCTCTATGAATCCTTTACTTGCATCCAGAAGTTAAGCCTACCATAAAACTGAAATTGGCACTTAAAATACTTGAGTTAAAATCAAGGAAAGCTATCAGTAATCCCATACATGCATTAACTTTAGTTACCTTTTGCTTGCCTTCGCCAGCCCTTTGGGGTTTATTCTTGCTTAATGATGGGTTTTTGCCATTTGCTGCCTATGAAAGTTCAGTTTTCTTTCTCACCTTTGCCTCAGTAGTCTGATTTCATTTGTAAACCCAAAGACTTCTGGAGTTCACCAATCATTCTTTCTGAATCTGATAGAAAAAAAGAATCTAATGGTTCTGCTGGCCTAATTATACTGGTTTCTATGTAGTAACTTCAGAACAAGAATATAAAAGTTTTCACAATGGCTGCTTGTGAATCTCCTCATACCTTGTTTAAAATTATTTTTCATTGAATAATATCTTATTTAGAAATCTACTCACTGACTGATTTTTAAAGCCTCTCCATATTAAAATGGAGAATAGGAACCTGCCTTGTGCTCTCTTTCTGGACACTTGAAAAATGTGGGAGGTAGTGTGTAAGTTAACTTGCAGCTGAGGTTTATCATATGCAATTGTTAACTGATAAAGAAAGTTAAATAAACCTGTAGGATTCTGGGATTTAAGATCATGTTTAAAATCATTCAGGATGTCATAATCTTGTGATATGGGAAATGAAAAAAAGGCAAATAATGAAACCCTAATCAGTGTATAATGCACTAATTTTATTACATTTGAGCTTCTCTATGCCCCTTTTTTTTTACTCCTCTTCTTGCTTGATTAGCTAAGAAGCAATTTCTCTTGAAATGTAGCTAGGATAGCTGTACAAATAAAAGGGGGAATAGCTCAGATTTTAGAGTCATGTCATTGGTGTAAGTCATGCTGTGGAATAGATAAAATGATAAAGACAGCAACATCTTGAATTCTTTTTGCTTAAATGTTGGCTTGCTACAGTTCTGAGATTTTCTGTTCCAAGATGAGGTTTAACATAAAGGGACTGACCAGTGGATGCAAGGAGTTGTGGAGAATGGTTTGCAGTTGCTGCTGCCTTGCCTGGATGAAGGACATTGCTGCTTTGGTTGGGAAACAGTGTCTTTCGCCCCCATGGAAGTTGTTCTATCTCTCATCTTCTAGCAGATATTTCTTTTCACTTAAGACTAAAATAAATCAGTCCAGTTGTTACCTAGTAATGGGTAGTTAGCAGTTCTGAGTGCAATTTCTGTGTGTGTGTTTTCTTTTTTCCTGCCTGTAGAACTTAACATAACATGGATTTTTGAGCAAAAGTCTATTGGAATAGGTCCATTGAAATGGAGAGAGTACTTTGTTGGAAAATAACTCACTGAAAGATGTTTCTTCGATTCAGCATGGGATTTCTGTCAAAGAAGAGGTGGGGGTTCGAAGTCTGGTGCTAGAGTGAGCAGACTGGCAGATGAGGCACTTGCTTTCTGTTGATGACGCTACAGGGAGTCATTCTGAAGTCCGAAGAGAGCCTAAAGCATCAAAGTAATCTGGGTTGAGTCTGGCTTTTTTTGTTTGAGCCTGTTCAAAGGTCTTGTTTTTATGTTGCAAGGTGAAAAACAGTTGCATTATTAAGAGTGTGAATTTTCAGGATGAGAGCATTCCCTTTTTGTGTTTTTTCTTCAGCCAGGTTTCAGAAAAATTTCAAGTCAGTTGTATGTGACAGCAATGGATGAGTGCTTGGTCAACATCTTGGCTGAGAGATGCTGCTCTTAGCATCAGTTTATTTTTGTTATCTTAATTTCTGTTTCCATTTTTTATGTTTGTTGCCATAACTGAACAATGCACATCACTGAAGATTCCTCTGAGGTAAACATTTCAGTGTTCTTGGGGTAGCAATGCTTCTTGGGGAAGATGTTTTCAACATTGGTTTGTATCACAGTTCTGTAATCAAAGTGTAATCAAACAATCTTAAAAGGCGTGTTTAAGGTAATTTTACCTGCTCCCCTTAATTGTGTGGCTGACTAGTTACTGGTCTCTGCAGTGCAAGGTTATTGGCACAGTTACCTTGTTTCCTGCGTATGAAGGGAGCCTGGGCATGGACTAATCCCGCATTTGTCTGGGTTGTGTGAACTGCCACACTGAGTACCCATTTCCTGTTCCCTCTAAAGGTGACCGTCTTGGTGGATTTCAGTACCTGTGGGAAGTTTCGGCAAGCCGGTTATCTGGGGAGCAGCAGAGTTCCCGGAATGCCGTGATTTCTAGGCCAAAGGGGGCCGTGTTACCCAGGGTCACTCTCCGGTCTCCGGGGCGGGTGGACGGGCAGCTCTGCAGCCAGGTTGCCACCATGGGATTTGGGAACACTTGCAGTCCAAATGAGAAGGGGCTGTTCTGGCCATTCAAATAAAGGGCTCTCGGAAACCTCCTAGGGCGATACCTCTATGCCAAAATGCTGTCTTTTCATGCATCCTTTAACCTGGATAAATTTAATATATTGCAGCAAAATATCTTAGCTTTATACAGCATGAGAAAAAGGGTTGATATAGACAAGTTTGTTAAATTTTGCTAGTTGATGGTGTCTTTGGGCCCTGAAGTTGTGGGGGCAAAGAGGAAATGGTGTGTTTGTGGGGAAGACTTCATAATTTTCCAGTGTATAAAATGTTTAGGTGACTGTTTATTTCTTGTTTGCATGTTTTAAAGATCTTTAGTTGTGTGATACGGCATTTAAATAGCTGTTTTTTGATAAGGCTCTGTTTAGTAGAAGACTGTATATAACTCAAGGGATTGTGTAATAGTGTAATTCTTTGTGATGGGTGGGGGGGACCTCAGATTGAAATGGACTATGTAATAGTGTGTTACTTATTCTACTGAATATACTGAAGTTAAATGTTAATTAGCATAATTTGAGCTTCTTCCCTCTTTGCTGGTAGTTAGGGAAAAGCGTGTGCATGGTGTATGTTACTACAGAAGGGCATATACTACCTATTAAAAATGCAAAACTGTAAAATGAGTACTCCTTTAATAGGTGTTGAAAATATCAAGGATGGTTATCCTGTTTAAGACTGAAATGGTCTCTAAAAGATGTAGGATTTAATACTGAAAGCAACACTTTTAAAACAGGAGTGCCTTTTTGTGGGCGGAACAGCACGGACGTGTGCCATGGGTGCACAGCGTGCTGTCAGAGGGAGAAGCGTGTGCCTTGGGAGCGATGCCCGCGGGAGCGCCGGGGCTGCGGCGGGGATGGCCGCGGGGGCCGCGGGGGCGGGGGCTGCGGGCACTGCGGCGGCACCGCGGCGGCGGGAGCTGCAGCCGGCCGGCCCGGCAGCGATGACATCACCCCCAGAACATGTGATGCGGCCGGCTGGCGCGGAGGATGCCGAGCTCTGGAGGGAGAGATTGGTGCAGATATTTATGGCATTTCATTTGAGTGTGCTGAATGCCTTTTAATTTCTTTTTTTTTAATTAAATCCTCAAATCCTCGCATCCACAAATGTTTTGTGGAGAAGAGGCTTTGAAAAGGGGGAGGGGGGACCCACCCCAAGCCCTTAAGACCTGCTTATATTGCTGGGTTTTGTTTTATTTTTGCTTGGTTGGAGATAAAAATGATACTTTCCTGCTGTATTCACCCTCTTTGCTCCCCAGCATTCTTTCATCTGTTGTAATCCCCACAGTCTTTTCAGTTAAGCTCTAACACTGCAGAACTGGAATAAAAATAGACTGTTTAGAGCAGCAGGAATATGATAATCCAAGGCAGTCAGCCTTAAGGATATGCAGATGCAGAACATGAGCCAAGCACTAACGTATTTGCTAGGGTGTTTACCTTGAGCGGCCCCTTAATAGTCAGAGAAATGTTAGCTAAATGTTTCTCGCTTCTTACATGCCACAGGCAAAGTAAAACGTGCAGCTACTGCGCATCATCATCCGAGGTGAAGTAGTTTAAGGGCTTAGAAATCTGAGCAAGCAATTGCGGTAACATCAGTGTCTTGGGTAATTTTGAGCTAAGAGAGACAGCAAAGTTACGGCACTAGTTTCTGCATGCTTTTTAGGTGAGGAGAAAGTGTTTTCTACCTCCAAATTTACTGTAAAGAAAAGGAATTGCCATGGTTGGTATGAAAGCTGAGCATGCTAAATTGGCATTAAGCTTATGGTGGGGAGCTCAAAGCGCATGAAAAAAAAATTTAACCCTGGAAGTGTGCCTGTATGCCTTAGCAGTCGACTGAAGCCCAAATATTTCAAGGTGGAAAAGGGTATTTGCTGTCTTTTTAGGTGATTTATTTAAGCCCAAGCTTTTTCTTAAAGTTGTCTAGAGTTTTAGTCCATAACAAATAGAAACGTAGTAGGAACAAAACTGTCGGCAGTTTCAGTAAAAGGCTGATAACCCATAGCCAGTACTCTGGAGGAGTAATAATGCACGAGGTTCCTCTGGCTGTGTCTTAGACTCTCGAGAGCCTAAGCACAAACATGAAAGTAAACCCTGCACTGCTTTGCCAGTCTGGAGTTGCTGTGTAATTGCAAAATACTGTCCATCATGTAGAAACCCTCCACGCTGCATGGTTACCCAAAGAACCAGTTTTCCTGGTCTAGCCTTTCTGCGAATGTGTATTGAATTTTGGATTTGTTTTTGGTCTGTGGTGTAGAAAAACAGAGAACTAGCCAAGGGAACTTCCATCTGGCTGGAAGTTCATTTGTTTTGTTTGCATTCTGTGAGTGCTGAGACAATGCCCTGGTTGAACACTTCAGTTATGGTGAACTCGAGGAACCCATTGTCGACAGACATTTGTCTGAACACATATTTTAAAAATCCCCAGTCATGGATAGGCCATAGTCTTCCACAGGCAATCCTATGTGCTGCTTCCCAGTTCTTTCCTTTACAAAATTTCCTGCCATCTAGTAAACCTATTGCTGTAATTCTAGCAAGATCTTGACACCACTAGGCTTTATGTTTTCTGAGGACTGCCACCATGTCTTCCTGCAGTTCTTCAGGTGAAACAGATGAATAAATGACAACATGCAAACACCTGACCATCTTTGATCCTTGAGTGTTGTGTTTAGTGCATCCTGGGTCTGTTTTGAAGAGTAGTGCCCATATCTAGCTACTGTAGTGGCACAGAAGTCTCAGTACTGCTGTCTGGAGTAGAAAACCTGTGATGTAATTTACATTTGTGATGCCCTTAAGTATAGATATTAGGTTACTTGATGACACCAGTTTGATACCTTCAAGTTTTAGTTTAGAAATGCACAGCTTTTTCATTTAAGCTCAGAGCCTGAGACCAAAGGGTCTGAAACATCTGAATATTTTTGAGGAGGAAGAGTCTTAACAGCACTTCTGTCCTTATAGAGAAGCAACGTGCTTCCCACTTACTCCAGCAGAGGTACTTTTTTCAGATATGGGATTTTTTTAAACAATACATGAATCCAAACATATCAGGAAAGGTTGTACAGATAAGTTAATTGAAGAGATGTCATCCAGTTCTTGTAAAATGAACAAAATTGGCCTAAACATGACCAATTCTGTATTGTACAGGTGAAATAAAAGGTAAAAAAATGCTTCCTGAATCTTCCGTATCAAAGAAGGAAGAACTTCAGAATTTGGCCACAGAATTAGAGCAGTAGAAATAGGAAGCAGAGAGGGAGGGACAAGCTGGTGATGTGCTGCTTTGCAACATTGACTGTAGTCACTCACCTTGGGCACTGTTTCATACTCCATATATGTACAGAGTTAGTATGACAAAATGTCCTCTCAGCTGCAAAACGCTGCTCCTGTCAGGCAGTAGAAAAGAATTCTGCTTACAGAAGTGATTTAAGAAAAGTTGCATGTAAATAGTGTTGGGGATTTTTGGTGGGTCTTTTTGTGGTTTTTGGGTGGGTTGGGGTTTTTTTGGTGGGGTTTTTTGTTTGGGTGGTTTTGTTTCTTTGTATTTGTTGTTGTGGGGTTTTTGGTTTGGGTGTTTTTTGGTTTTTTTTAAACTGGTAATTGTTCTAAGAATACCTACTCTTATTAGCTTGATACTTTTCCTCCCTGCTGGATGAAAAATGAAAGTGGGATTTGGAATGCATAGAAGTTACAGGATCCATCTGATAGTTTTTATTTACTGATGAAAAAGGCTAATTATTCTGGTATCCTGTTTTATTCTGAGGCTTGCTAACAGGCCATGCCATTTGTGTTAAGTTAGTCAAAGTGATGACTTTCCCAGTAATATATTTTTAAAGTTTAGTTTATTTTTTGGGTGGACTTTTATTGTAAGGTTATCTAATTCCTGTAATCATAACATTCAGAATGTATTCTGAAGGTAATGTTTTTCAGTGCATTCATTAAATGTAGAAGCTGGGCTTGTCTGAATTCTTGACTAATCATCTTCTCTTTTTCTTTTTTTCAGGGTTTCGCAAAAATGATGAAATGAAGGCTATGGAAGTATTGCCAATTTTAAAAGAAAAAGTTGCATACCTTTCAGGTACAGTTATTTTATCTTGTAGAATGCCCAACTGTGTTGTTAGTAGCATGTAAAATGGTATTTTAAGTCCTTTAAATATAATTACAAAATTCACAGAGAGCTAGGGCAGCACTGATTCCTGTTGGATATCCTAAGCATGACATAAACATTTTGAAAGGACCAGTAATAAAGAAGGGATGTATTTTCTTGGATGTGGAACATTGCTAGATGTCATCTTGGTCAGGCTAAGTCCTGCATTCCCCCTGGCCTGCATATCTAACAGAATTATTTACAAAAACTTAGAACCCGCTGTACCAAAGTCATATTCCTTTTCTTGTTTCTGGTTCTTCTGATGGGGAATTTTACAGAGATGCCTTTATTATTGGCCCATCTGCAGTATATTCTGGAGAAATATATCTGTTGCAGAAGTGAACTTCAGTTGCCTGTTTTTAGAAGCACACTTAGTATTTTCATGGTGAACTGAGTTAGGATGTAATTTTAGGTAGTTCAGCGTACACATTGAATTCGGTTGGTTACTACCAAACAAGGAATAGCAGAGGACTTAAAAATGGGATTTATATGAGTTAGTACCATAACATAATCTATAACTTCATAAGTAACTTTACTTGATGGAATGATGGGCTGAGGTGTTAATTTTTGTAAACTACATTTTGGTGTGACTTCCTGTTGGGATTAAATTACCATCTTTCTCTCAGCCATAATCTTAGTGTCAAATGATTTAGAGGACAGTCTCAAATCTGAAAGGGGTTTACTGGATAATTTGTCAAGAATGCCAAAAGTAAAGCTCTTGTCTGTAAATATTAATAAACATAAAATTACTCCTGCAGTTGTACTCTTTAAGAGATTTGCTGTACATGGGTGCTGATGCTTGCAAGTACAACATGTAGTACATAGTACTTTAACCTGCCCACTCTGCCAAGCCAAGTAGAGGTGCAAAGCAAAACGGCGTATGGGTGAAATTCTTTGCTTGTTTTCTTTTTTTTTTTT
>VZRO01000056.1:591919-823477 GCA_013397915.1 Daphoenositta chrysoptera | reverse complement strand
TTTTTTTCTTAAAAGTTCCTGGCAAGTGTAATGAGTGAGACTGCCCAGAGCCAGTTTTCCTGGTGGCATGGTAACTTGGGAATTGTACTGCTGATGAAGGCTTGCTTAAAACTCTATTTTTAGAGGGAAAGGAGAGGAGAAAAGGGGGTTAAGCACAATACTTCAATCCCTGATTACTCTTTTTTGGACCTTGTCTTATGGCATTGAATGAAAATGAAGTCAGTTTTCACTCCAAAACCTCTGCATTTTCATGTTGTCCAGTACTTAGTTTAGACCCCCTTAGAAGTGACCTGAAAAATGATGGGGTTTTCTAATGTTAATTTGTAAGCAGATGGTATTTTGAAAGGCATTAATTCAGTGAAAGTGAAATGGGCCAAATGAAAGATGAAGATGAATTTAAGGGGAGATGATGGATTGTGAACCAGAACAGAGGAGGTGTCAGCAGAAATAAACGGTTGCCAACCTGCCTGTGTGAAGGTAGCAACTCCTGATGGAAGAATGGAGCAAACAGCTGTGGGCAACAAGACTGGCCAGAATTGATCTGCTAAAATCCATAGTTTCACATTTCCATTGCAAGTGAAACTCAAATGGAATGAGATACATTAGTTGTGCAAATGATTTAAGAAAGCCTTAAGTAAAGCAACCAACAACAGTGCTCTTCAGTGTGTTCTCCCCACTCCCCCAACAAAAGTACCACCACCACTGGCACTTAAACCATTGTGGAACTAGAACTGTCAAGCTTTATACGTGGGAACACAAAGATAAAGAAGACTATTGGTTTACTGAACAGATTTTCACCTAACGGGGAAGTAAGCTGCTTGAGTATTTGGTGTCTGACCACCTGAAATAGTTACATCTCTAGGCTTTTCTTTGAAGTACAGATAGAGTCTTGGATGCAAGTTTTTTGTTATGTTAAATTGAAATCTGTCAAAGAGTAAAACTCTTATATCTCTCCACACACCTAAGCCAGGAGAGCATTTTCTTACAAGGTTTAGTTGTCTTGGTTTCATATGAGGAAATAGTCCTTGGTAACTTGTCTTGTCATACAAGCCAACTGCTAAGCTTTCTTTACCTAAGTACTTTGTTACTAGGTAAAAAGGCATTTCTTAAAAAAGCTGCACTACTCAGCCTGTTGGATTTTAGTGCCATTTGGAGACCACTGAGAATACTGCTGTTAGTGACAGGCACCAAACACAAATGATGATGTTAGGTGACTCATGTGAGTTGATCGGATAGATGTTTGTGTGACACACTTTGGCATAAACAGAGTATCTCAGTGGTGGGGTGGGGTGGTGTATCAAAGGAAATGGATTAAAATGGAAGTCTTACCAATGAAAGCAGTAGGAGCTTAATATGTTTTTGTTGAAGAAAGACTAATAGGGGGTTGAGTTGGATAAAGACTTTTGCAAGACAGGAAATTCCCACTGATGCCTCATACATTGTTGCTTTTAACTTTCCTGTTTGTGTATGACACAGGAGCATCAGGAACAAAGGAAATGAGAGTTAGTTATTGTAAAAGGCCTAAGAAAGCTGTCATTAGAGTTGATGAAAAAAACCCAAGTCTTAGGGACTTTTTTTTTTAATTTGCAATTTTACTATCTGGTTTAGGACTGGATAGTGAAGTTCTTTTCATCTAAAATCAAGGCTGTATTAATTTCTTCATTACTCATCTAGACCTGGAGTTTGTACAACAGAGTTTTTCTCTGAGGTACCAAAGTTTCAGGATATGATTTATCAGAAATTTAAGCACCATTTTAAAAAATGGGCTGCTTCTGTGACATATATGGAGCTGAAACCAACTGAAGTGGCATCCAGAATGACATAAAGAATAAAGGTTTCTTTCTTTTGCCATGTTGAAAAACTGCATGATAGAGGAGTTGCAGTGTGGGAAAGGCCTGGAGGACTAGTCTAAGGTGACTGCGTGCAACAAAGCATTTGCTTAAAATGCTTTGAGAGTGTTAAAGATAATTTGGCATTTGCTTTTTCCTGCTAGCTGCTCCTTTTTAAAGAACATCAGCCTGGGCAATTGAGTTTATTTTTCTGGGGGGCTGGAGTCAGTAGCACTTAACCAGTTGAAACAAATTTTTAAGATCTGAAGGTAGTGGCCTGTGGTGCATTGAGGAGAGAGAGCATTAAGGGCTGTCTCAGACTTTCAACTGTGCTTGGTAGCCTTGGAGCCCAGCAATGGCTCTGGAGCTCAGCGGCGGCCTGGGCTGTTGGACTCTGTCTTGTCATTTATCAATCCTCTCTCTTATGGCTTCTGTCTTGTTTTTCTCCTGTCGTTTGCTATGTAAAATTCCTCAAAGCTCTCTGCTTGGCAAGTGAGTCAGGATGGTCAAGACTTGCCTTTCTCCATTAAAAGGAAACAACTCAGCGTTTCATCTTGTGTCCCACTTAAGAGTGGAAGATAAGGATATGAATTTCCTCTTAAGTTTTGCTTTCTGGCATTGTAGCTTGACGGAGATTCAAAGATGCTTTTGCCTCTTCTGAGTTTCGTTTGGTGTCTCACAGGGAGCATGTCCAGTGTAGACAATCTCTAGAGACTTTTGACAGCCAGGCTTAGTGTCTCTGGCAAGCACACACTGACTGTGTTGGAGAGATGCATTTTTGAGTGACTGGTTTTATTTATTATTTTTATATTTATTTTTATCTTCTCTTGGCCTTCCTTTCTAAGTGATTTTTGTTTTAGAAACTTTGTTTAGCAACATGGAATTACAATGAGAAGATGATTTGAAATGAGAAATTCTGGGATGAAGATAGTAGTTTTTTGTGTTTCCATGGGACAGGAGAAAACAGTCCACACATCTGTGTTTGAGAACATATATGTGAAATTTAGCTTGCAAGAATCGGTGCTATTATAGATATGTTGATAAAGACATCCTACTGGGCTTGAATTTGGTGTTTAGTAAGAGTAACATTATGTTGTCACTAGCAAGGGATTGGATATAAAATTATATTTTACTATTTGACTACAGCAAGTCTGTACAATTTTATGACTGATATGAATGCATTGAAGTGGAACCACTTAAGTCAGATTTTTTGCCTTATATATTAAGTGGATTCAGAATTTCCTGTGTTGCTAACAAAATTATAAACTATAAACTGACAATTGGGAATCTGCAAATCAGAACAGGATAAAAATACAAATTAAATGCTTAAATACTTTCCATCCACTCAATCTAATACATGTATTGAGTGTGAAATATTTTACACTTAAATTCTTCTAGTAATTAATCATAGAATTACAAGATTGTTTAGGTTGGAAAAGACCTTTAAGATCATTGAGTCCAGCCCTTAACCTGGCACTGTCAAGTCCACCACTAACCATGTCCCCAAGTGCCGTATCTACACGTCTTTTAAATGCCTTCAGGGGTGGTGACTCAACCACTTCCCTGGGCAACCTGTTCCAATGCTTGACAACTTTTTTGGTGAAGAAAGTTTTCCTAATATTCAGTCTAAACATTCCCTGGCGCAGCTTGAGGTAATTTCCTCTCATCCTGTTGTTTGTTACCTTGTAGAAGAGACCAGCACTTGCCCCACTGCAGCCCCTTTCAGGGAGATGTAGAGAGCAATAAGGTGTCCCTTGAGCCTCCTCTTCTCCAGGCTAAACAATCCCAGCTCCCTCAGAGGGTCCTCATAGGCCTTGTGCTCCATACTCCTCACCAGCTCTGTTTCTCTTCTCTGGACACACTCTAGCACCTCAGTGTCCTCCTTGTAGTGAGGGGCCCAGAACTGGACACAGGGTTTGAGGTGTGCCCTCACCAGTGCAGAGTACAGGGGGACAGTCACTGCCCTGGTCCTGCTGGCCACACTATTGCTGGTACAGGCCAGGATGCCCTTGGCCTTCTTGGCCACCTGAACACACTTCTGGATCCTGTTGAGGTGCTGTCAATCAACACTTCCAGGTCCTTTTCCACTGGGCAGCTTTCCAGCCTCTCTTCCCCCAGCCTGTAGCACTGCCTGGGGTTGTTGTGACCCAATTGGAGGTCTCAGGAACTTGGCCTTGTTCAGCCTCATACTACTGACCTCAGCCCATCAGTCCACTCGTGCCCACCCTGGTATCACCTGCAAACTTCCCCTTTATTCTTACCCATAAACACTCAACTTTATTGGCACCATCATTAAGCTCTAGACAATCATAACACTCCTAATGTTCAGGGCTGCCTTACTGACTCTGTTTCCTTGCCTATCTCTTCTGAAGAGTTTACAGCCATCCATTGCAGCAGTCCAGTTGTGCAAATTATCCCACCATGTTTCCATGATGGCAGCTATGTCACAGTTTTCCTGCTGCCTAATGGCTTCCAGCTCCTCCTGTTTGTTGCCCAAGACGTGTTCACTGGTGTAGATGCACTTAGTTTGGCTATTAATTGTCACCTTTTTTGGGACAGAAGCCCTAATTCCTGCATGACCATTCTCAGGTGCTTCCATGCTTTCTGACAGATCAATATCTCTTAAATCTTGGCTGCTGCCTGGATCTCTGTTCCTACCTCCTGTGAAATGGCAGACTGAAGGACCTTGCTAGTTCACCATTCCTCAAACACTGGTGTGCTGCCCCCAAGGCTGATCTCTAGCAAGCATGGCTTTATGAAGTCTAGTTTAAAGCTCTTTCAGTGAGCCCTGATAATTCCTGCCCAGAGATCCTTTTCCTCCTTTGAGACAGGTGTACCTTTTCTGTCACTAGCAGGCTTGATGTCATGTAAACCAACCCATGATCAGGAAACCCAAAAATCTCCTAGTGACACCAGGCTCGGAGCCAGATACTTGATCTGATGGCTCTTCCCATTTCTTCCCCTTATCATTCCCTGCAACAGGAAGCATAGAGAAAGCACTACCTGTGCCCCTGATCCCCCAGCCAGTCATCCCAAGGCTTTCAGGGAGAGACTTCAATTACATCTCTCTTGATTGCCCTTGGGCTTCTTATTGCAATATCTTGCTACCTCCCTGGAATACAGGTTAATAATAATGGGTTTTCCCAAGGGCCATACCAGGGTAGGAAGCTTTCTCATCACATCTTCAACCTTAGGCCCAGGGAGGCAGCAGGCTTCATGAAGAAGTGGGTTAAGTCAGCACACTGGGCCTCTGTTCCCTTCAGAAGGGAGTCTCCTATGACAATGATCCATCTGTCTTCAACCTACTCACCTCCTCCCTGCACTCTGTCACCAAGCGGAGGAGCTCCTCTACCTGGGCACACCTCCCACAGCTGTGCTCTCTGCTGCCACATCATCTAAATACTTGCCTACAAAGTAGCATAATTCTATATTTAAATTAAATCTGTACAATTGCTGAGTCAAAAATTAAATACGTAACAGAGTGCTATTGCTGGAGATGTGATACTACCAGTCAGACTTGAAGGTGACAGTAATGTGTAAGTGTAATGCTCTGGGTATTCTTTGTTTCAATTTTGGCATTGCTTTCTTTTTGTGGGAATTGGGACAATATGCTGATTGATACTCCCAAAATTCAGTCTTAAATTGGTCTCAAAATGACAGTGTTGGCATTTCAGTTGAAACCACTTTTTAAAAAGTAGATACTGAAGACTAGTTCTGCAAACAAGAATTATATTATGCTGTGGGGTCTTCTAACATTTTTAATTTTTCAGGTGGCAGAGATAAGCGTGGAGGTCCCATTCTAACGTTTCCAGCTCGTAGTAATCATGACAGAATACGGCAGGAAGACCTTAGAAGACTGATTTCATATCTAGCATGTATTCCTAGGTAAGCCATGGTCTGATAACCTCTAAGGCTGTATAACAAAATAAATGGGTTATGTTGCAGCACTCCCACAAGCTAGCCAACCGAATGAGTAAATAACATGAGCAAGTCAATACCAAGTTTTGTCATTTGCTATTTTCAAATTGCTTTTTGGAAGAGAAATAATTACTCTGCTTTGTAAAAGGAAGGCCGCTGGCAGAATGGCTGGTGTGCTTTAGCTGGAAGTAGTTTGTGACTTGGAAATGGCACTGCCATGCCACATTGGTGTTGCTGTTTTGAAGATTGCAGATACAACTCAAAGGCATTCATTACATCAATAATTAGAAACGTGCTGGTCATCATTCACCATGTGTCTTGTGTGGAGTGTGGTCAGCACAACGCTCCTAACTGTTACTTGTCTTAGGTAAGTCATACTGTCCTGATGCAGCACAGAAATAACCAGGAGAAAGGTATGAGAAATTGCTTGTAAAGCTCTCAGATAAACAAACCTGTGGAGTGATCTGTGAAAGTACTGATAGCACTGCATTATCAGCAATTGTTCCCTTCAATTGCAGGGAGCTTTAATAATAAAAAAATTAAATAAATTGGCAGGAGTCAAATCCAGTGTTAGTGTGTGTGTGCATATATACAATCCCATATATATATATGAAGTTATATATATATATGAGATACTTTTTAAAAAGTTACGTATTTTATATATATCTAAAAAGAGTTCATTCATATAGAACTTGGTTTTCAGTAGTAATCAAGTTGGGGACAAAAATCATCCTAAGACACTGACTATAGGTCAATCTTGGAACCTGCCAGCATTTGCAGACTGGAGCAATGCTGACTGTGCTTGACTATGTTTGCCTATGACCTCAAGCAGCAGTTCTCATTACACATGAAAAAAAATTCCTTGGACAACATGCCTGAGTGCAGTATCTTCCATGTTTCTGTAATGTGCTAATTTACAGATAGTCTTTGCACTTGATAATCAAATGTCAGTGTCAGACTGAAAAAGGTGGTTTCATAAAAATAACTTCAAGGCATCTGGCTAAAAGTGTACGTGGCCTCCTTTTTGTAAAGTTAACTGGGGGACTTGGGGGACGTAGAGAAAGGAGAACAGTAAGAAGACTTGAAATTTTACTCTCAGATTTGAATGGTGAGATGTACTCTAGCCATCTAGAGCTTCAAGTTGCTAGAGAAGATAATAGATAAATATGCATCAAAATGTGTCCAAGAATTTTTTTAGAAATAATCGGGGCAAGAAACAGTCTTCCTCTGGCAAAAGGTGTATGTTAGTTCAGCATCAATAGATTTAAAATTAAAAGAAAGTTAGTGCATGTTTTATACTCTTTAAGCATGGCAAACTTTTGAGAATAAAGGGAGCTGTATTAAAAGCAAGACTTGTTTTCATAGAAGTCATGTTTAAGGGGCTGATTATGCAACTCTAGCTGATTAAAAGTTCCAATTGGTACAAATATCCCCAAACTTTTGGTCTGTCTGTTATTTGTTGCAGTACTGTTACTTGATGTAGCTGAAGAATCACACGTATCAGTTGTTTGGCAAGAGATCTAACAGCTTAAATTTACTCAGTCTCACAATTTTACTGATTTTACAATTTATCTGATTTAAAAATACAGCGAAACTTACATTATCACCACTGAGTGGACTTTAGTGTAGTTCAGGTTTACCAATACATGACCTTGGCTGACGAAAGGCTCCCTAGAACAAATCTCGTGATCCTTGGCCAGAAGGGGTTCAGCTTGTGTGAGAAGATGGGGCTCCATGACAGAGGACACACCTGCACTGTGTCACACCATGAGGGACCACTCTGCACACCCCAGGAGATGCATGCCTTGTGGATTAGTGGCAAGCACTCCTCGGGCAATCCTCAGTTTGGTGCTAGGATAGGGGTTGGCTGAGCAGCACTCCTACTGCCATTTGGCCTTTCAATAATGCATCTGTCTTTAAGACAGTAGTTGTTTTTGTCCTTGAATCCTGTGAGGATCCTAGAAAACATTTTCACCATGGTCAGAAAATTGTATGTTTTAGCCTACATGTATGCCAAGCTAGTTACTTTTAATATATTTTGTTTCTGCTGTTGCCATTTTTGGCATTCCTATGGGCAGGTGGGAGAGCCAGCATTTATCATAATAAATTCATTTTTTGAAATGTTGTGGGATGTTTATTCTTTCTTCTTTTCCCTAGCTTTAAACTTTTCAAACTTAAAAAAAGGTTCCATTTCGGAGGAACTCATATTATCACTTCTTCCAGATCTCCTGTATCAATCATAATCCATCTTTCTGCAATGTAGCCAATAAGTTTGTGTGAAACATGCCAGTGAAGCTTCCCTGCCTCTTGGACACTCTGAAAACCTCACCACATGAACTCTAGAATGGCATTTGAATTAGTCACATCCCTGAAAGTGACTCATACTCAAACAATGGACATTTGGTCCTTTCTGATAGTATGTTGGCTATGATGCATTGATTTTGAAATATTTTCCTTTCTATGGTCATTCTACAAGGTCACGTAGCAAATTCTGCTGCAAGAAAATCAGAGTTTCTGGTGGTGGTGGTGATTGTCACTTTTGATCAGTGGCAAGAACTAAATGTACAGAAGGTATTGATGTAAAGAAATTTAATCTTCCATTCTCAGAGGAAGTATTGGAGAATTTGAGTGTAAGGTCTGTCAACTTTTGGACAGCAAAATTGAGCTCAAATTTTGTAGAAACAGACTGATATGGTTTTCTTCACAACTGTAAAATGCTGTGTTGTTCATTAACTATTCACAAATCGATCCTGTTAGAAAAGAAATCGTCAATAAATGGGTGTTTTTCCTCTACAGACTCTCAAATAATACGGTTCTAAATCTGGGACAGTTTAAAAAAATAGCCAAGTGGTAGGTAAGAACAACTTGCTGTCTTCTAGAGGATCCCCTCAATCATTAGAAAGACATGAATGTTATTATCAGTCAAGTGTGTGTGTGTTCTGAAGAGTCAATTGTAAATGAATTAGATATTGCTGCTTTAGGAAATTGTATGTTTACTGTGTGTATAAGGTGAGGGAGAAACAAGACTGGATGATGAATCATCATGAATATAAACAGCGACAATGAAAGTTAAGGTAATGGCAGAATATCAGATCAGCAACAGATATAAAGCTATCACCCACCAGGAGTTTGGCATGGGCGTGAAAGAAGCGTCTTGAGAGGTTTGTGAGATCTGCTTTGTATGGTCAGCAGTGAGACCCTGAGGAGACCACCTTCATTAGGCAGTGTGGTGCAGTGGAGTGCTGTGCTGGAAGTTGAAACACTTGCTTGATAACCTTTTCTTCTGTTTTCTGCAGTGAGGAAGTATGCAAACGAGGCTTCACCGTCATTGTAGATATGCGTGGGTCAAAGTGGGACTCCATAAAGCCTCTGCTGAAGATTTTACAGGAATCCTTTCCGTGTTGTATTCATGTTGCACTGATAATCAAGCCAGACAATTTCTGGCAGAAACAGAGGACTAACTTTGGCAGCTCTAAGTTTGAGTTTGAGGTAATTTCCCCTATGGTATACAAATTTATATTTATTTTGTGGTTTTAAGTGTCCTCACTAATGATCAGCACCTTTAAAATTCTCAGATGAATTATATTCTGCCTGAAAGGAGAGGTACTTTAGACCAATGGTGCTAGAAGGAAGGTAGTTTTCTTCATGTACTTAGGCTAGGTAATTGTGCATGTTGTTGTTCATATTCTCTTTGTAAGCTAAAGAAAGATTGAATTAGGTTTTTCCCCCTAATGGTAAAAACTTAGGTTTTGTCTCTTTATTATCTTACTTTGCATTATGGTAATTTTGGTATCTCCAGCATCCAGAGCAAATCAGCTGAATGAACCATGCTGTTATCCTCCTGCAGCTTTGCAATATACAAAGTAAAAACTTAATCAAAACAGGAATCAAAAGAGTGGTTGCTGTTTTGTTCTTAAATGTAGTGAATTAAGAAAGAAATGTGGGGAAACAACCTGCAAGACCTCCTGTCTTTTGCTGATCAGAATTGATACTTGAAATATGTGAGAAAAGATGTCGTGTGGACTTCATGAGCCAAATTATCAATTCTTACAAAGAGAAGAGCAAAAACTTACAAGGAAATTTCAAATTCATTTCAGTAACAGAATTTTTTTCTTTCCATTTAAATTTTTTTAGACAAATATGGTGTCTCTGGAAGGCCTTACCAAAGTAGTTGATCCTTCTCAGCTAACCCCAGAATTTGATGGCTGTTTGGAATACAACCATGAGGAGTGGATAGAAATCAGAGTTGCCTTTGAGGACTACATTAGCAATGCAACCCATATGCTGTCCAGACTGGAGGAACTGCAAGATATATTGTCAAAAAAGGAAATGCCTCAGGACCTGGAAGGTGCTCGCAATATGATAGAGGAGCATTCACAATTAAAAAAGAAAGTCATTAAGGCCCCTATCGAGGACCTTGATGTGGAAGGACAAAAGCTGCTCCAGCGGATACAAAGCAGCGATAGCTTCCCCAAAAAGAACTCTGGGTCAGGGAATGCAGACTTACAGAACCTTTTACCCAAAGTATCCACCATGCTGGACAGGCTGCACTCAACACGGCAGCATCTGCATCAGATGTGGCATGTGCGGAAATTGAAATTGGACCAATGTTTTCAGCTCAGGCTGTTTGAGCAGGATGCTGAAAAGGTAAGGATTGAGCTAGGAGAGTATAAATGGCCGATACTTGAGGGACTTGAAAGAAGTACCAAGGGTAACTGAAAATAGTAATTTTTGTCTTTGAAGGTAATCACTAGCCTTTTAATCAGAAATAAGGGACTTCTGCATTGAGAGGCACTCAGGGTTCTTCTGGAGTGAAGGGCATGGGATAGTACTTCTAAGCTGTAAGGAACACAGGAAGCTCTTACCAAAGAAAATTTTAACTGCTAATGGCTTCAAAGCATTTATTTTGTTAAGCATTTGTTCCAGTCAGATGCATCAAGTGAAGATGAATGCTGTATACTTTATAAATACCAATGACTAAGGTCTGGTCTTCTTTTGAGTGATCTTTGGGAAGTGAGTGACAGGCAGTCAACAAAGTCTGAAGAGGCTGACATGGGGAACTGCTTCATTGATGCAGGGTTTGAAGTCCCAGGCTAAAAACTGATGTATCTCTTCTGACAGTGCATATGTCATTAATAGGGAACTGAGTGATTTCAGAATGTTTCGGGCTAACCAGTCCCTTCAAATGAGAAAGCTCTTGATTGTCATGGAATTTGAAACGGAAGTATGGCAGGCAGTTCGCTTTTAGATGAGTTCAAATAAGGTCTATTTTCATGTAGAATGGTTTTGCAATCACTTATTATTGACTTGTTACCATGGAACAAAAAGCTTTAAGGAAGGGTGGGGAGTTTTTCTTCGGGAGTAGTAGTAACTAGACTATGCAGTCAAGTGGTAAGTAAGGTTTTTTTCAGAGTTCCTAAAGTACTCAGATCTCTTAAAGTATTTTACGTAAGGTTGCCTGAACTGCAGGAGACCAACAGTCTGTGTTAAACCAGTATTCTGCTCTCCAACAGCTGTCACAAGCAGATGCATGAAGAAGAGTAAAAGCAGAACAAACATGTAAAACTTAACTTCTTCCTGCTTCTTCATTTGTATTCTTCACCCATACTTTCCCCTACCCTCATCATTTCAGCTCAGGGACTTTCTTTACACTACTGTAATGCTTTCTGCTGTGTTTGAAAAACAAATATTTTTTTAACGTACCATTTAAAGTAAATGTTTACTGGATGGATACAGCTGAAAATAGCAGAGAAATGCAGAGAGTTGAAAAAAAGAAAATTATTACCTGTTTCTAAAATTATTTACAAAATAACACAAGCTGTTGGTCTGATGTTGCTCTTTCAGACCCAAATGCATTTTATCAACCTTGCAGCCACTTCATTACAGCATTAATTATTCTTAATTATAGCACATCTTTCAGTACCATGTGAGCACCATCAAAATATATTTTGTTAACTTGCTTATATTTTATCAAATTGCTTACATAACTTGGGCTTTGAGAAACTTCCTGTGAAATACTTGAGCCTGTGGGATTGACCTCTCTCCTGCCATGTGGTTGCATAAGCTCCTATCAGTGTTTTCTATGTTTCTGATTCCAAGAATAAGTCTATATTAAATTAACACATCTTTCTTTCAAAAGGGAAATATTAGGCACCTCAAAATGAGGTTGACAGCAGCTACCATACCTGGGACTGTTTTTCTCTCATTAGCCAGTAAAAAAAAGATTAAAAAGAAGGTTTGTGTAGTATCCCAACTCACTTTTGGATTAAGACCCTTGTCTTAATCTACTTGCAGCCCTTATTTTTACTGCTTGTGTCAGATTAGATTTCACAGCTCATGACTTTTTTATCAGTGTATGTGTCTTGGAGTGACTTTATGATGTGTATCCCCTATCACCACTCTATGCCCAGAAGATGAATTCTGTGCCTTTAAGCCTGGGTGCGAGAGAAAACTGAGCGAACTTTTCAAAACAATTGCTCAAGGACACACACAGCTCTCTGCTTGTGGCTCGGCGGCAGCGGGGGGAGGCAGAGGCGGCCTTGCTTTTCAGCCAGTGTTCGGCTTTTTCTCTCTGGAGAGAATTTTCTTGGGACTTTTGGTTTGTTTTTTTCCTCTTCTTCTCTTCGGGACTGTTTAAAACACCGGAGCGTATTGGGGGAGAATTTTCCTTCCGAGGCCCCTGGGAGGGGGCCCCACCGACCCAGCTCTGAGGAGGAGAGAGGCCACACCCAGAGAAGGACTCTGAAAATCTTCCCAGGTTTCCCTCCACAGCGAGGGATTTTATTATTTAGCATTATTATCCTTTTCTTTGTGTGTTTTGTTAAATAAATAGTTTTTATCTCTTCCACTTTCCTTTGAGGAAATTTTTTTTTCCCGAACCTGGTGGTGGTACTGGTGGTGGGGTGGTGGTACTCTGCCTTTCCCTCGGAGGATATTCTCCTTTAAATTTGGCCAAACCGGCACAGTATGTCTGTGTTTTACTGAAATGTGGGAAAGGATGGGATCTTTGTTGGAAAGAAAAAGGGTATTGCATGGGGAGAATTAAACATATTCCTTTTGGAGGACTTGGTCAACCTAGTGCAAGAAATTTGGACCAGTTCAGGAGAAGAAATGACAAAAAAGGGACAAGGTGGGAGGGAATCTGATTGGAATTGCCCTTTAAGTGTCTGAAGGCAGCAAATTCAGGTGACCTAGAGAAGAGTGGTCACAAGCAGTACCAGTGTCTGTTTTGAATAATGTTCTAATACATCTTCACTGAGTTATAGATAGGAAGCTTAAAATTTTAGGAGTATGGGATCAGCTGTCTCAGTTATCTAAACTTTAAAAGTTTGGTTTACAGTTCTTACCATATTGTGGTCTACTTACAATTTAGTTTGTCATGGGCTTGGGACAAATACTGGATTTGATAATGTTGTTCTGTTAGCCAGCATATTTTGAAAGATCTTTAAATGAATACTTAGTGCTTACTGCTACTGTTTTTTCCTGGACAAACTATTTCAGCTTATCCAGAGAGCAGGTGTGTCTCTTTTGCTTGGATATAGAAAAGATTTCAAAACGATTGTGAGCAGGTGGGGTGTTAAACATCTCTTTGCTGTGTTGCTTGGTCTTTGAAAACTTTGTTTTCCAGTGCCACTGTTAACATACCTGTGTGCCTTCATTGATGGCCATTGTCATATAAGGTCTTTCCTAAAATTTGTTGGAATATTAAAATACTTCTTCTTTTCTTTTTTAAAAAAATCATATTTAAAGATTATTCTTAAATTTCTCTGGAAGAAGGTAATATGTAGCTCTGTGCTCACGTATACTTTTAATAAGTCATCTAGAAATAGAATAGTTGTTTTCAAATCTGCTGTAAAGTTATGAAGTAAAAATATTAAGTTTACTGCTGAAGTACTTGATCAGCATGAAAGAATTTATATTTAATTTCCATGAGTTGCCATTTTCATTCTAAACTGCTAAGCTGCTGACGTCAGTAAGTGTTGACACTAGAGAATGTATAAGCTTGGCAACTCAGGGCTGTGCTCCAAGTCTTTTTGTTTACTATGACTTCTTTGTAATAATGAAGTTTACGATTATGACATTATTGTAGCTTGTTGAGATAAACACCTGTCGTCAAGATAACAATAACAGCCTAAGCAGTTTGATCCAAAAAGAGGGATTTCAGCAATGATTGGGTTAAAATGTACAGTAACTTACAATGGAAAGAGCATCAGTGTTAATTTTCATGGCCTTAGACTCTGTATCCTGTGTTCACAGATACCTTACGTTGCTTGTCTGTGATTTCTGCCGTAAAAAATTATTGAACCTTCTCCTTTCCTTAATATTTCCATGTAGATGTTTGACTGGATCACACACAACAAAGGTCTGTTTCTGAACAGCTACACAGAGATTGGAACCAGTCACCCCCACGCGATGGAGCTTCAGACACAGCACAATCACGTTGCCATGAACTGTATGGTAAGATCAGGCCTCCCTGCCCAGCACAGACATGCTGGCTATTTGTTCTCTGTTAAGGTAGAATTTGCAACCACCTAGACACACATCAGTCCCTCTTTACAAGTAGTGCAAATTTGTGTTTGAGTGGTGAAGTTAAAAAACACAACGGAGGAAAATAAAGGGTGGTCAAGTACCAAGGTACTGTGATAAAGCAAATTGTTTTGACAAATGGCAGTGTTCAACACAACCTCAGCACCTCTCAAATATTACATCCAAGCTTCTAGAACCTGTGATGTGTCTTTGAGCACCACCTTGGGTCTTGTAGGAAATTTCAGAGAATCATGTGTAATACAGATTGTAGCTCTCCATTCTGAAAGAAATACCTCTGAGGATCTTCTGAATAGATTTCAACTCAGACAAAATGTTCTGAGAAGTAACTGAGCCTGGTGTAATAATTTTCCATGGTTTTAAGAAGACACTTCTCATTTTTGGCACAGTAGAATGGAGCTAAAACAAACAATTTTTGTTGCTCCATTTTGTCTAATATCATCAGTAGGCTGGAATAAAAAATGTGGATTTTAACTGGCAACGAATGAAAGCTATTTACTTTCAGTTTCATGAATTGCTGTTTGAACATGGGGACAAAATTCTCAAGTACATTTTAGGTCCTTTATACATTGTAGGTGTTTAAATAACCTTGGGAGTCTGGGCCTAAATCCAGTTCCTGTTTGTCAGATCAATGAAGGAAGAACACTACCAGTCTTGTTACAGATTAACATTCTTGGCAGTCCAGGGATGGGAATTGAATTAAAGTATGGTTGAAATAATCAACTCTTGCAAGAGGGTTTTTCTGTAAAACAGGACTACTAAATGTGGAGAGTGACAAAATAAACTTAGCTAGGTTATGTGTCTTGCTAAGGTAATGGAAGGACTGTAAGGCAGCTCTTGTGTATGGTATAGCTGGAGGTAAAACAATAGAAGACACGATTAGAGCAGGCACATTTTCTTCTTTTGCAACTCTGCTCTCTTTCCAAAAGTTAAAAAAATTTAAAATCAATATGAACTTTCTGAAAAGAGTAAAGCAAATATTGGGGGGCTTTTAAATTAAGTTATGTAGCATCATATATGGTTTTGACCATTAGGTTTGGTTCACGGCATGGGGAATTGCTGCCCTATGGAGCACCTTGTTGTTGTTCCTCACTGCTCTGCATACGAAGTAGAGCAGAAAGAAACACAGGATGACAGTAGGTGTCATTGACATGAGATGACTTTTGGAACTTAGTAATTTTGAGTGGCCTTCTAGGCAATTTTGGACTTGTATTCTAAAGGTTAAATTCTTCTGTCCTGATATTAGTCACTGTTGTCCTCTTTTCTTCAATTTGACTGTTCAGATGCTATCAACAGTAGGAAGCACTTGAGCAATGCAGCATAATCCTTCCTGCTCTGTGTTTGCTATTAGTTTTTTGCTGTTAATCTCTCCTTTGCCTTTAGTTGTCAAATGCATTAATTACAGGGGACTTTTTCACATCCTGCAAAATAATTTCTTAAAGCATACAAGGAGTAGTTTGAATTTGGGGCAAATTAGACTATGTGAACTTTCAAAAGGGTAAAAACAAGCTGCATTTTTTTCTGTAGCATAGCCCCCCACAGAACAGGAAAGTGTAAATTCAGAATGATTGGTCCCTGGTTTTAATTTAAGCAACCTTCAGATTATCTGGGTTTTATTTGGTTAAATGGCAAAAGCCTTTCATATAGATTAGGGGCAGAGATTAAACTGAACGTGACATAAAAGTGACGTGAACTGATTGAATTTTGGCAGGCTTTATTTTTCATTAGCTTTTAACTGGAAAAATGTTGGGCAGTCTTAACTCCTGCAAGCATGTTCAGCTTCTCCCTGACCACTCTCCACATATGCTCTGTGCTTAACAAGCTGCTGTTTGTTTACTCTTCCTGTCAGTGTAACTCTTCAGTAATCAAAGTGGATTTAAGGTCTCTTGTGTGAATACTCTAACACCAGAAGTGGAATTTAACTTTTAACCTATCTCAACCATGTGAAATAATTCATTTGGATGGAGTAGAGAAAGGGAGGAAAACAACTATATATAAGCTTTATTTATTGCAGGAGATTTTGAAGGCTTTTCATTGTGGCCCTAATTGGACCCTAATAGATCTTGCTTTCTAGTCAATTTTCTTAGACTCATTTGAGGTGTGGAAGGACTGTTCAAAGGATAAATGCTCCCCAAGCAGCTAAATGCAACTTCTTACATTTGCTCACAGCTTAACTCTGATAATTGATGTTGCAGCTGCTTTTCCCAACACATTGTGGTTGCTGCAGGGCACATGCTCCCCTCCACAGCAGGTGCTACCCTCTGTCAATAGCTGGGTCTCTCATGTCCACTTCCTTCCCAAGTAGCAGTTTGTTTCCAAGGGGTGGAAGGCAACTTCTGCAGCTGCTTATGCCAAACTTGGCTGAGAAAGAGTGACAGCCTTTGGTCAGATGCCAAAATTTTGATCTGGTTTTCCAGTCTGAAGCAAGCCACCTGGATGTAAACCATTGTGAAAGCTACTTCCTGTCATGAACAAGAGTTAGTTACATCAAGGTTAAAGAGGATTTGCCGAATTTTAAAAAAAATTTTCTTGTAATGGCTTTGTGCCATTTTTAGAATCTTGGTTTTCAGTAAGAACACAATATAGTTGGAAGCGTAAACTAGATGTTATAAACAAAAAGGTGAAGAATACATGCAGGGAGGAGATTTAACTTTACTTTCACCAGTTTCATTAGCAAATAGTATATCTAGGAATCTTGTGTATTTATGTGGTTGCACTTCAAGGTAACAGTAATAAGTTCATGCAAGTCTTAAGCTTAATACAGAGACTAGTTCTCACTGCAATGAATCTGTCCCAGAGAAAAGCTGGATAGGTGTAGAGCTGTGCATTAAAGAGGGACATACATTTGGTTACCATGGATTGACATACAATTTGATGTGACTAAGCTGCTGACTGAAGGACAGTTCACAGGTGCAGCCATAGGTATGTGACTTCCTGTTACAGAATTTGAGAAGCTATGCACTGATAAAAGTCAAGGCTCTCTCTTCACAGGGCAAGTAGATCCCTTGTCCTTTAACTGTAGGGAAAAACAAACTCCAGTGATTCTGCTCTCTAAAGATGAGGATGGATTTTCAGTACAATTTTGAAGGCCTGCTTTCAGCAACAGTAAATTGCTGTTGTCAAGTCCAAAGATTTATTTGAGTTAAGCAATACTCAGTTTCAGCTTGACGTTCCTATTTGGGTGACTAAACCAATGCTTCACTGCTCAAAATAAGTTGTTAGTACCTTTTAAGGGAGAAACTTTCAGATAAGGCATCATAGGAGTTACAAGTACAAAAATTATGTATTGAGTTTCTGAACTGAGAGATTGAAGTACCCATGATTATATGATTAGTCTGTCTTCATGGAAGAGTGGGAAAGACTGATTATGTGTCTATCCACTCTTTTTCCTGCCATTTTCTATATATCTGCTGGTACACAAGGAAGACAAGAAGTCATGTGAAATATGGGTGAGGAGGAGGATGTTGTCTACTTGAACATCTTCTTCTCTTGTTGCTAGATCAGATGGCCTTACTTTCATTACAGTTTAACTGTGCCTCTCCCTGCACTGGGGAGGGTTAAAATGCTTGAAGAGTGATGCAGGCAAAATGAAACTTTGTTTGGAGAAGGCTGACACATGCTACTATTAAAGGATGTGCTATGACTGCTTCTTGTCTCAGAGTTGGTTAGACCATGAGTAGAAGTTACATTTATTATCCATAATCCAAAAACTCCTATGTCAATTGTAGGCATATTGCTGAGTTGATTAATGTTCTTAGAACAGGCTGTTTGCATACACTAAACCATTTTATCAAGGTAGTAATCAAATACTGAATGCTATCCAAAAAGAGAGTATCAGGGATGAGCAGTGGTGAGAGCTTTGGGATGTTAAAATAAAAGTATGAGCACAGTGATGGAATATCACCAGGTTTACAGATTTAAAAGGTAAAAAGATGTCTTGCTCAAATCCAGCCACAGGGACTGGTACAAATGAAAACATGAAGTCAGGTGAGGTAAAATCACCTTTGCTTAGAGGCAGTGTAATTTTTTCCTCCTCCTTTGTACACTGACATATTTCACCCTTGAGATTCTTTTTCCTTTAAATATGTACTTTTTTAACCATACATATTTGTCTCTTGAGATAGACTTAAGCACCATGTGAATTCTAGACTACCCTTGGTCCTCAGGATTTGGACAAATGAGAGCAAGACCACAGGTGTACATCCCTAAGAGAATCTTTATGGTGCCAGAGCAGTTAATGCTTAGACACAATGTCTGGATGCCACCAGCCTGTGAATAGACTGAAAAGGTAAAATGAGTTCAGGCTATTTTCAGCTTCTGAGGAGCACTCCAAAGTCAGCAAGACTAAATAGAACAGGCTAAATGTGCAATCCTTAAGAGGGAAGAAGCAAATAAACAGATTTTAAAAAGCACTCAGCTACTGAGGTGTTAATACAGCAACAAGTACGTTCATGTCAATGAATCACAAACTAAAGGAACAGACAGTGGTGTTACTGAAAAGAAGCAGATCTTATTTCACTCTTGGTACTCTTTGGGAAGGCTGAACTTCAGATCTGTATAGAAAATGCTCTGATTGAGTTGGTCCTACTAGAGAACTAGGTCCAGTTTAAAGCCCCATACTTAGCGTTGTAATGAGAAACATCTACATTAAAGTGATGTTGCTGTAAGGAGAGTTTGAAGGCATGGGCATTTACTGTGATTAAGTGAAGGTGAGTGAAAAGTAAAGGAGGAAAGAAGGTAATGTTGGTGTTGGGCTATATAGTCTTGCAGTAAGATTCCCCAGGCCCACTGTGAAAAATGGAGGAAAGAGATGAGAAATTCGAAGGAAGTTAGAGTGAAATTATATTGCACATGTTCCAATGCTGATAGCAATGGTTAAATAGTTACCTGAGAATATTTAGAGGATCCTTCTAGTTGAAGAACAGGTTAAACACTTTCCTTAATTGCAGCTTGGATGTTGCCAAGTTTATATTTTTTAAGGGAATAGATCAGGTTTTACCTTTAGTTGTCCTGCAGCCCTCATTGTTGAGGTTTGTATTCCAAACTGAAAGTTTTGCTGTTGCTTCAAAAATGAGACTAGAAGAAATGTTAGAGAACATGTAAATCATTAAAGCAAGTGTTAATTCATACATTAATACCACACCATATTTTGGTAGTCACTTCTGTGTGAAGTGGCAGATGATTTGAAAATTCCATGGCTAAATTATTTCTGTCACAGTAAAATAGTTCACGCTCACTACAGTCTATACAGAGGTGCCACTTACGATGCTTACGGGCCATGTCACTGAGTTGATGGCATTTAAAACTGAACGCCTAAGAGTCTCTGTGTCAGAAAACTGCTGTTTGAAACCTTGGAGCTAAACAAACATTTTCTAGGTGGGTATGGGAAAATCAGGAAATAAAATGGAACCTTCAGGTCACCTGCCAGCTTTATTTTGTGTGAGTGTGATAGAAGTTCAGTTAAGCTGGTAGGCTGTCCCCTGTATTTTTCCCATGTATTTGCCTTTCAGGCATGCATCAAAGAATGACACAGTGCAGTTAGGCTACTAATCTGTGTCGCTTTGCTGAGCGATACTTTTTTTACAATACAGTAACTTGAATCGTTACCTTTTAAGTCTTGTTACAGTAGTAATGTAATGCAATGAAAGAAATGCGTTATCACATTAGCCTTTCACCTCTGAGACAGTTGATACACATTTAGAAGCTGCAGGTGCTTCATGCAGATTCACGTGGTGTAAATGAAGTCACTAAATAAGACTTTATCAGTTATTACCCTCATAGCTGTTGCTTCCCTAACTAAAACCAGGTTGTAAATGCATACAATGAATAAGATATCAGTCTGGTAAATGAGTAGCAGCTCACTTGTAACAGTGTTTCTTATTCTCAAGCAGTGTGCAAAATACGCAGTTGTCTTATAATAATGATACTGGAATTGCCTGTCCTTGTAGGAAATTGAACAAAATTTGTTGACCTTCAAGGGTCAGTTAAAGACAGTCAAATTGTAGTGAGTTGCTTTGGAGATTCTTTTCCTCCTTAACTAAATCTGTCTCCTTTGGGTCATTGCATTCTAAAATACTGACACTTAAAAATTTGGTAGATATATCACGTAGTGAGGTAAAAGGGTTAGATTATTGTAAGTTGTTTTCTTGGTTAGTTTTTTTTTAGAAAAGGAATGTGGTGTACATAGCTTGGAAAGTGTTCAACTGTCAGCATTTTAATTCATATTCATACTGCTACAGGCTGTATTCTTCCACACGTGTGAAGCCTGATTGCCATGGGAAAATGAATACATGTTAACCACAGCTCAGTTTTAATTTGTTTTATTTCATGTTTATAGTGCCATATCCTTCATTTTTAACTGCTGTTCTGGAATTTCCAAAATTGTTTTATTATGATACAGAAGAAGTTCAAATGGCAGTCTACTATAGCTTTTATTCCTTTTGTTTTGGCACTTGTTTCTTCTCACAACTGTGAAGACCATCTAATGGCTTTCTGTATTCATTTAGCAGTCTTGTATTTATGCTACATGCACTTTTAATAGGTCTAAATGCTCTCCAGTCTTTTAAAATTTGTTGGAAGTAGTGGATTTGTACTCCGCCAGTTGTTTGGCTGTGCTTAAAAAGCAGAGCATAAATGTGTGGGATAACCTAAAAAAGCAAGAGGTAGTACTGTGCAGAAAGGAAAACCAGCCAACATGGCACTGCTGTGCTCTGTTCATTAAGTGGACCAGCTGAGGTGTAGGCTGTGTCAGGTATGCTCCTGCTTGCATACATGCATACAGTTTACAATCAACAGAGAACTGTCCTGATTGCCACTCAGATGAGTCTGGACAGTGAAGCCTGGAGGAACTGCAACACTTGCTCCAGCCAGTCAGTGTCAAGCTCTGGGCAATGGCTGGATGCCAGCAGGGAATGGTTCCACTTGATTTACTCAGTGTCTGGTGGTTGGACTAGGTGATCCCCAACCTCAACAGTCCTGTGCTTCTAAGGACTTCATTCTAGATGTATAGGAGTCTGCCCAATTGAAGGAAGTGTCAACTCCAAATTATACACATCTATCTCTGGAAGAGTTACTCAGAAAGCTTTTAGTGGCAAAGTTGTTCTTGCTTTACTTCACAGGAATCAGAAACTCTTGATTGAAAATTAGGTTGACTAAGAGCCATCAGTGACTAATGCCAATGTGCTAGAAGATACTTCTGATCTTGAACCTTATTTGTCTAATTTTCAGTGCTAGCTCTGAGGCAATATAGCAGCAAGAAAATAAAATGTAAAACTGTTAAATTTCTTGTAGCTCAGAGTTCTTTATTTTGTTTCTCCAGAAGTTACTTTCAGAAGTTGATGTAAAGATTCACAGATGTTGCACACGTGTGTACTGTGGATAGATCAAGAGCTTCGTAATGATACTTCAGTTCTCCTATATTGTGTGTGTCTGAATGTCTTGTTGACTTGAATGTCTGTAAAGATTTTTATTTAGGTTGTTGTAAAATATGGTTATTTCTTCCTCTTTATTGTAATAATGTGTCTTCATGTAATATAAATTAGCTTAAGATGATTGTTAAGATGAGTTTTAGACTGATTATTTCAAGTAATCATCCTCATTTGTCAATTACAGATAGACTGTTACATTATACACCTAGGTTCCAAAGTTTGGCATGCATAAACTTGCCAAATAACACCAGACTGTTAATCTGTATTGTGATAAAGTAGAATTTTTTAAGGATATACTTCTGTATTTATTGGTCTGCTACCTTGCACTAATTTTTCCATCTTTCTTCTCCGCAGAATGTGTATGTAAACATCAGCCGCATCATGTCAGTAGGAAACCGCCTGATCGAGTCCGGTCATTATGCTTCACAGCAGATCAAACAGATTGCCAGTCAGCTGGAACAGGAGTGGAAGGCATTTGCTGCAGCCTTGGATGAACGGAGCACGTTACTGGACATGTCCTCCATCTTCCATCAAAAAGCCGAACAGGTTAGTGAATAGGAGGGCATCAACAAAAGTTTATGTGCTGGAACTGTGAGTTGTGCAGTTTGCTTTTGCTTTGGACAGAAGTGCAAGAAAGTGATTGAAAAGGTTGACAAGAAAGCCAGAATATTTATTTCCGCCGATTTCGATATTCAAACGAAACCTTGTTCTCCTCAATTTAGCCCACTGGCCTTCAATTCTCCACAAAATGCTTTGCCCATTTCAGTGCAAGATAAAACAACCAAATTAGCTATATGAATCAAAATGAAGTGGATAGAAATGCTTAACTATATAAGGTTTTAAAGTATTGATTTAATGCCTTTCCTACATCTAGAAACTCACTTCTTCTATTGTTCTTACCACTCAACTCCAATCAGTCCTCAAGTGTCAAGATTTAACTCATAATAATTGCTTAGAGAGAACATAAGTTGAACTGGCCTGAAAGTTGAGAAGTTAATTAACTGTCTTCTGAATCTGAAATTGTGGTGGGAGATGTTTACTTAGTATTCCATAAGAGATTCCTCCTATGCTAAAAAAACATTTTAGCTTTAGGCCTATACCAATTATTTTAATTAAGTCATTAACCGTGTGTAACTGCCAGAGAAGAGGTATATGTAGGGGAAATAGGAATAAATATCCCCACGTTAATAATCTTAATGGCAAAAGCATGTTTTGCCCTCCAGGGAGTTCAGTTCTGAAGGAGCTGCTGTGTGCGCAGTTGAGTCACCCGCTGATCTTGTAGACTGTCTGCTCTGTGCATCCCTGCTGTGTTTGGAGAGCAGAGGCTCTGGGATGGGTATGGCTGACGGAAGCTCTGGTGTGCTGTGTCTAGATACTCTTCTTTCAATTTGCCTTGCTAACTTATATCCAAGGAAAGGTCTCATGTCTGATATAACTTTAATTTGGAATGAATGAAGGAAGCACTTGGGAGCTGAAAACTTCAGGAACAGAGAGAGGTGGTGCAGTTGATTTTAAGACATTTTTTCCCTGATTTCTACTACATGGATATTTAACTTGATAAAATACCTAGATATTAGAAATGAGAATGTATTAAGATGCAAATACACATTGCTTTTCATTATGTTAGTGGTGACATTGGTTTAATGCCCTTAGACAGATTAAGGTAAATTATATAAAGTGATGCCACTATAGTAAGTAGTTTTAGTAGGTTTTACAAAAAAGCTACATAAAAATGAGATCAAGAAATTGTTTTCTGATAGAAAAGTCACCAGTCAGATTGAAGCGTTTGATAGACACAGTTCGGTACCTTGCCAGTATTGACGCTTTTCTAATTACTTGGGTCGTATGGGTTTATGTTTAAGCACTTTCAGCCTTACATGCAGAAGAGAGATGAATGAAATGTGAACAGGCAGGTGTACCTTGACTCAAATGCTGTCATTTTTCATAACAAAAATAAAAAATTATGCTCATCAGAAGTCAGGGGACTAAATTTTGTGTGATTGTGTGCTGGGCAACTGTAGTAAGGGTCAGTGTTACCTTCTTTACCACTTCATATAAGTGTAAACAGGAGGAAAGAGAGAAAATAGTGCAGCATGTGCTGGGATTAATTTACTTTTAATTGCTCCTTCTGCAGTTTTCATTTTATGATTAGCTGTGATGGATTGCCCTAGTTGCTTTGTAAGATACCTGCCTGTGATATATTAGCTGTTTCATTAACAGTGGAGAGCGAGTTCAAGGAAAGAGGGTTTGGAATGTGAGGAATGACCCCTTTAGAGACTGGTGACGCTTGACCTACATAAAAAGATTAAAAAGTAAGCAGCCCAAGAAAAAACACACTCTTCTTGAATGCATGTGTTCTCTTGCAAGTGACAGGTAAGTGTCACTGCCTACTGTCAGACACGGTGAAGACTGCACCAGCTATCAGTGCCTGCTCACTGGTGTACATGCAGCTTCTATTAATGTTCAGTGCATAACATTAGAGATTTTTTAAACTGGCCCTTAATGAGAAATAAGTAAGTATTTTACAGCTAAGTACTCTACCACCCTTCTGCCCAGCTATCAAACAATAGAAGAGTACCAGAAGTGATCTGTGAATTCCTTTTTCCACAAAAGACTACATGTGCTCCAAGAATTAAGATATGTATGATAAGACAAATGGCTTGGTCTCATAACTTTTGAGTCTTGAAATGAATAGAAAAAATTTACTTTACAGAGCTCACACATGCTTGGGTGTACTAGGTTTAACAACTATGAAAACTCTTAGAAAAACAGATTCTTTTTTCCTCTTTCCTTTCCTAGCATAACAGGGGTATAAAAATTCATGCCCCCTAGCTGTGAAAAATAAGTTGGCAGAACTTCTGCTGTGCATATAGCTGTGATGGCAGTTTCTTGTCTGTCAAGACAGCTTAAACTTCAGAGATAACTTAAATTGTCTGCAGAAGAGATATCTGTTGCAGTATCCTCAATTTCCCCTGAAAGGCTTGACTCGAGCAGCTATGCTGACATAGCTGTGTGCTCAAAGTTCAGCACTAGTCCTAAGAGACCTCTGCTCAAGTTGTAAATCCCTTACATGCTTGCTGCTGTAGTAGCTTGCCAAATGGATTTAGTGCTTCTCTGCATGTAGAAGTTAGTTCTTTGGGGACTGAGGTGTGAATTCACTGTGCCCTGACACTGCTTTGCTTCCTTGATAACCTCTTTCCAGCAAAAGATAACTATGGAGTGTTTCAGTGAATGGTTCACCAGTAATTCTTTGTGTGCATGTGCAAAGAAACATGTTTTTTTTCTGAAGATTAAAAAGAGGTGAGTTGATAAACCTCATGATACAATGAGTATCTGCACAGAGAGCTGATGGGTAAAAACCAAGGGTCTGGACTTGAAAGCTGTAGCATGTTTTACTTCCTTGTGTAAACAAGACCTTAATTGGCTTTCGTGTTTCTGAAATGGTAGGTGCAGGGTGGAGGAAACGTTTTCTTAGCTGCAAAGTCAAGAAAAGGAGCAAGAGTAAACTTGAAGCATCAATATTGCCTACAGTTAAATTGGTTCTGAAGACTGCCAACATAGAGCGAAGCCTGCCTGTCTCCAAACACCTCACAGAGTTTCAGATACCTAGAAGCACAAGTATAGTCAGACTTGAATATTTCTTTGTTTTCTGGTATAAACTTTTGGTTATTTCAGAGAGAAATACTGTGGAGACTTTTTGCTTAAAATAAGTGTTTTCAGCATCTGTCACACAGATGAATGTCCTATGTTACCATCATGTGTGTACTTAATGGTAGAACCCAAAATCAAGCTGAATGTTTCTTCTCTGTTGCAGTACATGAGCAATGTGGACTCATGGTGTAAAGCCTGTGGTGAGGTGGAGCTTCCCTCAGAACTGCAAGATTTAGAAGATGCTATCCATCATCATCAAGGGATATATGAGCATATTACTGTGGCTTACTCTGAGGTCAGTCTTTCCTTAGATAAAACTGTGTGGTGTTAAGTTTGGATCATGAATTGGTATCACTTGTTGCATTGGGAGTTAGTTGGATAGTCAAGTGCCAAGCTTCTTTTAAAATTTCATATACTGTATTTTGCTGCTGTTGTTCAAAAGTGAAGTGTTAAAGTCTTCCCCTTAATCTTTGGAAAGAAATTAAAAGGTGAGATTTAACCATGTGTGGTACAAACAACCCTTGGAGCACTAAGTACTAAGTATGTTTTATTTGCATTTGCATATTACTACCTTTCAATAGCGGTGTGGTACTATTGTTTAAACATTTACTTGAAGGGAAGTTAGCTGGGCATTCTTTGGGAAGGTATTCTGTTGGCATGGATTGTTCTAAGTGTGTTTTTAAAATCCATCTCTGAAATTGCCTCACAAAAAAGGCTTAACCACCAAAGGACGTCAGTGGAGAAGCCAGAAGGTAATGCACTTCATTTCATCATCCTCAAGACACTTAAATGAGCTAGCATGCCTATATAGTCAGCATTTGTAAGATTAGCATACCCTGTGCTGCTGCTCTAATCTTGGACTCAGCACACACTTCAATCATAATATTTGTACTATTTCTAATAGTTGTATTTACAACTTAAGATAAAATGCTTATTCTGAAGGTGGCCTAGAAAGTGATGACTCAACTATCTTATTCTGTTTTCTTTCAAATTTTAAGTTTTCTCTTGTGCTTTTCTTAGCTGAAATCAAATGGGTATTCACTATTATTAGCTAACAGGTATTTTCTGCATTTCCTACTTGCCTTCTTTCTTCTGCCAGAGTTGTTCTCATTGTGGGGTAAAACTAGTCTTTTTATTCAATTGGACTGATGTTGTTCTGGATTAAATACAGTAGTTTTTGTACTCATAAAATTACGTGTTTGGTTAAATCATGGTAAAAATCAGTGGACACAGGATAGCTTAGGCCACAGCTTGCACCTGTCTTTAGAAGGAAGTCGTGGGTTTGAATGAATGGTTGTGATTTATACATTACATTAAAGTTAAAACTCCATTCTGATGAGCCAGCTTCATTATAGGAAGGTGAATCCTAAGTCTGGTCACATTTCATTTAGCAGTAAAGGAGGGTAAGATTAGTGCTAATGATCTGTCCTGTTGTAAGTATATCAAAACTGGGTTTTTTCATACCTGCCACCTTAGGGCCTGCATAAATTTTGTGACTATGAGTCAGATGTCCAGAGTTCACGAATTCTTGTTCTGTGTAAACTACACATTGATGTCCCTATTCTTGCTCTATACTGTCCTGCTATGTCAGCTGATCTAGTGACATGCTATCAGACCTGATAATACTTGTGATTTTGCTACACATAACTGTGTTTTAACTCATTCTTGAAAGCATGTTTTGTAGTAAGGTTTCTTTTCTTCATTATCAACTTTCATCATTAGCATGGTCCCTTTTCAAAACAAGGGACAGAGACACAGCACGTTTGTAACAGATTTATGTGGAGAGAGGCACTCAGGGATACATGCTTCATGAGAGTGCAGCAAGGAGTAGGAAGGGTAGATTTCTCTAGAATAATGATGATAAAGCATTGAGGTTGAAAAAGTGGCATTTTTTCTACTTGGTTCTGTTTGGTTTGAGTTGGTTTTGTGGTAGTTCTTTTCTTCATCAGGGATGTGACTTGATGAGCCTGCTGTTAAGTGTAAATAAGTACTGTGGATTAGCATGTTAAATACTGTTTGCTTGCTGGTGATGCATAAAGAAAATAAATTAGATGGGTAGATTATAGGATTCCTTTGGCAAATACCTTGAAAATTTATTTAGGATTTCAAAGCTGTAGCTTTTGACTTTGGGATAGCTAGATATTTTAACAAAGTCTTCACCGGGACTGCTCAAAGGAAAAAAAGAGCAGTGCCTTTCTTTTGATTTCTGGTCATTACTTTTCCCCATCTGGTTAAAAAAAAAAAAAAAAAGCTTTGTCTTTAGCAACCAGAATTGGTACAGAAATAATAACTGTATGTGTATGTACAGGTTATGTTCCTCCTCGGGGCAGAAGGGTTTTTTTTTGCATTTTTCAAACGTGCATTCCTTTCTGAAGATTGATGGAGGCGTCTTTCTGTGTCAGGGTATTACAGCACTATTGCTTATCATTATTAGATGTATGACTTCATTTCTGTTACAGTACGGAGCTCCTTTCACTTTGTGATGAATGAACACTGGGGGAAGATAGAGAGCAACACTATGGGAATCACAACACTGTCATTCATTTTAGATTGCAGTGTCTTGACAACACGACTTGGTTGCAAAGTAGAAGACAGTAATTTTAAGAAAGTAAATGCTTTTAAGACTAGACAGTCTGATTTTACTGTGGATAATTACTGTATATTACTAGTAAAGCAACTTACTAGCTTACAAGCTGAGATAAGAGATGTGCCTGAAAATCCAATAGATGTGCCTTAAATGAAGTTATATATATAAATAGTTATACATCTCACCGAAATCTTAAGATAGTCATGCACTAGGAAGGAAGAAAATTTAGTGTATTAACTCCAAAGGAAAATCTGTGCAGAGTCATTTGTTTATAAAGCTAATAAACTAATTGAATCAAGGGGCTGTCACAATTTCTTTTTTTCACCTAGATTCTATGGACTCTGAATGGATAATTGAAGTCCATTATCTTGAAATATTTGAAGGACTTACTAGATAATTCTTTTGGATACAGAAAAGAAAAAAGATATCATTATACCTATGCTATGGACTATGCACTTTTTCTGCTGGCTTGACTTTACAGGAGCTACTTTCAGAAGTGAGCTTCATTCTCTGTGTTGATGTTCATTACTAAAATGAAAGAGCTTGAACTGGAACTGAGAAATAAACTCCCTTGTAATCTAATTATTAGAAAAGAATTTTCATTTGGATCTGTTTGACTACTGAATAACAAATTTAAAATGTGCCTAGACTTAGTAAAAAGTTGTTGAAAATAGCCACTGGGGGAAGGCCTTGACAAGCTTGCTGTTTCTGACATGGTGTTGATTTGATGGATCCAGGCTATTGTTTATACTCCAGTCTTGTGGTTTCAGATGATTTTTTTTTCCTGCCTGCTAGATGAGCTGTTAGAAAAGTTCTTTACAGGTAGTTGAATGATACTGAATTGTAACAGTTCTCTGAGCTTCATGCTAAAAGTGACAGAGTAAACGCCAGCGGAAAGTGCTTTTCACACTAAATGTTAATACTGACCAGAGAAGAGAGGATTATTGCTTTTTAATTAGCATGCAAGGTAAATCTGAATATTTCTTCTGTGGTTTAAATCAGAGAAGACAACAGTTAGAAATGACAAATGTTTCCTGTCAGTATCAGTAGTTAAACACATTTTGGAAAATGTTATCTTTCTGTGCTGCATGGAAAGGGTTTAAGTGATTTAATCTGAATTAAGTTTGCCCTAACAGCAGTTTGCCCTTGGCTTACCAGTAGCAGTAATAATTTAGAAGTTGTTAATCGTGTCAGATTGAATCACGTACTAAGTTTTATATCTGTTGGTTTAAATGTATTTGTCAAATTAATATTAACCTACAGAAAGTAACCTTCCTGTTCACCTTTACAGCAAATGGAGAGAGAGATTGTTTTGGAAGGATAATTCTGGAAAAATGCCTAATTTTAGGTGTTCTGCTGACTAGGGAAAGAGTTGAAGAATATTTATTCTAAGTTCTATTCAACTAGTTTTAAAAAAAAAAACCACAAAAACAACAAAAGACTCAAACCAAACAAAAAATACCAACACTTTGAAGGGAAATCACTCTTAAAGTAATGAAATAATGGAAAGACAGGCTGTTATATAGAAGGGTGCTACTTGTTAAAATTATTTTAAATAGAAAGAGAATATAAATTTTTTTCTTTCCTATAACAGCTGCATGTAGGTGAACATTCCTGCAATAAAACAAGTCTTCATCGTTGCTCTCTAAGTTCTTAAAGACATCTAAAACTGGGAGAAAGGGTGGGGTACAAAGTAGTAGCCCAACAAGCTTTTGGCAAGACAAGTAATTCTTCGTCCTTTCTGGTGGTCAGGTGAGCCAAGATGGGAAGTCACTCCTTGACAAGCTTCAGAGACCTTTGACTCCTGGGAGTTCCGATTCCCTCACCGCATCTGCCAACTACTCCAAAGCAGTTCATCATGTCCTGGATGTCATCCATGAGGTATTGCATCACCAGCGCCAACTGGAGAATATCTGGCAGCACCGAAAGGTCCGCTTGCACCAGCGGCTTCAGCTGTGCGTTTTTCAACAGGATGTTCAGCAGGTAGGTTTTATTTCACCTTGTCCAAGTGCCTTTGTATTCTGTCAGCCTGTGATTTCGAGCTGATTGCTCTCACAGGTGAGTTTTGACTGCTAAACCTCGTGTTCTTTTGTACAAGTGAACAGTTGCCTGAGATTGACTGAATGATACCAAGTTCTGTGTATTATTAGAACCTAGGTATTGGCTCTTATGGATAATAATTATATTTGTAAGTTAGCTCTACTTTTTTTTTTTTCTGATTTTAAGTTAATTTATTTACTTTAAGTCATATATGATGAAAAAGACTTTTAGTATAGACAGCTATTCTTGAGTTTCTGCTGGAAGCTGACATTCACATTCTAGGTAAAATTCTGGACTCAAAGTGTCGAGAAGACTTGTTGTAACATGCAAAAAATTAATAGTGTTATTCTGTAAAATCTTTGATTTCAAATCCTCAGTGATAGTTAATTGACTTAATAATGTTTCTTTAAAACCTGAAAGTAGTATACTAATAAGTTATAAAAATTAAAGATGAGATTACTTTCTGATAATAACACTGCTGTTGAATTAATGGTTATTAGCTGCTATTTTTTTATTATTATGACAGCATCTGTAAAAGTTAGTAGTTATGTACAGGCACTAATATCTCTGACATAGCTTTGCCTTTTTAAAGTAAAATAACATTGAATTCCTTGGTTGATGGATTTTTAATAAACAGAAAATGTTGGCTTTGGACTGCAGTTACCAGAGACATTAGTAATTTTTCCTTTAATAGCTCATCTTCATAAAAGAGTAAAGACGGCCAGTATTTGCTGATAATGTTCCTTCATTTTGGTGTAAAATTCTTCACAAATCACAGCTTCTCAATGGGGTTTTTAGATAGATAGCCATATGTTCTGGTTAAGCCAGTCTTTTTTATTCAAAATTAGTTGCACTTTAAGCTAAATTTTTTGTACTTTTCTGTCTCAAGAAGATACTGGATGTGAGCAGTTGGGAGTGAAATAACTGATTTTCATCATTTGCTGTAGTTGAAAAAAGGTAATTTAGGCAGATGGTGGGGAGACTGAGCAATCTTAATAACTCAGCTTTCTTCTACATTTGGTGACTATCTCATCATGTAATTAAAGAAAGTAACTTAAATGCTTAAGCAGTAAATTATGTAAAATCTTCAAAACTTTATTACCTAATTTTTTATCCAAAAAGAAGCATACATTGAAAGACAGGCTGTTATCCAGATTCTCAACACTCAGATGCAACAAAGGATGCAGAAAGGCATGAAAAGTATTAGCTAACAAAAAAGTAAAAGAAAGCAGAGGGAATGTTATGAATGGTCAGCAAGGGCACAGAGAACTGAAGACTCCATTCATTATGCCATTGTATAAATCCCTGAGATCCATGCAGATTACAACATAAGCAGTGGCCAGTCAGGAGGGTCCAGTGCTGGTACTTGCATGAGTAGTCAGTGAAGGGCCAACTCAGAATATGCTGTGATTCTATGATGAGGCACAGCCCACAAATGAATCACCTCTTAAACTGAAAAGGCCTCATCAGGAATCTTCAGAAGCTGAAATTAACACAGTAGTTTGATTCTCAAGGAAATATGTAGTCTGGTGTCAACAAGTACGGATTGGATGGTGGAACTTTCTCCTCTAGTTTGAATTCAGCTGAAGTAGGACCTACTTAGGCAATCTAGGCCAAGGGATCTCCTGAGGTAATTTGCCAGGTGCGTAATTTAAGTTTTGGGCCTGTAGGCCAGGCTTTAGGCAGTTTGTTTCCTGTGGGAAGGTGTTCATTAAATGCTGCAGACAGTCTTACTGTACTTCTCCTACTCTTTGCCTTTAATATCTTGGGAGTCATAAAATGCTTGTAGGAAATTTTCATTTTCTGCTCCGTCCTAAATCATGGTTCTCAGTGTAGAGGAGTTAGCTCTCAGACTGCTTTGTTATTTGAAGTTGGCAAATAACCCTTCATTAGACTCAAGTCATTGTGCAGTCAGCACCAGGTTCTTCAGCAAGATGCTGGATTTTCCTTCTGTGTATTAGACTCATCAGCCTTTGGAACTGGTGCATTTAAGATGAAGTAGTCACAGATTTGAAAACAACAAAGCAGACAGCTTTACATATTTTTATAGCTTCCATTATCAGGAATGTGCTATCCAAATCATGCCATGTGGACTGTGAGTTCACCAGAAGTTTTCAGTATGAACCAGTTGCCCCAAGAATGTTGATCCATATTGACTTACTTACTGTTCAGTACATGCCTTCCTTACTGGTTAGAGAAATTTCTTTCATCCTGTTTATGCCTGTGGGTTCTTTATATCCTTTGCAAGACAATCATTGAATTAAGGTAGCAGGAGATCCTCTTGGCAGTTTGAAGCTGCAGCCTTTTGTGCTAATGCACATCTTTATCAACCACATGAAATTTCAAGCTAGATCTGTACAGAGGTGCAGCCCTTGCTTGCCATCTTCCTAAGCCCGTCACACAGTATCCAGTAGGTGCCACTGCCAGAGATTGAGTTGCCCTTTGGTTTATCCCTGTAATGACTGTTAATTTCTGAATCATTGCATGTGGAAGTATAGCTCCTTGTTGTGTTGCTTTAACTTAGCTTTACAGATACTGGATATTTCTGGCACTGCCTTATGAATCAGTGTGAATTTTGGTGACTGTTCCCTTTCATAATACAACTTTTTATACCTGGATTTCAGGGCAGGTCAATCTATAGGACAATGACAATTCAACATCCATATCAGACAGATTAATCCAATAGCCACAGCAGATGTCTTAGAGATTGTAGCTCCCTCAGCTTTGAAAATTCATCTGGGAAAAAAAGTGATCTTGAATAGCAAGATTCTTTTTTTTTTGCAAAACAAAAGTAAAACAACCTAATCAGATCATCTTAATTTATCTGATAAATGTTAGTTTTTCAGTTGAATAATCATTAACACCATTCCGAGACAGTTCTGGAATGGTTTATGTAGAACTCCAAAGCAACTTCCTAAAATACTTCAGTTTTTGTTTGCATATTCTCTCTTTGTTCAAATTTTCAAAAATTCAGTGAAGATGATTTAGAAACTAACATGAAAACATATTTTAATTATTGTCAGTAAAGTTAAATGTGGTGGGGTTTTTTTTTTCATTTCAAAATAAGCTAAGAGTGGCTCTCTTCCACTGTTTATAGTTAACTTGCACGTAGTGGCAAGCAACCAAGTTCATTGTAAGTGAATCTGTAACTGTCCTTTAGCATGAGTCTGTGACTTCCTCCTTCTCCCTCTGCTGGCTTAATGAAATAACTCAGTTCGTGGAAGTGTTAAGTGAGTGACAGAGCTGAGTTGGAGGAGGGAATTGGCCGTGTTGAGCTGGTACTTCACTTTGTGTTACTTACGCCTTAGAAAGCTCATTGGGTTTTTTCTTCCGTCTTGCATGTTCTTGTGTACTGGGTAACTGTTTCTAGTGGAGCTTTCCAAATCAACAAAAGCATTGTGGTGATATCTGTGTACACCAAGAATCATCTGCTGATCTTTTGAAGCAAGTAGTAAGGAAAGTAGCGCATGAAATAATAAAAATAGTAGTTAAGAAGTGAATTACAAAAAATCTGAAATTTGAAATGTGAACACCTATGACAGTCTTAAACTGAATGGAATTCTGAGTCTGATTTTAGGTAGCAGAAATATGCTGGGAGATCTAGTTCCTGGTTAGTTTGTATATTAACATCTAAAAAAGGGGGTTTTATTTTAGTTTTTAAAAAACTTCTGGCCACTGGCACTCAATTGTGTATGTTGTCCTTTTACTATAAATATGCCAGTAAAAGTATGATTTTATGTTTAAGAGTTAAAAAGCTTACCAAGTAGGTAATATAGCCAGCCTTTCACCTAAGGAAGGATTCTGATATGAAGCAATAAAGCAGACTTGGAGCAGCAAGATGGACTTTAGCTCTTCTAGGCCATGAAAGGTCAAAATCGAGCATAAAGATAATGTTTCCAGTAGAGTGATACTGCTGACACTCATCAGGATTTTGGTGCCTGAAAAACTCTCCTGATAGCTTGCAAATTAGTAAAACATGCTGGTAGGAGGTGTTTTGAGGTTTTTCTTGCGGGGGGGCAAGGGGGATTAGTTGTTTTTTGTTGTTGTTTGGGGGAGGGGGAATGTTTTGATTTGGTTTGAGTTGGGTTTTTTTCCCCAAAAAGTACATTTATTTGGTCATAGTGGGTGTCTTTTGTGTCCGTTTTGGATAAATGTGCTGCTTCTTCCTTGATCTGCCTGCCCCAAGACAGGTTACAGTCACTAGTTTCAGCCTGGACTAATGAAGGGCGGGCCATGAATGCTTGCTACTTGCTAGCATCAACATGATTTCACTGTGTGATTCCCATGTGGCTTTTGAAGGCGGTTCCAGTGTAAAATGGTTCTTTCTGCGAGAGAGTATTTCCACTTTTTAACTATCCAAAGATCAGAAATGCAGAGTTTTCCATCTTCCCCTTCTCAGTGCTATGTCAGCAGCAAGTAAGTGGTGGAGATCAGAAAAGTGAGTGAATGCAAAGTAGGCAAAGGGGTGGGGGGTGAGGAATGGATAATTATGTGGGAAAGACTAGTGAAAATGAGCACATTGAATCTGAAAAAAATCAGATTTATTTCTACAAGCAGCATATACCACATATTTTACAGCCATGAGCAATGATTTTTTAAAAATGAAGCTGTCTTTCCATAGTTTCATCTGTTGTATATTCTTTTGGGAGCTAGAAAAGTAAGCATTTTTCTAAATCCTATGTTGGGCATAAGGATGGTTTTGCTGAGACTGCAGTAGAACTTAATTGCATCATTAAAGCAACTTGCTGCAGTGGAGGATGATACTATTCACCCTTTCACTGACAAGTGTTGAGCCTCTTAGACTCCTATGTGTTAGTTAAGTACCAGACTGAAATACATTTGCTTTCAGTGTTGGTAGAAGAGTCCTTAGTGGGTCAGTATGATGATTTCTGTAACTCTTACTTCTCCCAGGAAGAGGAAGAAAATGCTTAAGTTGGTAAAAGGCTAATATCAGTGCCAACTAATGGTATTGTCCTTTGATTGAAGTGGTATGCAAAGCACTCTCTGATGGGAAGAGCATACCCTGAGTCTGCTTCTACATGCTGTAAAATTCCCAGGAGTGCTTCCTCAGTTTTGTTAAGAGTAAAGGTATGAAGGCTGAACGCTAATGAAACTTGTATTCATACTGATTTCACTTAGAGGCAGTAATGTTTCTCTAGTTGAATGGTTTATGTCATGATCTGTGTACTGGATTTCTATGACAATTTCTTCCCTTGAGAAGTTATTCAGCATAATTTGGAGTAAAAATCATTCTCCCTGGGCTGCTTTCTGCTTTTCATCCCGTGCTTTCTGGGACTGATTTTGCTGTTGATTTCATTTGTTAGCTTATAACTGTTAGTAGTCTCCAGAGTCCAGTCTAATTATTTCATCCAAACACACCTCTTTTTAGCTCTTTTTATAATGGGAAAAGTGGTCTCCTGAAACTAGTCAAAAGGATTGGTAATAACTGAGGCCATGTTTAGCTCCTCACTCTCCTTTCTCTGATCAATACTTTACCTTGAAAGAAGAAAATGAAAACTTGCATTGACCTAAAACACAATAATATTCTTTTGGCAATACTTACTAGGAAAACAAATATTGCATAAGTTAAGTATGGAGATTTAATGAAGTGTTGGTGATTTGAAGTGGCTGTATTTTGTGGTATTAGGGAATTATTTGTTGTTTTGAAGATGTCCAGTAGGACAGAGCTTGCAAACGGAAAAATATTTGCATGGTCAAGATAAATGAGAAAACCATGTTTTCATTCTTCTGCTAAAGAAAGCATGGATGTTTTTTATGGGAATAGTGTGTGGGATTAAATGTGTATTGAATATAGTCATGAGTGATTTTGCAAGAATGGTTCTCAAATCTATTTGAAAGGAAAAAAAAAAGTCTTTAGTTACACTCAGTTATACTTCCAGTACAAGAAAACTGGGGAGAAAACCTCACCTAACTTCAAGAATCAGAGTAAAGGATACTAGTAGATAAGAAGAGGCAAAGTATAGGCTTTTGAAAGTTATATTCAAAACAAACTAAAATACTGATGTTTTAAAGAAAAAAGAATGCTGAAGGTGAATGCTAGGTAAGGTATTCCACACCACTACATAAGTGCTGTATAGATATGGTTTGCTGACTTAAGAAAATTGCTTGTGTGCTGTTGTTTTTAATTCTGAATGTCATTCTTGAACCTTTTTAGTATCTTCCAAAAAATTGAATACCGTATGCATACTTAACTCATGGATTAAGGTATGGCTAGGATGTATTAGTTTGAAGAGAAATTGGATGTTTTTATTCGTTCAGTCATCAGAAATTTGGTAATATGTGCAGGAATCTTTTGTGTTAACTGGCAGGAACTAATTACATGTACAGTTTTTACTATTTATAAAGCTGTCAGCCCAGTCATTGAGGTAGAAACATGAAAGTCCTTAAAATGTCTTTTGTTCATCACTTTTACAGCTATAAAATTTGCAATAAACTATTATGTGTGATGTTTTGAGGGGATAGATGCTTCTTAAGAACTGGAGCATATTCCTCCATATGCTCTGAATACAGACGTTTATCTCATAATGATTTCAACTAATTTTTCTTGTGTTAGTTAAAGTTGGTTACTACTGAATCTTTCTTCTTGACTTAATAATATGTACAAGGCAAAGCGAATTCTCATCTAAAGCAGACCTTCACTGTGTTATTCACCAGCAATGTGCAAGCTTCATTAGTGTTACCTTGCAGAAAAATGTCAGCTGAAGGCATAAACAGATCAGAGAGACCCTCAGAAGGGGTCTCGCCACTTGGATCAGGTTACTGTCAAATTGATGAATGTGGAGAAATGAGGTTGTCCTTGGTAGGCTTCAAAATACAGATACAATCTTGAATCATACTGTTTTGCTAGTTTGAGCTAATTACTGCCTTGAGAAAAGTTAAATGAGATGTAATTAATGTCCTTCAATGGCAATACTGTTTTTTAATCCAACAGTACAGGTTTTTTTAAGCAGTGCCTTTATAGCTTCTCAGTTCCTTGAATAATTGTCTTTTTGTTGTACCATTCAATGCATGCACTCAGGGTTTCTGTGTGTCTCTCTTCTGTACCACAGGTGTTGGATTGGATTGAAAACCATGGAGAAGCTTTCCTTAGCAAACATACTGGAGTGGGAAAATCCCTGCATCGGGCCAGAGCTTTGCAGAAGCGCCATGAAGACTTCGAAGAGGTTGCACAGGTAAAAGCAGTCGCATGAAGGACTCTACACTTGTCATGGAAATAAATGAAAAATTCCTGCTTTTGCACTTCAGGGCTGAGCAGAGGGAGCTGCACTACAAAACATTCCATTCCAGGAATGGACCATTTTGTCTCTGTTGCAAGTTTTTATTTCATTTTTCCTTTATGCTCCAGCTTTGAGAAGAAAGACAGACTTCCACAGTCCTAGAGAGTGTGAGCTTTAAAGTACAACAGAACTGCTCTGCCATTATTATTATTATTATTATTATTATTATTATTGTTATTATTATTTCAAAAGAATGCTTTCACGTATTGATTTGCAGAAGAACGAATGCTCTCTTTTCAAAGTAGCTTAGTTTCATGGGATTCTAGGATTCAAACTTTCGTGCAGCCTGTAAGAGAGGATGGAGATGAATTGAAAGTCCTGCTATCTGACTTAAGGCTTGGGGAGCTCCCAGATCCTCACTGCAGTCTCATGGAGAGGAAGGGGGGATTCCTAAGAAACCAGGTGAGCCAGCAAACTGGCCAACCTGGCTTGGGTCTTTTTCTTTAAATAAAATTATTATTATTGAAGCCCTCCTCTACTGAATCAATGATACCCTTAGTTTAGCCTTAAGTGGAACTGATGATACAACTTCAAAACACATTTTTTTCTGTGAAAAAAGTCAAAACAGAGATACAGAGGAGTACAGGGAGCTTAATAAGGAGCTGGTGTAGCTGTTAGCCTCCAAAAAGGGATGTGAGGTGAAGAAAAACCCCATGAAGGAAGCTGAAGGCTAGAATCCTCCCCATTAGTAACATGCACTGTCCATCCAGTCTTAATGATTGGTAAGAGAAAACATCTCCAAGATTAATCAAGGAAAATCTCTGAAGGTGGGGTGGGTTGATAGAGTGGTGCTTCAGTCAAGCAGAGGACAATGTTGTTAGGTAATTCTGACATGATAGGCAGGAGCTCAGCAGTGACACCTCCTATGGGGGATGCATCAGAAGTGTTGTTTACAGTTTGCCTGTTTAGTGGAAGATATTAAGCTCTTGGTCAAATTTTATTGTAAATACAGTCTTAGAGCACTCCAGTGACTGAGGACTTGAACTAGCATCAGAAAACTTCCTCAAAATTGATTTCCTGTAAAATTAAAAAAAAAAATAGGTGTTGTTACTTTTGTATATATACATGCTGGATTTTCTATGTACATGTCTATTACTTCATTTTTAGTAAAAAGTAATGTTTTCCATGTGGAAATACTTATTTTTCTGGGTCAGACAAGCAGGAATCTATTTCCGTAAGATACTTAACAAAGCCTGAATGATCTCATACCTAATACTGTATTATTTGGGCAAAGAAGAAGAAAATGTGTGAGTAGCCAAAAGGGGATGAAGTGCATAGAGATGTTACTGGGATGTTTAAAAAAGTGTCTTGTTAATTTTCATTATACTTTAAAGCAGAAAATTGTAAAGCAAATGCTTACTAAAAACTTCCTAAAAGTGAATATTACTGGAGTTGGAAATTATTTCTTCAGGGAATGGGTGGAAGTTCTATTTATGGAGATAGTGAAAACTTAGATTGGTCAAAGAACTTAAATATACTACAGGGGACTATCTTCCACTGACAGAAGGATGGACAAAATGATCTAATAAGTATTTTTTTCATCTCTAACTCTTGAATGTGTAGTGAGTTACTGCCAAGAGAGGCACACCCTCTGAGTCGTTCCTCTTGCTTGCTGTAAAACTGAATATAAGCAGCCCAAAATGCATTCCTGTTGATGCTGTTACAAGGGAGATTATGTTCAAGTATAAAACAGCAATCTGCAGTCCTTGTTAAAGCATCAGTAACTTTTGGCTGACTTATTTTCTGCCTACATTTCTGGTTGGTCCAGGTCTTTCTTGTGTTTTTGATTTTGGGCTTGTTGTTGTTGTCGTTGATTTTGTTTTGGTTTGTTTTTAATAGGACTCTAGGCATTATCAGGGGCTTTCAATCAGTTCCAGTCAGAAGTTAAGAGAAAGTAATGTTAAGTGAAGTGTCACTGGCTTGGCAATGCTCTGGCAAATCCAGGGAGCTGACAGTAATGTTGACATGTTCCTGGTCAAAGGCTAACTCCTTATTTTAAGGGGAGTGAAAATGATTTTTTCTTTTTTCTTCCTTTCTGCTTCTTCCCACATTATTTTTTTAACATGAATGAGGTGCCATTTCCTCCATAGCATTCAAAGAGATGTTAAAATAAGCTGTGTGTCGAATAGAAAAGACATTCCAGTCAATGGGCTGTGGTCTCCCAAATTAGTCACTTTAAAATTCATGTGAAATGAAGGTTTGTTTCTCTTTATTTAACACTTTTTGTTGCACTACAAAAGCTAGATAGTCAAAACTCAGGAAATAATCCTCCCTAAATTCTGATGATAAATACATGCTATACATACACACTTTGACTTGCACCCACTATTGTAGAATTGTGATGCTCTTTTCATATAAAGCCTGTCCAGTTCAATTTCTACTTACCTATCTTTTTATTTCTTTTTTCACCTTCTCTCTATGTTCTTCTTTATGTCCATGAGACCATTTAGGTAAAGTGTCAAGTGTCCAAATTTTTACATAATTGATTCACTTATGGGCGTGAATTTTCAACTTAAAAGCTCTGGATAAAGGTCAATACCGTAGTTGTACTTTTCCATGCATTTTTGTATTAAATTCTAAGTCACGTTTTCAGGTTTCAAATATGATCTGTGTCTGTTTTTTGACAGTAGTCTATGCTCAAAAACCACAAAAGGTGTATGGCAAGAAATAAATTAATGGGATCTTTTTCCATGAATAAGTCTTCTTGGTGCAAGAGATGCACAAAAAAAATTATTTCAAACCTTTTCTGAATACCCTTTTTGTTTCCCTATTGACACCAGTTCCCATCTCCTTTAAGGCTGTAAAAGTAGGTTATGAATTTCGACTGGTTCTGAACTTTACCCATGGAATGGTTGCAATACATAAAATCAAAGGTCCGTGTCTTACAGTGTCTTGTGGCTATCACCAGATGCATAAAGAGAACGGACTGTATGCTTGAAAAGTTACCTTTACCCTCCCAGTTCTCTGAGCCTGTTTGATGTTGGAACTGAAGGATCCATCAGAACCAGTATTTAATAGTCACTGATGGACTTTTCTTTCTTTAATTAGGCTACTTTTTGAACCCATTTATGATCTTGGAATGTATGCCAGACCCTGTGGCAATGAGTTACGCAATTTAATTGCTCCTTAGATGAAAAGTGCTTTGCTTTTTCACTTTAAGTGTATTGTCTGATGTTTAAATGTGATAGTGTCCACTGTACTTAGTGAGTAATCTATCCTATTTTCTATACCTTTAATGACTTGTATACCTCTGCTGATCTCTGGCCATCCATGTGTCTCTCTTCCCTTTTCAGACCACTATAAATTCCAGATTGTAGGAAGTGCAGTCCATACCTCCACTTACTTCTGTTGTTGTATTTATTGTCAGTAGTATTCATTTCTGCACTAGTGTCTCAAATTTAACCTTTGGGTTTTCTGTGATGTGTCACTTAATACGCTTTCTAAAAATATGGTGTTTGTTCTTTGTGAAGAATATTTAGAAAACATTCCTTAACAGAAGGATTAGAAAAATGGTGGAATTTGTTGTTGGGGAAGCAGGTAAATTCTGTTATGGAGAACTTTTCATCATTTTGGAGAAGAATGCCTATTAAAGGCTTGCACCTTGGGGCACAGAGGGATGGACTACAGGTGGTCTTGAAGGTCTTACGGGACTCCTTCTTTTCCCCTGGGATTTGGGGAGAGTGTGCTAGCGGAGATATCCTGAGGAAGTTTGTCACCGTGAAGGCTCCTTTGTCAATTTAGGAAATTGGCATAAGCAGCATCAAGGAAGAACTCCTGCTCTTTTTGCCTAACTTTCAACCGGAGGCTGCCCCTTGGGATGAGCACTTTCAAAATCTTCACATTACTGCTTTTATCCCTCCGAGCATTGTTTAGAAGTGAGCAGAGAGGTGGGAAAGGCAGTAGTACTGAACACCTAGTTGATGTGATTTCTGTTCCAAAGGCAGTTTACATCATATTCCAGCTCTACTTGGAAGTGAAATTTGAGCAATAAGGTATGTGCCTGCTGCTAGGTTTGAGAATCGAAACCCCTTTTGAAGCAGCATCCAGGCTGTGATCTTTTCTAAATACAGGCAGTTCACCATCCCCTTTACAGAAAGAGAAGTCAGATGTGCCTGGGCCTGTGTAACAAGGAAGATACTCCTGGAATTCGTAAACAATGCTTCACATGTGAGATAAAGTTTTCATTAAAATGGGAAACTTCTGTTTCAGCCATCTGCAGCTGGGTGTGGTGCTCTGGACTGATGAAGTAGTTGTTGTTTGAGGAGTGCCTTGAGGCTCTTGGGCCTTGCCCCCTGAAGGCGTGTGAGCTGCAGCCATGGCAGGCAGAACAGCCAAGCACAGCTCAGGGTGCGTTCAGGGCCAGCCTGGCCTGGGACAGTGGCCTGGGACAGTGCTCTGGGGCGTGGGGTACTGCCTTCCCCACGGAATAGGATAAGCTTGTGTTTGTCTCTGCAGGCTTTCCCAGGGAAACCAGGGAGGAGTTCTCTATCTCTCCATGCAACTAAAAAGCTGAACGTTAAGGAAGGGCTCAGAGTTACATAGTCAAAGTCAAGGAGCAGCATGGATTTAATTCTTTGCATAAACAGATCATAGTAAAATAAGGGGGAACTCCCCCCAAATATGTGAAAGCTTCACTGAGTAATGTAATCTGTCCCGGGCTTGTCTGGTAATTTGCCTGATACCCTGAGGGAGAGCTCTTATTTCCTGCCCTTTAGTTCAGTTCTAGGGCTGGACTTGGATTTAATTTTTGTGGATAGTATAATGTTAATTAGAGGTGTGATACTATATTTATGACAAAGAAAAGCACATTTGCATAGGCCTAATTTATCTTTGCAAGGATTGTTTTTTCCTGATGTAATTGAGGTTGGGAGAACATGGAAGGGCAGAAGAGAAAAGAATAAGGTGTAGTTTATATTGTCAGAAATGCTTTCTTCTTTTTTTAGTCTATGGTGCAAACCTATCAGAAGACCTAATGGGGTGACGTGAGCAAAGCTTCTTTAGTCTAGACATGGCTTCAGTTTTTCTCCAGTGGTTAACATCCTTCTAACCTTCCTTGATAAGAGTTTTGAGAACCATTCTAAAACATGAAAACCCGAAATTAGGCTCAAAAAGAGCACCCAAAGTATAACAGAAGTTTGGACTCAGTCCTGTTTTGAATTAATGAGAAATATATGGGGGCAGGCTGCAAATGCAGAGCTTTAAGAGTTGTTAAACACCTGTCTCTTCTCTGTACCATAGCACTCCTAGCACGTCAGACTTCTTCTGTACTTTTTCTGCTTAGACCCAAGTCTCTCACAGGAGTTCTGATCTGCATTTGTTAATCCTAGGATGTATTAGGATGGTATTCCACTCAGACACTCAGCCATAGCTGACATCTGAATCTTCCTATGCTGCTGCTTTTTCACAAATGATGATACACTTGATACATGAATTTTGGATGCCTGACTTCTGTAAGGATGGAGAGGCATGTTCTCCTTCTGTTCTTGGTCACTTTCCACCTTCCTGCTGGATGTGTGGACTTGATGTTAAGTATTTCTACCAGCAGATAGAATTTTTTCCGCTCTAGTAGTACATGTTTGAAATGTCTTCTGTCTGTGACTGTAGTGATTTTTCCAGTGTTGAAGTAGGCCAGTTTGCAAGTAATTAGGCATTTAGGATGATCTTCATTCTAGATGTGAATATAAAATATTAATTCCAAGTTATGTGTCAGGGAGACATTTGAATAGACATAAATAAGGAGCTAAGGAATTAATTTGTTCGGTTAAGTGAAAAGTTACATAGAAATATAACAAAATCTTAGTAAGATTATATTGCACTACCTTTAAGAAAAGAAGAAAGAGAAATACATTTCAAGGGCCATTTCATAATTTTGTTTTCATTAGTGGAGTGGCTTTAAAATATACTGACTGACTTTTCTTTCATTTAATCCTGTGAAACTAACTTATTTCCCTCCAGAACACATATACCAACGCAGATAAGCTCCTAGAAGCAGCAGAACAGCTTGCTCAGACTGGGGAGTGTGACCCGGACGAAATTTATCAAGCCGCCCATCAGCTCGAAGACCGGATACAGGATTTTGTCAGGCGTGTGGAGCAGCGCAAGATCCTGCTGGACATGTCTGTGTCCTTTCACACTCACGTCAAAGAGGTAAAACTTCCGCTGAGTCGTGGTGATAACTTCAAGCCCTAAATGCGGTATCATCCAGTGTCGCTTTCATTGTTAGAACCTTGCCATAGGACATCATGAAAACCCCTGTTGTATGATGAGTTTTGGTTTGGAATGCACTTTGGATTGTGGGCTGGGGTAGCGTGGTGGTTCTGTTAAAGGATTTTTTTTTATTATTTGATTTGATTTTGATTTTTTACTTTCAGAAGCAGCTTTTACCTCCCTTGTTGTGCAAATACTCATGCTTGTTCAGTCACAGGGGAGGGAGGAGGGTCAGATCAGAGAACTGGTACAGCTAAAAGTCAGTGTTGTGGGGGGAGATACTGCGCTTCTGGTTTTTTATCCAACCAGCTCTCCTGTTACCAGACACATGGTTAGACTGACATGGTTCAGGTGACTGAAATGTGTGGCAGAAGCACAAGGCTATGTAAAGCAACCCGGTTGCCCACAGAGACTTTGTTTATTTCTCTATTTTGCACATCGCATTGTTATCTTGTATATTGACAGTTCTTTGCAAACTAAAGAGCTTATCTGATAATGACAATGGTTTGCCTTATGTCTGCAATTTTTAGTCTTCTTCAAAGATTGAACTGATTCACCAGGAAAAAGAAATTCAGCCACACTTAGTTTTCAGTAAGATTAGCTTTTTGCTCCAATTCAGAACACAGAACATATGAATTTATAAGTTCATGTGAGAGGATGGAATAGGCTACAGCAAGAATAAGGACATCAGTAAGGTGTTCTGGTTTTTGACAACCTTAGGTTACTTGGTTTCTGTTTTGAGCTCATGTTAAATCTCCTCACTGTTCTAACTCAGTGAAAATATGAAAAGCTTCTGGATCACAGCATGTCCCCAGTGTGTCTTCCTTCCCTTCACCGTACATTGCGAAATGGTCTGTTCAGTGGCAAAGTATAGTATTCAAAGTAGCTTCTTTAGCAAAACTTCCTCAAGTATAAGAGTGGGAGTTTTTTGTAAGAGAAACATCTGCTTTGCACTTGAAACAAAAGCACAAGGCAGTTGGTCTTTGAAGGAGGTCAGGCTTGAATTACTTTTTAGGTTTAGACATGAGTACATAGCTCCCCCATCAGTTTTCTTTTAGATGGTTCCTTGCCAATACTCTCACAGGACTCTGCTTGTTCAAACAAAATATAAATGCTGTTTCATAAACTGTTCTTAGGGGGCAGCTTTTTTGTTTCACTTTCTCAAGCAAATAGTACTGGTCTGTTATCTGTTATGAAGCACAGGAGCAGTCAGCTGCTGAAATGTGTTCATGCTTTCTATATGTATTTCTTCATTACCTGTTTTTCTTACCATAAAGAGCAACAGCTGGAATGGTATTTAAGTAGAATACAATTGGTTGTAGTGATGAAAGACCAAGAGCGTAAAAGGATTTGCTTTCAAAAATGAAAAAAACCTGAAAGGCAGACTGATGTGTGAGTCACTGTTGAATAATTTTGGGAGGCTGATCCAGATGTGCTGGCATGTTGCCACTGCTCCCTTAGATAATAATGTTTTAATGAAAAGAAAAAATATATATTCTGTATTTTGATTTATTTCTTTGGGAAAATGGCTATTATTTTGAGTCTGTAAGCACACACAGCTGTTACTATGGAAGCCTCTTTTTGCAGTCTGGACTTTGGGGGAAAAGTACTATAGTGGCTGATGTTGATTTTTTTTTTTTGGCTTTGTGATGGAGATGACCTCTATACCTAGTAAAGCAAGGAAAATTTTTAAAACTACCTAATTGTGTAAGGAAGGATGTATTTTTATATATTTGCATTCTACTTAAAAAATACAGATGAGAGAGTGAAACGGGTGGTTCATATTAGTAGACTAGACCTTGGGTTCAGGTGCAAAGAAACAGCAAGCTCAAAGCTCTCCTGTGCTTTCTGTATTCTGATCTATTTTCAGGAGCATGTTGTTTGTTATCAAACATACGTGTGGAGTGCTGAGAAGGCATCACAAAGCAGATGGAAGATAAAAATGCCCTAACCTGAAAGCCATCCATGCTTTATTGGCAGGAGAATTGTGTTTCTCCTGCAGGATGTGGGAAGTCGCTGAATAAATTAGTGCATACCTGTAAGCAACATAACCTTTCTGCTGTATTGTGAAGAAACAAACGTGCACACTTAGCTAGTGAAGAGAGGTGTTCAAGTAGTAGGATAATAGGTTAGCTGTTGAACCAGAAAGAGGTGACTTAGTTGTTAAATGAAAAAATAAATAAATTAAAAAACAACACCAAAAAACCCAACCCACCAACCAATCAACCCCCAAAACACAAAAAACCCCAAACAAAGCAAAACACCACCAATAACTTTTGCTCTTGAAGTATTCAGGGTGAATTCTGTCTCTTGTATCTTCTTTTGTGTTTTCCTGGTTAAAAATAAATAGATATGAAGAGTTAAACCCTTGTTTGTGTTGGAGGGAGCTGCAGAGCTTAGAAAAGCTGTTTGTTGGCTGTTTGAGACTTAGAAATTGGCTCCAGTATCCTTCCAATCCCTTGACTTCTTTGAAGTAGGATGTTTCAGTATGTTTTATTCTTTTCCCCAGAATTTCTTCATGTTGAATGAATGCTTCTCATTTGGTTGAGAGAGTTCCAATACCACTTCTCCCCTGTAGATTTACATAACCTTTATACCTGACACAGAATTTGCCTGCAATGTTTCCCAGCTTCCCTGGGACGCATCAGCTCTTCAGTGACTGCACAGTACTCTCACTCTGTTCATGCTGAGTAAATCATCACAGTTTCTGCTTTCAGCAGTGTGCTGGCCACGAGAAGCTTTTCCTGGAAGTAACTGACTTTTGCTATATGTATGCACAGAGCAGCTGTGTAGTATGTGTGCAGCAGTTATGATGCACATGGAAAACACTGTCTTTAACATTTCCAGAAGTTTTGTAGTGAAGTAGTTACAAGCTGGTAGAGCTCCCTGTGGCTTACAAACATCAAAAAAACAACATATAAGTTCTCAGACTCCTCATAGATTAACCTCAATAGACAACATTTTTCACTGGGGAAAAAAAGGATCTATTCACAAATCACAGAAATACAGTGTTATGTAATGGTATCACTCATTTTGCTTAGTGGTGATCTGAGAAAATCAGTTGCTTCCTATTTATAAATTATGATTACATGCTCCTTTAAAGTTGTAAAGTTGTGAATATTGATTTTTAGCTCCCATGCAAACAGTGAGAAATTTCAACTTATAAGCCAGGCTTTTCAGAAAGTGATGTGGTGAAGTTAAGCTGTGCACTGGCAAGCTTTTAAAGTGTTTGGGATCATAAATACCCCGTCAGGATCTTTGCATTGGAAGTATTATGTCTTGACAGATTCCTGGCCTGAGGATGGGTAAGATACAACTGAACATCTGAAACAGACCACTGCAAGACAGTGGAACCCTTACGGTTTTTGTGCCTTTGGACATTTAATAATATGGCGAGGGATGAGGTGAGAAAAAAATTGCAAAGGTAGAAGATAACAATTAAAGATAAGAGAACAAATAAACAGTTATCATAAAAGGTTATGTGCAGAACACAGGAGCAGGAGTCTCAATAGTCTCTGCTGTGAAGTGTGTCACAGAGTAGAGATGAACAGCATTTTGGTGTGAGTTCAAATTCTTCCACAGACATACACATGTGCACACACACTCTCTCCAAAATGGCTCCCTCAGCATCTGTGAGTGGGAAGACTGAAATCCTGTCCAAGCCAGGTGTTTGTTGTAGTGCCAAAGTAGAGCAACAGATATTTTCCTAACTGGAGTCAAGTGTGGGAATGCAGTTCAGGCTGACTGTATGTGGAAGAGAACGATCTCTTAAGAGCCTGTTGGTTTTTTGCATATAATCTTTTGTATGTATTCTGACAAGTCGATTATAAAATAGCTCAGAGCACTTTTTATGTATACACAATATGCTTAATGGTGTTACTAGAAGACACATCTCTTCTTTTTTCATCTTAGTCAAACTGAACTTTGCTCCAGAATAGACTGAGGCTGAAACAAAGAGAGGGGAAATGGAATTGGCTAGGTTTTCAGATACAAGGCCTTCATTACCAAGGTAATGAAACAGTGGTCTGCGTAAGCTTTGGAAGGAAGGTGGCATCATTTTGAGGATGCCAGTGCGTGGGAAGGCAGAGGAGGCCTTGCTCTGGCCACAGTGCTGCCCATTCATTCACATCTACCCATGAGGCATGTGCATTTGATTCAAAAAAAGCTTGTTGGTAATGGTTGCACTTGGTCTTACAACCCCACTGCTGGATATGTGCTCTCCCCTGCATTGCCCAGTGTAGGAGGGTGTCCCTCGCACAGCCTTGCATTTGTTTCATCTCAAGGTAAACCCTGAGATGACAGCCCTGCTCCTTTGGTTGCATGTCCCTCCTGGCTGTTTGATCTTTCTGTGCTGGTGGTCTACAGGTTAAATTTGCATGTCACAAAAAGGCTGTTTTCTCCTCTGTGTTCTGTTACCAGGCAGCAGAGCATCTTTTGGGTGCCACCATCTAAGTGTAAAGGCTTTATCCTTCAGGCTTGTGCATCTCTGGTGTTCTTATTGTGTCCTTATAGCACAGCACTGGTCAGTGTAACAGGTCTGGCAAAAGATACAAAGTGCAGTTTGGTCAGTATTTTGATACACTGCTCATCTCTGCTGAGAGTTCTGGAGGACGCTTTTAAATCTGAAATGAGAAACACTTGCAGTGGCTGCACACTCCAGTGTGTAGTGGCTTACTGCTGGTAGGACTGGAATTCAGTTTCCCAGCACAGCTTTTCTTCTCTCTTGTGTTTTTCAATACTGGTAGCTTCTTTGCTTGGAAAAAGGGATGAAATTTAAGTCCAAGTGTTACTGAAATAGCACTTAGTACTTGACAAAAGTGAGGCAGAAGTAGGCCTTTATGCTCTGTTAAGCTATGTATAGACATTTTTCTCTTGTTCAGTTAAGAAATAGGGCAAATGTTAACAGGGTAGTAGTAGTTGATGTAATTTTATGAACATGTGGGAAACTTGGTTTTTCTCAAGGATGAATTTATTCTGAATTGGAAATTAATACCTTTATAACCATAGAATAGATAGGGGTATTTGAAGCTTTTAAAGATAATTACAGTTAATGAAAAAAAAAAATGCAGGCATTTAACATCTTGAATGCCGCTGAAAGACCTTGGAAGACAAACTCCAGGGGGTTTAACATCTTTTTGTTTTTAAAAAGACTTATTTTTTTTGTACATATCCTGAAAGCCAAGGCTTACAGGCAGACATAAACACGAGTCCCTTTCTATGGCTAGACATACTTGTTAGGGAATACTATTGCAACATTTGGCCCTGTACAAATAATAGCTCCTACAACAACTGTGCCTGTGGTAATGCACATACTGCAACACTGTGCTGAGGGGCGGGGGCAGAATGAGGAATTTGCAGTTTTTACACGCAGAAACCGCGTGCCTTTCTTTGCCTGAGCCTGCTGAAAAGGCAGACTGCATATCCGAAAGCCATTATTATAAAAGTGAAAAAGTAAATTGTGAAAGACTGTGATGGATATTTTACCCTAATAAAATAACTCAGTGCTCTTGGGTAAAGTATTTACTCAAAAATAATTGTTCTCTGTTTATATTCAGCAAAGTACAGTAGGGTCTTATTTAACATCAGTCTTTCAGGAGATTGCAGAGATCGGACTTAAATGGATAGAGGCCCATGATGGAAACACTGAAACTTCCAGGATGTTGCAGACAATTGAAATAATACCATCTCAGTGACTAATGGCATGCTCCCAAGAACTTAGGAAAGAGGTAGTACAGGATGCAGGCTCATTCAAGCAGATGTTTCTTAGTCTGTGCTATATTTAGATCAAGAAAAAAATCTGCTGAGTGAAACATTTGCCTGTCAGGGATTCAGAATTTTATTTCCCTCTCCAATTTTAATTCTGATAAGATGCAAAGAGCAGATGAAAAGAGGAGAACCTCCTTCTGTGACTGGATTGAGTTATGTATGCAGTTTTCTCACCGTATGTTAGAGCTGTCTTGCCGCTGGATAAAGTTCTTACTGAGATCACAGGACTTGATGGTTTGTTTAGGGATCTTCATGCTACTTTTCTTACAAAGAATAGAAAAAAACATTACTGGAAGCTGCTCAAAAGTTCACACCGAGAGAAAGTTAATAGTTTTTTAATGATGAGTTTGTGATTTTTTTCCCCACTGGATTTTGTTGCCCAGCTCTCTTTTATGGAATAATGTGTTACTTCAGAAAGTCATTGCGCTGTAAAATCTGTAGTTCTGCACTGCTGAACATGTATGGGTAAGCTCTAGTCTCTGTTCACCCCCTGCTGTAAACTGTTTGCTTTCTTTTGGCTTTGATGTGCAACCTTGTACAGTCTTCAACCTTAATTTTGTATCTGAAAACAAGGTAATTTATGTAATTTCCAGTATATCCAGGGCTCATTCTGGTTTGAAAGCTGCAGAGAAGCCAGCTGGCTACTGCCACCCATTAAGAATTAAGCTTCTTTCAGTACATTGCATGAATTTCTATCCAGCTTTAATAACCTGACAGTTTTATTCATCTGTGCTAGCTTTATTATAACTTTTGTTTATAAACACCTAGATTATTTTGAGGGGAAGATGTTCATCAGAAACTTACTTGGTGGAAAAATGTAAAAGCTTATTTGGTAATGTATTAGAGTAACTTTGGCTATGGAAGTGTCACAGAGCTGTTTAGTCACTTCAGAAATGGCTTAAATTGTTCCACTTTCAACAGCATATGAATCACAGCTAGGCAAGTAATGCATACTAATTACTCTCCTTCTCTCTCTGCACTTTTCATAAAATGTTTTTGCTTCCCAAGCAGTGGGCAGTTCAGCTCATGGGCTGGGCAAACAGTGTATTTTTGAGCCCTTCAGTACCTTGGGGGCCAGATACCCTGTTTATAGTGATGCCATGCTGACCAGGACTAAGCCAGCCAGTGTAACACTCGGTTGTGCTGGTGCCCATGTCCTTCTGCTCGAGGCAGGTGGTGTTACCCTGAACTGGCTCTGCAGAGGGAAAGGTCTGCATGTTCTCAGTTGGCTTGGTCTCCAGCATCCAGGGTGAGCTTGAGGGAATTATTCACATGCACAGTACCTCACCATCAAGTGTTTTTAGGTTTTGTTGCTTCTGCCAGATCTACATCCAGTAATGGAAGTGGCTGAAGTGTATGTGAAGAATAAGAAATGAAGAGGTGAGGTGTATTCCTTGTGGAGGTCTGACACAACTCAGCTGCAGGAGGCATGTTGTTAAAAATTGAAGTGGCTCTCAGACCTGTCTTCAGCTGCAGTACAGGTACTTCTAAGGGACCTAGGGGCAAACTTGATATAGTCTGAGAGACTCTAAATGATTCAATCCCAGTTTCTCTGTAGTAAATATCTGTGTAAATTGGCCTTTCGTAGGCAGCGCAATAAGCATGGAGTGTATGTAAGCATGTGGAGGTCTTCCAGCCAGCACCAAACATTGCAGAAAACAGCAAAGTGTTGCTCTCAAATGTGTGTATCTGCACAGTTGCAAGCTGTACTGGTTTTGTGTACACACCAGCCCACTTCAAACGTCTCGGACTCAATGCCCTATTTTTATGGCTCAGGCATAAACTTCACAAGCTAAGAAAGGAATAAATACACGTCCTCTGGGTGTGTAAAATTTTCAGGTTCTATTTTCAGGCTTCTTGCTCTTAAGTTTCATTTGTTTCCCAGTTAAAGTTGCATTCTGAAGTACACATTTGGGAAAAAACCATTTGGATGCAGCATTGGTTTATGCTGGAATGAATGTTGACGAGTGCTTCTGACCCACTTGTTAAGTACTATTGATTTGTGCTCCTTTTAATAAGAAAGACTGCTGTGCCTTGAGCTTGTGGTGTTTACAACTGTGGAGTTGCATTCAGGTTTGTGACAAGCATTGTGTTTGAAGCATATGAGTAGTCGAAATAACTGCGTATGAACAGACAGTTCTGGTTTGGGGAGGAGGGGGTAGTAGATTTGTAGAAAAGAGTTAAATCCCATTTGCTCATCCCAGTTGTGAAAAACTTATCCTATAGCTTGGTTTACTCAAAACCTACAAGGAGGCATGCAAAACTATGAGATACCAAAACTAGCATTTGATTTTAAAACAAAGTTTCAAAGGAACTAATTAATCAAGATCTGGAATAGTTCACTGAGTTTTCTGTTTTAATGTGGTACTTAGGAAACCTTTATGATCAGAGCATACATATACAAACAGCAGCGTGAAATGGCTATTTCTGTAGAAAACATTTAGCAAAGAAATAAAACATTTGAGTTTCTCAGATTTTGAAATTAAGCCAGTTTTGATTGCTTAGTTATGTATTTTAACAATGTTAACCTTTTAATTAGGTTCAACAAATCTCTAAAATTTTCAAAGGCAGAGATTGAAATGTCATCAAAAGACGTTAATACTTTTGATCAGATCAGAGTTACTCTTTTGGGATAAAAAACAAACTCTTGTTCTTGGAATTGCAGCATTCAGGATGGGATGGTAAAATAGACAGGAGGGACCGGGTTTGAATGCTTCCTGTGAGGGCAGCTGTTCCAGTGTGATGTTGGTGCTGCTCATGGGAGTGTTGCAGGACACAGCCGTGCTCCTGATGATTTTTTTCAGTTCCACGGTAGATGGCTAATGGTTTGCTGATGAGTGACTTTCACACAGAGCTTAGGATGCAACAGTTTCCATCATGGAAACTGTGGAAAAGAACACCATAGGATTCTTCACGTGACCAGCAGTGATATCTGTCCAGCATATACCATGGGGTTTTTGTGTAAGCTGTGGTGCATGGGCATTTTTGAGCAGGGATATGTGCATGTGGGAAGCAGGGAGGAAGAATGTCGAATTAACTGGTAGAATTGCTTATGATGATTTTTGTTGTTATAGTGTGAAATTGAAATCAGGAGGGCAACCACCATCATGACAGAACAATACCTTCTCACATCTGATTTGTCTCTGTATTTTGTTTTCTGAAATGCCCTTTCTTTTTCCTTATTTTGAAGGCCACTGAAAAGTGTTATGTTGTCTGTGTGCAGTGTCAGCCTGGCAGTGCAAATTTGATGGTGGCTACAATACATCTCCCTTCCTTCCTTCCTTCCTTCCTCCCTTCTCTCAGAGAGTGTTACCATAGCATTTCTCTCCCAGGGACTCTCGCGCAGAGCTGCAGATGGGATTCTCACTATGAACTCTGTGCTGCTCAATCGGATACGCTCAGCTCTCTAGAAGGAAAATGGGGAAGAAAGGGTGACTTAGCAACACGGATAAAGCTTTCCTGGTATTTCCAAGAAGCAAAAACCTTTTTTGAAACAAAGGCTTGTTTTCATTAATATGAGGATGGGATTTTTCTATGAAGAAAAACAAATCCTCTTTTTCTCTGCCATCTCAGTCTGTTTTCTCGTGTCCAGGGAGATTGATTCGGAATAGTTGCCTGCCTGATCCTTGGGCTTACGTTTCTTGCTTTTTCCCCTCTCCTTTAGCTGTGGACGTGGCTTGAAGAGCTACAGAAAGAACTGCTTGATGATGTCTATGCAGAGTCTGTGGAGGCTGTCCAAGACCTGATTAAACGTTTTGGTCAACAACAACAGACCACCCTGCAGGTTACAGTCAATGTCATAAAAGAAGGCGAAGATCTCATACAGCAACTAAGGTAAAACAGATTTTTATTTAAATCTCTCCTGGTGTTCATCTGATGTTCTGTGAGGCTCTATTTTGAGGGTAGAGATGATGAGTACAAGATAGGACCTATAAATAAAGCTTGTAAATATTAGGACTACAGTGATCTTTCATGCTGTACTGATGGTCTCTAAACCTCTGTTTACAGGAAGCTCAGCTTATAAACACTGCTGCCACAAGAAGGAGATTTTGTTGACATAAGCTACCTTTTAGATAGAAGCAGTTAGGTGTTTCTGTAGTCTGACATACAGGGCTCCACAGCATTTTGAGTTCTGAGCAGCAGCCGTTATATAAAGAGACACTTGAATTTGTTTTGCAGACTGACAAGTAACTTCACTGTAGTAAAAGCCAAGTTTGTGTCCATTTCATTCAAAAATGATCTGAATAAATAAATTTGGTTCCCAGCTGCTTTGGTACATGTCTCGTTTGCTGCAGGAGATTAACATATCTGAATTTGCAAGTTTTATACTCAGGTAAAAGGTTAAGTAATTTTTTTTAATTAGCTAATTTTGATTTGCTTTCCTTGCCAGGAAGATTCGGTAAAGTAAATAGCTATCATACGCTACTTCCTTTTCACGGTGGAAGTGTTTGTCTCTGCTTTTCAGATTTTATCCTTCCTGTAAACAGAATGTTTTTACGTGTTGAATTGGGCAAAAAAAAAGAAAGTAATTAATATCCTAATTTTTTTCCAAGTACTGGAACACAGTTTGACTTTTTATTTACACACTTAGCTTTCATGCAATATGGCTTGCACCAGCCTTATCTGAAGCAATCTTACATCTTGTGGTCATGTATAGCGTCCAAATTGTATGGAGATTTTTTTCAATAATGCTCTTTTTTCTTCCCCCTCCTCTCTCTCTGCTTTGAATAGGGATTCTGCCATTTCTAGTAACAAGACCCCCCATAACAGCTCGATCAACCACATAGAGACAGTCCTGCAGCAGCTGGATGAGGCCCAGTCTCAGATGGAGGAGCTTTTTCAAGAACGCAAGATCAAACTCGAGCTGTTTTTGCAGCTCCGCATATTTGAAAGAGATGCAATAGATGTGAGTGTTTGCTTTCAGACTTGAATTCCATGCAGTTCTTCTCTTGTGTAGGAATGTTTATGCTGAGATTGTGTAGTTCACTGGCATGTGGCTCAAATGACTGATAGACTTAATTCTTACCTGAACTAAGGCTTTTGTCCTGTATGTGAAAGTGTCGGAAGAGCTCAGTGCTCAGCAGAGCTGAGTTTTTTGATTGGCTCTCAGTGCATCTTTAAGCAAATGTTTGGTAAAATCATAATGCATCAGTTGCTTCATCTGTTAAGTTTAGTTTGAATATCAAGCTACCTTGATATAACTAGTATGTCTGCAGTTAATATGAATAAGTCTTGCAAGATGTTTTCATACAAACCCTCTAAACTGGTGCTTTGTAGTAACATCCCTCTTATCTTCCAAATTAGCAGTCATTTTTTGGTTGGCAGCTGCAAGTGGTATTTGGAATTCTGTCTTAATCATTGGGAATGTTCTATGGGCTGTCATTTTTTAAAAATAAAATTCTTTTCCACCTCTGAAAATAATTCAATAGCAGTTATAGTGCTGCACCCCTGCAAAACTTCAAGAATTTTTGAGACCGTCCAAACTTTGAAGGAGAGTTGTAGCTTATCAGTTGAAAAGCTTCTGTTTGTGTGCAGGAACCTGTATACAAACAGATGTGAAACTCCACAGGGAGCTTAGGTTAGCAGAGTTGAATTAAAAAGCTTCAGCTAAATTCATATGGCTTTGTAATACTAGTGCTGTATACAGTGACTGAAACAAGTTGGTGCCTCATAACGTTCAGGGTTATCCATTGGTAAATGACCCCGTTTGAGTATATAATGACTTATATGACTCTTGAGATTCTGAAAACCAGGAGTTAGAGTGATAATTTTACCCCTTTGCTTGTATATGGTAAAAGCTGCAACTGTTGGTTATGAATGTGAGGGTAAAGAGGCAGTCGGCAGAAAGCTTCTCAGGTTTTAAGTGATTGCGTCTCGGGTTTTTAGTAGTTTGGTTTGGGTTTTTTTTTCCTTTCTGAAAATCAGGATTTGATGTTATGGCTGAAGTCTGGTTTAGCTAAGCACATTGTTAGGTGCAGTGCAGGAATAGACAGACACGGTTTCTTGATCCTTTCGGGAGGAGGAAGTGAGAGTGTGCGCTCTACAGTAACAACAACTCTGGTGGAAAGGAAGACTAAGAAGGGTTTTTTTTAATTTTGCAATTCACAATGGTCTGAAGAGTGTCTTCTGCTTTGATTGTGTGAGAGTAGCTGTCTCACATATGCTTACAATCTTTGCAGGAGTGATAAACAGTGCTTGATGTCTGTGAGCTGTTCTCAGAACGCATTTTTTGAGGGAATGGCAGCCGTGTGGGGCAATGCATACCAAGAAAATTAATGGAAGAATTAGGATAAAGGTTTGAGTGAAGTTCACGATTAAGTTGATTGCTCTCTGCTGTAGGTTACATAAGCCAGTATTCTACAATAGGAAAAGGCTGGTTGCAGGAGCCCTGCTTTGCAGATGTGTTCTAGTCCTTCAGTGCAGGACAGCATCTTTATAGGTAGGAGTACTTCTGGTACTGTTATTGGTGATGCCCATAGGATTTTGCATCAGAAAGCTGCAAACCCTAACTTCATAGAATCATAGAATAGAATACACTGAGTTGGAAGGGACCCACAAGGATCATCAAGTCCATCTCCTGACCCTGTGCAGGACACTCCAAGAGTCCACACAATGGACCTGAGAGCGTTGTCCAAACACTTCTTGAACTCTCTCAAGCTTAGTGCTGTGACTGCTGCCCTGGGGAGCCTGTTCCAGTTCCCAGCCACCCTCTGGGTAAAAAACCTTTTCTTGATATCCAACCTAAACCTCCCCTAACTCTGCTTCATGCTGTTTCCTCAAGTCCGGTCACTGGTCACAAGAGTGAAGAGGTTGGTACCTGCCCTTCCACTTCCCCTCGTGAGGAAGTTGTAGACTGCAATGAGGTCTTCCCTCAGTCTCCTCCAGGCTGAACAGACCAAGTGAACTCAGCTGCTCCTCATGCAGCTTCCTCTCCAAACTGTTCACCCTCTTCGTGGCCCTCCTTTGGATTAATGTCTTTTTTATATTGTAGTGCCCCAAACTGCACACACTTGACAGGTCTTGCTTTTTCTAAACCTAACACATGGCATACTTTACATTTTGCCACATACAACATAAAGCAAAGTACCAGTTACCTTGTTGAAAGACTTGTATAATTTGTCTATGTGGCTTGGAAATAAAAATAATGCTTATTATAGATTGATGGAGAGCCCTTCAGGAGAGAAAATGGCCCTGGCTGCAGAGTGACTTCAGCAAAATGTTGATTGTTTTGCTGTCTCTGTACCACATCTCTGCTTCCTCAGCAAAGCATGCTTCTCTTTTCCCTCTCCCTGAAAGCAGACATCTGTTCGGAAACTTCCAGGAAGAAAATGTGGGGACTAGTTCCAGGTCAGTTGTTTGAAAGCAGAAGCTCAGCTGAAGTAACTTGATAATGAGGAGGAGCCAGATGCCAGCTAGGAATTTGCAGACCTTGTTTTGACCTTCTCCTTCCTCCAGGATTTTGTGTGACTGGTCCAGTCAATTAAGACTTGGCTGTAGGGGCAGTTCATTCAGGGGTGCATCCTGTGAGGACAGCTTTTCTCGGAGGCAAGTAGTGTTTCTGGCTTCTCTTGCTGCTTGCAAAATTACATGGGCTGAAATGGGACAAAGGGCTCCCCTGGCACTGCAGGATCATACCATGCAGCTGTGCTTCTGGGGACAGTGGTGAGATTTGCTGGCAGGGTTAATTCACTTCTTCTCCCTACTCTTGCCTTATTATTTGCTGATGAAATACTTCATTTCTTTTATCCTACAACTTTTCAGATACTCCTGCTCTTCTGAAATTGATATAACTGCAGTAGTGTCTCTGTTTTGCCCCTTGCACTTGGCATATAAACTTGACCTTCCCTACCCTCAGCATGATTTTTAGTGCCATTGTTTGTGAGCTACTTGAAGGACTCCTTTGTAAATGCCTGTATTAACTAAAGGCAAGAATGAGCAAAACAATGTAGGTGAAGAGTCCTTTGCTAGTGTGATTAGTAGGATGAGGAAGGTGTGTGTGAACCCAGCCAGTGGGATGGTAGCACTGGTGGCAAAGTACTCAGTCTGAAATGTGTTTGTCTCATCTGTGTCTGTGCATTTTTGCCTGTCTGTAACTTACATGCCTTGAGGCCTATGCCAGGGCTCTACACAGAGCATACCACACACTTTTCAGCTCACAGCTTTATCTCAGCTCTATTTTTGGACCATACTTACAAGATGCCTGTTAAATCACGCTGCTGAAAAGATGAGGATGCAAAATGCTGGGATATCACAGACCTAACCCTTCTGCCTTTCCCATTTTCCCTTTTTTTTTCTCCCCAGCACATAATATTTTCCAGGTCTTGGAAAATGAATGGTAATTAGACTCTTCTGAGAAGAGACCTGCAGTTCTTTATTTCTTCCCCACTCGGTATGAAAGAGTCTACATCCCTTCTGTATAACACCCTGCCTTGTTTCCTGTTAGTGTTACCTTTACATTTAATAGAATGTAGGGATGTCAGTCAGCTCAGGATCTGAACTAGGAACTTCTTGAACACATGCTATGGTAAATTGTTAACCTGTGTTTATTCTGGGATGTCCATTTCCTGTTAGCAGTATGAATTTGTGATTCAGTTACTTGAGATGTCTATTAGTCATTTGTTCTGTTTGTTTAATGCTGATTGTCTTGACAAAACTTTACAAGCAAAATGGGAGCCTGCTTGCTCTAAGAGTGTTCTCTGTAAAGCAGAACTTTAGGGGAAGCACTGAAGAGTGTGGGCAGAGAGGGTTTAGTGAATGCTATTTCTGTATTAACTCTGCCCTCAGATTTGTGCAGTGGGTGCAATGTCTGAAATTAACCACCTTGCACCACCTAATTACTGCTGAAAAAATATGAGGATTACCACCCTTGTTAGGAAATTTCACTGTGATGGCCATTGACTACTTACCTTTTGAATCAGTGCGAAAACATGCTGGCATTATTTATTTGAATTGTGGGCATCCTGATCTTTTGAAGGGAAAAGAGAATGTATTGGTCTTGTTCAGAGTGTTTCAAACTGCTTTAAACAGAGTGTGTGCCATGATCTTAAGCATGGGGTTGTATGAGATAGCATGGGAAAAGCTGTAATTGTTACTGGCTGTAACAGTGGCTGTTCTTTGGAGGCACTGTCACTGAAACCTCTTGGCTGAGGCAACACACAGTTTTGACCTCTTGAAACTAGTTGTTTTTCCTATCAACTAAAATGAATCTTAGGAGCTAGTGACTACAATCCATTTAGTTATTATAACAATACTGACACTTAGCCATAGCAGTGTCGTAGTGTAAGCTTACTGTGCTTTTTACTTTATTCCCACTTAAATCCCTAGTAAAAGAGATAAGGTTTTGGCATCTGTTCTGAAGGGAGATGGACTGGCTTTGCTTTTAAAACAGTGTCATAAATGTACCATGTTAAATCTTAATCCTTTGTATAATGGTGTTTAGAAAGATGTGGAAAGATGGTGTTTTGATGGTGGAGTTTCACAACCTTCTTCAATGCTCAGATTTCTCTTTGACTAAGTCCAACTACAGTTGTTTCTTCAGGGTAGCTTTTGAGTGTTGTTAACTGACCTGGATGAAATAAGATGGTAAATCTGTTTTCTTAGAACTTCCCTAGTGCAGTGGATGAAGAAACAAACATTAGATGACCTCTACTTTTAATGACTGCTTTTAATAATAAATGAACAGAGTTTCAGAGAGAAGCTGGGAAGAGCAGATCTGAGATGCACAAGAGCTGAAAGTAAGCAATTTCTCTGGCTGGACTGTCAGGAAAACCTGAAGTTTCTTTAAAATTTCAGGTCACTTAAAAGGACATGAAGAGCAGAGGGAGGTGACAAGATATGTTGGGCATGGACCAAGTAAAAAGGAAATGAAGGGAACTTGTTAAGGATTTTGTGGGAGGTGAAGCCTGTTTGTGTGTTTAGAGGGAAAACCACTCATAAAGCCTAAATAGATTGTGTGATGTTTAGAGCACATGGAAGATGAAAGGAGCTTCAAGCAATGGCTAAAAGCTTTGTCCTGTCTATCTTCCTGAATACTTTCGCCATCAGCTTTTCTGTTTTCAGTGTTACTCCTGACTGCCTGTTTTCACTTGAGAACAGGTAGCTAAGCAGGTTTAGGGCTTGCAAATAGCTATCTTAATTGTTTGATATCTCCCATCATGACATAGTGCAAAACTTGAATACATAGTGAACCAAGTAAAATTTTTTGCAGAACACCTTTAAAACAGGAAGTAACTCACTGGTTATACTAATTGCTTGATGTGTCCATTTTTTTATGGCATCATGTGAGCAGAATGGAAAAAGCCTTCATGAGAGATTGTAGCAAACTACAGAAGCTTTATACAGATGATGTAACTTTGGTATCTCCCCCATTCTGCTTTTTTTCTAGAAGGCCTGTTTTCCTGGAATGTTTCTGGTCGTTTAACTGTCTCACTAACTTTGGAGTTATTACAGTCACTTGAAAAGGGGTAGAGGCATCTTTCTTTTGCTGACAACAAATGACTTTGGTTAAATATTTATGCACTTAGATACTTGATTACTAATGCCCGTTTAGTCACGTCCTCTTTTTGTTGTGTCTTGATACATAAATAGGTACTTTCCTGTCATTTAGCACCATTCACATGAGTTTGCCCTGCTCCTGAAATCGTAGAACATTGGAACTAAGCCATACTTGGTTCTTGATTTCTATAATTTTGCTTTCCCAATGAACTGTAATAGCTGATGCCAAAACTGTGCTAAAAATTCTGGAAAAAAATTTGATTATTGGCTCAAGGGATAAGTGTATTAGACAGACTTTTTTGAAGTAACTGACGCATCAAATCTGTGCCATATGAACTCAACCCACTTTGATAATGAGGGCTGTAAGCACTATCTGTTAGCCTTAAAACCAGTTTTGTATCCTAATTAAAAGGAATATTTTACATTTCAGACAGGCTTTGCAATATGATTTGGAAGATAAATTTGTGTGGACAGACAAGGAGAACTTACTGTTGTAAAAGATGTGTTAAAAAAACCCAAAACTTTTTTAGCTACCTTTCTTTGGACATCCTACGGCGAAGAATAAAATCCAGAATTAAAGTGTAAAAACTGAAGTGTAGCTAAAAGGTATCAGCAAGCATATTTAGTTCTGGCATTGCAATAATATTGTAATAAAGTATGGTTTTTGATTTTGCTGCATACACTGTTTACCCAGCCTTTAGTGCTAAGTGTGCTTCTCAGTTGTCTGGCAGAAGTCAAAGGTGCTCGTGGCCAGATGCTTCCTGCCCACAGAAGGGTAGAGCTGGCTTTCTTGTAAAAGGGCTCGAGATTGGCATAAATGTAAGCTAAGCTGGCTCTTGATGTGTGAATTATTATGTGGTGCGGTTTGAAGAATTAAAAAGATGTTCCAGCTACACATTTTCCTTTAAAAGTGGAGATAAAAATGTGTTAACTTCATCTGTTTCACAAGTAATGTGTTGATGGAGTACCTTAAATTAGGCAGGGGTACCCACATTGTTTGCAAGCACTGGTTGTAGAACTGTAACAGTTCTCAAAGAGATTCTTTTCGACTGTTTGCCAAAATTTAAAATCAACGATAATAATCAATCCTGTGTCTGAACCATGTCAAACTTGATCAGTGAAGTCAATCAACAGTGAGCAACTTGAGTTCCCTACCTCAGTCATCAGTGCAACATTGGAAATAAACTGTTTTCTGTTGTGTAATGGCTAATTGAACATTGTCTCCTTCCTTTTTACCCCAGATAATTTCAGACCTTGAGTCTTGGAATGATGAGCTCTCTCAGCAGATGAATGACTTTGACACTGAAGATCTTACAATAGCAGAACAGAGGCTCCAGCATCATGCAGACAAAGCCCTGACCATGAATAACTTGACCTTTGATGTCATCCACCAAGGGCAGGATCTGCTGCAGTATGTCAATGAAGTGCAGGCATCTGGTAAGATGGCTCCTTCGTGCTATTCCGGGCAGTGGCTTTGTCAGAATTATCCAGTTGTCTCTCCATGGGATGTGTGAAAATAACAGAGATGCTGATTAAATGTAAGCTGGAGACATGTGGACTCCTTAAAACTCAAATAATTCAATAATGTTTGTGAGAACGTACTGGTACTATGACACGTAATTTCATCAGAGTTGGCAACACCTGAAGGTGTTTAGTTTTTAAAGAAAAGGATTTCACTCAGGACGTCAGTAAAATTAGAGTAAATATGGGAACATTAGTTTTATAGCTAATCGGATCATTGCAATCAAGCAAAGATTTTCAGTTTCCAAGTAATGTCTTCCTTTTTTGTTCCTTATGCTCCTTCACTTGATATTTTCCAATGTATATGGTCACATAGGGTAAGTATCAGACTTTAAAAAAATCCCACTTCACTTTTTAAGAGTGCAAACCGCTGTACTTACGTAAGCAAATGCTCTAAGGATTAGGTTGAACTCAGAGAAGCAACTAGAAAATTAAGTGTTAAACAGTGGAATTGGGCCGTTTGCGTTGGGAAGCTTTGCGAGCCATGGCTAAGGGCCTGTCCCGATTGCAGGTGTGGAGCTGCTGTGCGACAGGGACGTGGACATGGCCACCCGCGTGCAGGACCTGCTGGAGTTCCTGCACGAGAAGCAGCAGGAGCTGGACGTGGCGGCCGAGCAGCACCGCAAGCACCTGGAGCAGTGCGTGCAGCTGCGCCACCTGCAGGCAGAGGTCAAGCAGGTACGGCCCCCCCCCGGCGGCTGCGCCCTCCCAAAAACACGCGGGGAGCGACCTCCTGCTGCATAAAGCATCTCGGTGGGAGCAGGGGAGGGCTTTGGTCAACTGAGAAGCTTCATCCTCTCCTAATATTAAGTGCATTTATTTAACTTGCATCGCCGGTCGATCTTGCTGTGTGGATCCAGAGCACAAGTCCCGTGGGGAGCAGCTGAGGGATCTGGGGATGTTTAGCCTGGGATAAAGGAATCTCAGGGGGAACCTTATCACTCTCTGCAACTGCCTGACAGGAGGTTGGATCATAGTGGGGGTTGGATTCTTCATCCAGGTAGCAAGTGATAGGACAAGAAGAAAAGTCCTCAAGTTGTGCCAGAGGAGGTTTAGATTAGATATTAGGAAAAATTTCTTCACTGAAGGGGTTATCAAGCACTGCAACAGGATTGAGGGAGGCACCATCCCTGAAGATATTTAAAAGACATGTAGATGTGACACTGAGACACATGCTTTAGTGGTAGCCTTGGCAATGCTGGCTTAATGGTTGGACTCGATGGTTGCAGAGGTTCTTTCCGACCCAAACTATTCTGGTATTCTGTAGAGACCAGTCAAGTATTTGAAGTGTAGAGTGATTTGAAGTAATGTTAAACTCAGGCTTTTACCATCAGTATGGGGATGAATAACAATGCTCAGTCGTAGTCTGTGCACACTGACCTAATACTTCTTGGTCTGTTGATTGAAACATCTACAAATAGTGATAACATAATACCAACATAGTTTATTTTACTCGAGAAGAAAAACACGGTTTTGCTTCTCCTGGCAATGAAATGGCAAGTTTTGAGATCTTTATCTGATAAACATGTAAACCTTTAGTGAGTTTGAGATGTGGGCAAAGCCACTGAAGTAGGTGAAAGTTTAAAAAAGAAATAAGACACTAGAAAAGGTAACAGTTTTGATCTTGCTCACACTTGGCAGCATTGCAGAAGTTTGCTATAGGGTGTTGTATTACTGTGGCCCATAATAAGACTGAATGACTACTCCCAAATTGAAAAGTAACATGAAAGGGATCCAGCTAGGACTAGGAGAGGTGAATAGAAGGTTCCCAAAGTATTTTCAGGCAGTGGTTGGTTGCTCTGCAGTAGCAGATGCAAAGTTTCTGTGTGGTCTAGAATTAAAGGAATGCAAGAAACTGATAGTTGTCTGTTGTCAATGCAATATAGGCATCAGTCAAATACCTGATGTTCTCTATCAAGCCTTTGCATACTCTACTGAACTGTGCTGTATCTGCTGTATCCTCCTTTCACATGAGTAATGGTTGAGATAAAGTTACTGCAGATCAGGATAGTTTCTGTACTCAATTGCATGGTATCTTGAGGATGAAGGAAAAGAGTGCATGTCTGCAAAGGAAGGAAAAAATTAAATAATGTGAATGCCAGCTGAGGCACTCGTCCCTTTATGGTACATTAGTGGGTTTGGGTGGGATGGGTTAGTAAGAAAAAAATGGTTAATATCCATGATAGTGAAATAGTATTCAGTAAAAGAACAGAATATAGCACTTCGGTAATATTTCAAAGAGACACTACTTAAATAGGTAATTATATTGCATGCTCCCACAATAAAGTGAGTGCCTTGGTCCACTAGCTTTGTTTGTATGCAAGTTAAATGTGACAAGAAAGGCACACGTTTAAAACCTGTGTTTGGAACAAATGTCCTGTATGTTGGCAGAAACAGGCATATGAGGAACATCATGGATTTTAGGGGAGTATCACTGTTGCACTTCATATGTGATTTGTGGATCGTTTTATAAGAAATTTCTAACTGTTTCAAACCACTGCTAGCCCTGACTGAAACTGAAGCTCAAATTCAGATTCATAAGAAAGTCCTGGAAAAGTTTATCTTACAATAAAGGTATAGATAGTACACTAACCTAGCCAACTGCCGTTTCTTGGTAGACTGGGATTTGGAAGAAAAAAACATCTTCTATTTTATATTCCTCGAACACACCTCTATCAAGTGGGATTTTATATTGAATTAAATGCCATAATATGTGTGAATTTTCAAACAAACGTACATGAACATGTAGCTAACGTCAGGTTCGTGTATAACTTTTCCAGATTTTACTGTACAGATTCACCTGCAATACTTGCCCAGCCTGAGGCCTAAAAATTGAGTGGAACTCAAACTGAATGTTAGTATATTGTCTCACAGGATTTCTTTTGAGACCTTTGGAATGCTTTGAGGCTAGTAACTCCTAGTTTTGTGATTTCAGTTGCCTTTCCAGAAAACCGTATCTGATTTATTTTCATTTTTATTAAGTATCAGGAAGCATGATCCTCTCCTTTCTCTTCTGCACTGGGAAAAACTTTATAGGTCAGCAGGTCACAGTAAGTGCTTTACCCAAGAGTCAAATAAAGTGGTAAACCTCCTCTTCAGTCTGTTTTGTTTGTGTTTTGTTGCCTGAAGCAGTGAACACATGGTTTTCCTGTTCAGTTGCTGTGATTTTCTGTTAGATTTATTGTTGATGAGCTGTATGTAAGCATATTTATTATGTAGATGGGATACTGTCTCCATAGCAAGAATTCTAACCGTATTTCCATTTAATTTTTTCCTGCCAGAGCAACATTATTGCTGTTGTTTTTTCACACACACACAGACATACACACAGACACACATGCATGCACACACACACATACATGTTTATATAAAGTACTTAAAAATATATAGCTTGTAGTAATGTGAAGAGGTTAGACTGGAACACTGCAGGAATTTAGACAAATACTTGTAAAGATTCTCTTCAGTACTAGGCAGTGAAACTTGGTTCTTAGTGATTTTTTTTATCAAATAAGAGAAGAAAGTAGACAAAAATATTCAGTATTGCTTCTTGCTTATGGTACCAGTTCTGCTTTGTGGCATTGAAGTTTTGTAGATCAAGCCTAAGGACTAGGAGGAAGCAGAAGAGCCAGAAGACAAACAGAGGTTTAAAGAAAACATGCAAAGAATTTGCTTGTCAACTTGATGTGTAATAGGTGCAGAAAGGGTAAAACCAGATAGAAAATTACAGTGTAGAAAAACCGTGGAAGATAGGGGGAAGAGAATGCTGACTGAAATAAAAAGGGACAGCTGTATGTGGGGAAAACAACATGGAAAGGAAAATGTGACCACTTTTTTACAGGGCAGGGATATATGAGTAGGTGGAGGCAGAGAAATATTTATGAGAATGTCTGTCTCATGCAGAACTCCAGTTGCCTGTTTGCCAGACAAACCTTTTTATTAATCACCTAAAATACAGCTGTTGAATTACTTATTGCTGCAATCACTCCCACATACTCACTTTGTGGAATCAATGCTTTACTCTGCTTAAGGTCAAAATCCTTACCAAGCTCCAAACCCAATCCAGTTGGTTTCATTATGCTCATTAAGCCTTTTCAGTGCAATATTTTCTGCTGTTCTGATTATGGTGTATGTTCTTGGATATATAACTATGTATTCATATATGTACAGCGGTGTACAGATACTTCTGCCCTCAAGAGTACCTGCTTTGTGTTTTCACTAGGAGATCTTTCAGCTTGGTGCTTGAGCTCTGACTATCCCAAAATACTGCTCAGGAAGGGTATCCTGGCACTCCGTGTAGTGCCATATGGATATGAAAACATAGCTAGGACAGCAGACTGAAGCAGGTTGTCTTGTGATCATGTTTAGTTACAGTCAAAAATCGGTCCAAGAAACTAATCCTAAATCAAGCATTTATCTACACACCTACCTATGTGACCCTTTTAAGTGTCCCAAGTGACCCAAGTTCTGTTTCATTTCCACTCTTTTGCTGATGCTCTACTGATGCTTTTCTAGCCTCTTGAAGGCTGCAAGGGGAAAGATGGGGCTTGTGATCCACTCAGATAGGGAGGTGGTGGGAACATACCAACAAACCCTGAAGGCAGCACCCGTGGAAGAAGAAGAAGCTCCCTATTCACCAGTACTTACATTTTCCCCTTGAGTCAGAGCAGAGGGAAGGGGAAAGTACTGCTGGCAAATTTCCTCCGGTGATTTTCACCAGCTTGTGCACTTGCACCCTGACCTGCACCAAGCAGGAGGACAAGTTTTTGTGTTTGAAATGGCATGTTCTGTTCTAGCTGTCTCTGCTGTGTATAATGGGATGCCAAGTCAAGAGGAGCTTTCGACTGGTGCTGCTTAAGCATTCTCCTTCGTTAAAATTCTCTGAAGAAGGCTAGATGTGTAAGAACCCTAAAAAAGGTGTGTTTTGTTACACTATACCTGGAAGAATTACTTTTTAAGAGAAAGACAAAATAGACAAAACAGAAATATAAAAGGGATTTAAAAAATTTTTTCTGTCTCTCTGTTCTTGCAGACAATTTATTTCTCCAAGTGTAGTTTCTATCTACAGTCTGTTGGACCCATCTGCTTCCTTCAGAAGCTGCCCTTTTTCTTGGTCCTGAGGCTTACCCAGGCTTGCTCCCTTGAGTGTTAACAATCCCCAGGTGCCTTAGCAACTTAGAAACTCCCAGCTTCTTTCATGGTCCCTTTCGTGTTCCCCAGGCTGTGATCTGCAGGTGTCTCCTTGGCAGTAGGAGAGGTTGCTCCAAAGCCAGACCATCTTCCCCTTGCCTGCAAGGCTGCACCTGACCCAGTGCTTTGTCCCCAGAGGACCAGATTGTGCACCCAGTTACACGTCTGGCAGGTGCTATCATGCCCTCCCTTCTACATTGTAGACTTACTCTTTTCTACAGACTTCCAGAACTTATATAGGAGAATTCAAATACATGTTATCAGGGTGGAAAAAACTTGTTAGCTATTCATTGTGCAGGCAGAAGTGGGAAAATCTGCATTAGTAATACAACAATATCACAGTCTGGATAAGTGTAAGACAGAGGGTGAGATTGTGGTGCAGATTTGAGGGCATGGATGTTGTGTCAGGATGGCTAGACCTCAGGTGCTTCAAGCTGTCAGACATGTCAGAGTGTACTTTGGATGTAGACCCACATGTGCCCTTCAGTTTTTAGGAACTGAATTTCAATAGGTTATTTTCTTGGGTTCTGCCCATGTTTCCAGTCTGTAAGTACAGTAATGTCATCCTGATTACTTAGTAATAACCTGGTGCATTACTGCATTAATTGGTAGTGTCATGTGTGGATCACTAGATGAGAATATTTAGAGTTAAGAGCTAACTGGTTTGGTAGTTAATATATTTATTAGCAGTGGTTAAAGGTCTAAAATCAGTTAGTAGGAAAAAGTTAGAAACATTGGTGAAGTTCAAATAAACTGGGCTTAAGAAATTTGCTCTAGAATACTTAGAAAACTGCCTGAAATAATGTCATAGACATCATGCTTATTGTTTCCAAACATCAGAAGATTGGATGAGATCCTGGAGCTCAACATCTACTTCTCAAAAGGGGGAAAGGACTAGCTAAGGGAGAATTATAGATGAGCTAGTTTAACACAGTTCCCAGGAAAAATACTGAAACAAGTAGCTTATTAAACTTTAACAGTGACAAAAGGAGAAAAGGCTAACACAAGTTAATTAATCATAGCTTTCCATTGATAAACCCCCCCCTTTTTTTTTCTGACAGTGTAACAGCTCTTCTGGGAGGGGTGGAAAAGCAGTATCAAAGCTTTTAAAATAGTTTAGCTCAGTCTGTCTGGCCCTAACTTACTACAAGAATATCAAATGAGACTACATTACCAAAAATGATAACTTGCTGAAAAAACATGCTTAGTAACGAAAGTTACTAAGAGACTCAATGGATTGGAAAACAGTTTTAAAAAGAAAAAAAAGAAAGTATTTGTCTGTATTTGGATACCACTAGATCATGTTCTCAGTCAGAAAATCTGCATGTTAGAAATTATGCTTCTAGATTTGGAGTTAAAGGCAAAAGAAGCAGGGAAAGAGGTTTGAGTTCATCCGAAGACCCTGGATTACAGTTCAGAATGATCTTGATGTATGGGAGAATTGTGCTTTAAGAAGGATGCAAGTTTTAATATTGAAAAATACAGAGCGTGATGTAGTGGAAAGAATATTCAGCTGAATAAATACAAGGGTAATTACTGGCTGGGCAGCAGTTCCATAGAAGAGTTGTACAGATGACAGTGAATAACCTGAATTATGTCCCATTTTACTCAGTATTTGAAAAATTATGACCAAAATCATGGTTATCAACTGGAGAGGGCTCATAAAAGAGCAGTGTTCTAGAAAAATAAGGCAACTAACTTCACATGGAAGAGATTGAAAAGACTGTGGTCAACAAGATAAGAGGAGTCTAAAGGAGGGAATCAGATAATGTTCCCGATGGAGAGAGGAGAGGGAAAAACAAAGCTGATGCAAAGAGGGAGAAAAAAAAAGGGGTTTTGTTTGTTTGGTTGGTTTGGTTTTTTGTTGTTTTTTTGTGGTTTTTTGTGGGGGTTTTTTTTGTCCCTGTTTGTGGGCAGGAGAAATGAAATCAACTAAAGTTATTTCAAGAGAGAGTTGAAAGACTTACTATGATAAAAAAGTCTAGTGAAAGTGAGAGATTGGAGTCTTGAGTAATGAACAAGGTAGAGATGTTTTGGGAGGGGTCGAAAAAGTTGTATGTTCCTGCTGTTGATAAAGACTGTGTAAGGTGGCCTCCTGAGACTTCTGCCTAGCCAGGGATTCTTCCAGTTTCAGTGGACATGTCAAAGAAGGCACATTCTGAAAAATGGAAATCTTTAAGCAGATAGAAGGACACTAAATGATCACATTTTTCTCAACATTACTATTCAAAATTATGTGCATACTTTTTACTAAGCTGTATATCCTCGATTTACATTACTGACACTGGCTTTTAGGCAACTATTGCTTGTAACTAGTTCCAGCTCTTCAGGTGACAGAAACAGTATTCAGAAGCACAACATTTTTCAGAGTGTGAGCTGAAACCACAAGCATGTAGTAGTTGACTGCAAGCTGTGAGTTGTTAGCTCAGTGAAATTGTAGTGAATGTCATTCACTGTGCTTACTCAATGTAAAATTCACTGTAGTATGTAATTAACAAATTATTTAGTTATCAATTCCAATGCTAATGTGACCCTAAATGCTTCTTTCCCTACGGTGGTGCTTTTTTGCTGGTTGGCAGTGAAATTGTATATTTCATGGTCTTCTCTTTTGTTACAGGTTCTGGGCTGGATCCGAAATGGAGAGTCAATGTTGAATGCTGGGCTTATCACTGCTAGCTCTTTGCAGGAGGCAGAGCAGTTACAGAGGGAGCATGAGCAGTTTCAACACGCAATAGAGGTAAAAGCACCATTTTAGTGACCACAGTCTTGTATTTACAGTTCGCTGTAAATAGCACTCTTGGATTCACGCTACAGTATTTTCAGTTTAGGAGAAGCTGTTGAATTCATGGCAAAGAGATGAAAACACTTACTGAGAAGGTGGTTTTTTTTTGTTCTTATTCATTTTGGAGCTGCAGTTCCAGGTGAACATCTTCTCAGTGCCTTTTTGCATCTTTGTAAAGTGATAGCTGTTCACAGCAATTTTGCTGAAAATAGTGTTTTCATTTGTTATTCCTTTCCTAGAACATAACCTGTAATGCTAAATGTAAAAAAGTTAAGGATAAATGGAACAGGAAGCATCAGTTTTGTGTATTCTGAGGTTATCCTTTAATGTTTCCATTTTTGTTTTCAGAGTAGGTTTCACTGAAACTTTTGTATGGTGGTGTGTCAATCCCCAGCCGTGGCTTCAAACTAAACTTACCAGATTGGTCATATTGCTGCAAAAAAATAGGCAGTATTCTTAAGATTGGTTGAAGTGCAGTATTATACATTTACATGCACTATTGAGTAACTTAGTGCTAATATTAACAATATTATGATTGTTTGGGTAGACTATTTTCAGAAGTACTCTGCCTTGCAGTAACTCTTTAATGTTCATTTCCTGTTTGGTAGAGTTTTATGCTTTCTCTCTCTTGATTTTTTTTTCTTTAAATTACAGTTTGCACTACATGCACCCTCATTTTGAGAGCTTTGGTAACTCTCAAGTACAAAAATCATGAGACCTCTAGGTGTTTGCCAATTTAAGAATAAATGACTAGGAATCTTAGAATTCTGTGTTTCCTGGGTCATTCTTTACTCAGATACAACAATACTTAGTAGTATTTAACCCTTTAATATTTTTATATTACTTGATTTTAGGCAAGTATTTCTCTGCACAGAGAAATACAGTTTAAAAAATTTGTCAGTAGAGAGTTGTCATTTTTTTAACAGTCTGCATGCCTGCTCACTACCGATGTGCAAAAGACTGAAATTAAAGCTGTAAAGACTGCTAAAATAAGATACATCTTTTTCATCTTCTTTTTTCTCACTGTGAAGGGAAAGAAAATCAAACTGAAATTCATAATTGCAACAACAGGTACTGCAGCATAGACATGCCACATGCTAGACAGTTACTGTTTGTCAAAAACGGCTGTTTAGTGTTGATTTGGTGATAAATCTCTCCAGGATTTATTTCCTTTGTATTTGCATAGAGAATACACAGTAACTAGTACCAGACAGTCATTTTTAGTTGATGGGTGTTTAGTTGGTGGATGTGCATAGAAGTGTCATTGACACAGTGGAAATGTGAAGCACTGAGGTCTTCAATGACATGCACTGAAGTGCTCCACTGAACTCCTGACTTTTCACCTCTTGTCAGAAAACACATCAAAGTGCCCTGCAGGTCCAGCAGAAGGCAGAGGCAATGCTGCAGGCTAATCACTATGATATGGATATGATCCGGGAGTGTGCGGAGAAGGTCGCTTCCCACTGGCAGCAGCTGATGCTGAAGATGGAGGACCGTCTCAAGCTTGTGAATGCCTCTGTTGCCTTCTATAAAACTTCTGAACAGGTACAGAATTGCTGCATGATCTGTGAGCTGCTTTGGTTAATTCCTCAGCGTGGCATAAAACAGCATTACTTGAAAAAATGGTTGGTGAGGTTTGGTTATATTTACTCATTTGATGGCTAGTTCTGGTTTTTGTGTGGGAGTCAGAGAAACATCAGCTTCATCTGATTGTCCACAGAAAGGTTTGGGGGAAAGTTGGCCAGGTTGTTTCCTCTGCAGTCATAACTTAAGCCCATCCAGAACTATGCAGAGGAAGATGAACAACTCTAGAGTCAGCCTCTGAGCAATTCCACATAAGCAGGCCAGTGCTTGCAAACCTACAGCCAAAGTTTGTTGCCTTCTCTAAAGTCCCAGTCAAAACACGTCAAAAGCTAGGGGGTAAATGTAAGGGGTAGATGGGTTTTCTTTTTTTTTGAGGCTTGAATTTTGATTTTTTGCCTTACTGAATTGGTCTCCTTTTTCCTGAAAGGTGTGCAGTGTTCTGGAAAGCCTGGAGCAAGAATATAAGCGAGAAGAAGATTGGTGTGGGGGAGCAGACAAACTGGGTCCCAACTCTGAGACAGATCATGTTACTCCCATGATAAGCAAACACCTGGAGCAGAAGGAAGCGTTTCTAAAGGTAAAGTTGGGGATTTTTTGTGGTCTCCCGGGTCTTGGGAAGCATGCAGGCAAACAGCTCTTACAGTGCTGGCGTGGCTGTGGAAAGCAACAGTGCTCGTTCCAAACTACAGGTATGTCCCCAACTGCAAAGATGTGGGAAGTGGTGTGTTAACTGCTTCTGACAGTGACTAAGAGAATACTGCCAAGTGCATAAAATTGTAGCCAGTTTTATAAATACATTTCCTGTTGAACTTCAGTAGATGTCAGAGCTCCCAGTGTGACTGAAGAGGAATTGGAAGTCACTGCTTTGAGCAACTGTCACTCTAAAGAATGCTTAAAGGCTGCTGCTTTGGAAGAGAAGTGACAGTCACACAGTGCCATTGCTGCCTGTGCATCAGAGCAGCTCTCCGATGTACTGGGACTACAGTGGAGTACAGAAGGAGGAAATTGCTAGCCAGGCATCTGGGAGTAGTTGGGTTTTCTGTAATAGACTTCAGATAAATGAAAGGTTTTTGTTCCAACTAATGTCCTAGTGAAGAAGGTTATTGATCATACTGAATTAAGTGTGTAATGTGTGCCTGCAGAGCAGTGTAACTAGCTCTGTTATCAAAGGCATTTTCCAGCATCACCATGAAAGTCTACTGAGAGAATAAAACTTTCTTGTTAAAAACGTTTCTGTTCTCATAATGCAGATTGCAGCACTCAAAAACATATAAACAGAACTCAAAGCATACTGCCTAATAGATCCTTCTGCAGCTGGCATGAATTACTAATCTGTGTTTTAAAATAGTATGATAAATTACTTGGTGACTGTTACTGTATCAAACCATTTTACGGTTATCTAACCTTTTAAAGTAGCATTCCATAATTTGCATATTAAAAATGAGGCAGCCAGCCCATACATAGTATCTGATGTATGTTAAGATGAAGACGACAGGTGAGCCTGCAATATATTGGCAGGGACTGACAGGTCTTAAGGTTTTGCCTTAATATTTTAAGGGCACGTATTACTATTTTAGCTCTTTTTGTTTCACTTCAGCAGAGCATTCACTCTAATGGATGTTTTGGAATATCCAGGTGGGTTCATAAGCATGTGCACTGTATTTACACAGTAAGCAACTTCAGGTGGCACATGGCACATACACTAAACAAACTTCTCTGTGAGCCCTGAGTCATGCTGAAAGCCCTAGAATAGGTGACTGCTTTTCATGTTCTTAAGAAAAGAGGAATAGCATTTTAGTAGGAGTCGTTTATCTGTGGGGTTTTTTTTTCTCTGCCAGGTAAGGTGTAACTGCTATTTGGCAAAAAAACTATTTTAATAGTTGGGTTGGCTTGGTGTGCTTGTAGAAAGATTTAACATGCAAGCATTCCAAAATTGGAGACAAATGTACAAAAAGGTGGTAAGGAAGATCTTTAATCTCTTCTGCGTGTGTATTTGTGCATCTTCAAATAAAGTTGTACCTCTGACTCTCTAGGCCTGCACACTGGCTCGGAGGAATGCTGATGTCTTCCTGAAATACCTGCACAGGAACAGTGTCAACATGCCAGGGATGGTGACTCACATCAAAGCACCTGAACAACAAGTGAAAAGTAAGGGGCTTCTTGTTCTCTTTCTTCTCACAAGGACGTGATCATTATGTGCTGTGGTATGTGTGGTGATGAGGTAGTGAAGCCTGCCCAAGTGGAAAGAGTTCTGTCAGGCTTAACAGGAAACAAATTGCTCTCACACTTTGAAGGAGCTGACAGTCTTAGAAGTCTCTTATACTCAAGTGAAGGTGCTTGGAATTCTTTTATCTGCTACTTACACCTAATCTTCTTTCTATTTGAGACTCAAATGTGCTGCTTTTATTGAGACAATGAGGTAGTAAACTTCCACATGATAATGTTTGGTCTGAAGCCAAGTGGGGGCTGATCACTGTAAACTTACTCAGTGTTTTGGTGTTATACATTCTGCAAGTTCCCTGGGAGTGCCAGAGTGATGAGATTATTGCTTGTACGATGCCCTTGGGCCCTTCAGATAGTTTGAATCAGTGTTGAGGAACTTCATGAAGTGTAGGGTAACTGACATCATGTTAAAACCAGATTTGTAGACAGGTAGTAGCTGAGGTGAAGCTGGACAGATCTACTACATGAGGCTTGGCTTTTGCTAAGATTAATAACACGTAGTGCAGCTCTAAGGTGTAATAAGCACTCTGGGGAATGGAGAGAGACAGACCTGTATGGCTTTGAGGGACAAAACTGCAAAACTTAATAGGGTATGCATAACTGATGGGTGTGGTAGCAGAGATCAGAGAGATTCACTAATCTAATTGCCAGTCATACTCTGCTCTGTGCATTTGCAGCTATGACTGAACACTCTGGCCATGCTACAGTCTCAAAACCAGAGAAGTCTAATTTCTAATTAAATGATAAATGCACCTACCCAAAGGGGAGTGTTGCATATGATGTAGCCAGACTCAAGAGGAACATGGTAATAAGTCCAGAGGAGAAGTTGCATTTCTCAATGGGAGAAAGTGTTACAGCAAGATGGAGTAAAGCAGGTAGCCCAGGGAAGGTAGAGTGATCTGTACCCTGAAGAATTTGTAAAACTTAGTTGAACAAGCCCCTGAAAAACTTTGGAGTTAGTCCTGCTTTGAAGAGGAGATTGAAACAGATGGCCTCCAGAGGTCACTTCCGCTCTAATTTACTTGATGACTCTATTAGAAAAGGACATGTTCACTGCTTCACTTTAACTACAAGGGGAAAACAGTTTGTGTTAAATTTACCCAGTAAATTTACTGACTGTACTCAAGTCAAAGTCTGACTGTGCTCAAGTTGAAGATTCTCCTGTAGTGAACTTTTTATGTTGGAAAGAGAATAGGGCATTGGCCATACTCTTAAGGAAAGAATTAGATTGTGGCAGTTGAAACTTCTGAGAGTTTAGAGCTATGACAAAGGATTGTTTTTCCTCTGTCCTCAAGACATAAACATTTATAGAACTGTAAAAAACAAAATCAACACCAGCAGTATCAATGCCAGCAGTATCAATAACTGAAGCTGATATTTGTCACTTAGCTCTTCTCTCAGTAAAAGACAAAGAAAACAGAGCAGAAGAAAGCAGGAAGTTGTAGCTACCACACTTACTGAGTACTTTTTAATGTTCAGTTTTGAAATCTGTATAGAAACAGTCATTCTGAGAAAAGTATATGTGTTCATATGAGGAAAGAATAGAAAGGTCTCTACTAATGTCCTTAAGAATAGTAATTACATATTAGAACCATAGTGTTCTGCATGTTCTGTGTACATTTAAAATTCTGGATGAGTGATACATGTTTAAAAAGCAACGAAAAAACAGCAAAAATCCCCAAGTAGAAAAATAATAAGCTATTGCTCTAATACTTTTCCTCCCATAAACCATGTAATGTATGCTTCTGAGAATTAAACATGAGTTAAGACAGAAGTAGTGGGGACTCCTTCCTGTTAGGTCTCAATGGTATGGTGGTAGCTGACCAAACGATATAAAAGTTCACTCTGTTCTTCCTGTTTAAATATGCATGTCAAGAAAAAAAAAGATCTCCTTTCACCTCTTTTCTAAATAGAGAAAAAAATTGAGTGTTTACTTTATTTTGGTGAAAGAGAGGTTACATATGTTCATAGAACATTACACAGTCATGCACATACGTATGCTTGAAACTTGCAGACTGAATCAGTATCAAATTTATAGTTTATAAATTAATGCTTTAAAACTAGAGTAACCCTTGAGTTTCTGCAGAACTGCTGAACATTTTTGAAAAACCTCATTCAGTGGCATACTTGATCCTTACTCCCAGATATAGACTAAGTTATCTAGAAAAGTGATGTCGTAATGTAAGCAAAGTTTAGCTTAGCACATGCTTCATGGGGAACAGGAATTACAGTGGTACTGAACTCTGAGAGGTGTCCTTAAATTCCTGCATACCAGTGTAAATAATTTTTTTGATACGCAGTTAAGAGTACCCAGGTACTGTCTCATTTAGGAAGGAATTGTGGCCTAAAACTCTGCTGTGGCAGGTGGATTGAGTTGGTGACAATTCCTGTACGCTCAGAAATGAGAGCATCTTCATCTTTGTTTTGGGTGCTAAGTCTGTGTGCATCTCTGTTACCTGTCTCTGCTGTACACGCTGTGACTGAGCGTGGTTCAGGAACTTGTCTAATGGTGCTTGATTTTTTAGATATGTTGATGGAAGGGACCAGGATGCATAGAGACAGCTAAGAGCTCTATGAGCCTGGAGAATAAGCTGAAAGTTTAGGGAACAATCCTAACAAATGTTGGAATCAAAGTAAATGACGACAACAGGGACTGTAGTTCAGGTGGCTTGAGATACAGAGATGCTTTTCTAAACCTGGTATTAAATATTGGTGTTCTATAACTTCCTTAGAGTAGTTTATAGAACATTTTTTCTCCTTTTTGTCAGTCCAAGAAATTAATGGCACTAACACTAACAGTGCCCAGCCAAATATCTCTCACTGCCTTGCCATCTGTATCATGTCCTGACAGAACAAATGCTGTTCCAATTAGCTAAATTCACCTCACTTGCTCTTTGTCAGAACTACTTTGCTTGCATCACTATCAAGATGTCTCTTTTTATATGGTGTGTCCACTTGGGTGTGTTGCACTGTACAATGGTAATTGTGTCCCATCCACTCCACCTCCCTACCTCCCGAAATCTGGCATATATTCTGAGCAAGTGTTTTGGAGGTGACATAAGGCAGAAATAAAACTGAGAAAGCAGGGGAGGCTCATAGCAGATCACCTCATAGCTTGGCTAAGGGACAGATAAGATGAGGCATATTTGAGGGGAGCCTGACCAGCAGAAAATAAAATCTTGGCCACAGTGACCACATTCCAACCAAAAGTAAGTTCTGGGTGATCTCAGCACCTTGTGGCAAGTGGGAATATGGTGCTTCTAAGCAGGAGGATGTTGGCAGTGATGCAGACAGGTTTCACAATCCTCAGGGAAGCTGTCACAAGTGGCCGTGTTTGGTCCCAGATCTCTGATGAAGTAGACAAAGATGCATTTCCCCTCAGGCTTCCTGTTATTTGAGCTTCTCTGTCAAACTGTTTCTTAGAGCTGTTAGCTTTTGGGATGTAAAGCAGGGTAGACCTGCACAGTGGGAGAGCAGAAGGCAGAGACCCTAAGACACCTAGACCTGAAAGCCTCCACTTGTAATTATGGATTATGGAAAATAGCCAGCTCTGGGTATAAGTAGAAAAGCAAGTAAAGTGTTGATGTAAAGAATGAGCCTTTTTTGTGGCCTCTTCTGCTTCTGCTGGACCTCCCTTTTGGCTCTATGCAATTCCAGCAGAATCACCTGGTGGAGACATTGGGTGTCCCCATTCCCCTGTGCTCAGCTTATCCTCTGGGCTTGCAGTAGCTACAAAGTCAAGTAGGGCTGCTGCTCTGGAAGCAGCAGTGGGTAAAGTGAGCTTCACAGGAAACTGCTAGAATGTCTTTGATGGAGAAAACATTAGCATTAAAGAAGCAGAGTTCAGACAAGGTCTTCTGCATAGTGTAAGCACAAGGTCTTTACTAGGAAGAATTTAAAATGTTGGACATGTGGAATTTGGATGTGAATTTTCTGATACTCAGGAATAATGAACTGTGGAGTTAATTATTTGATTACCTGGAAGTTCTCTCAAGGTTCAGTGAACATTCATATTTAACAAGTCAGCTTACTCAATTATACACTGTTGGGTTTGATTTTTTTTTTTTTCAATAGAGAATTACAAACTTAGTAATTGCCTATTTTTATTACGTGGGTTTCTGTACATATAATGTCTGCTTGTGCTGCATTTGATCTTGTGGTGTCCTGAGGTTGTATATTTGTTCATCTGTATTAAATCATTAAAATACTTTATAGGAGACTGATATGTTAAAACCACCTTTTTTTACTTCAATTAATATGATACTTCAAGCATGTTGGGATTACTTGTACTTGTGCATGCTTGTTCTTTCTGAGGAAACCCCATCAAGAGCCATCTTTATCAGCCTACATTTTCAATCCTGCTATAAGCAGTGGCAGTCCCCTTGTGAAAAATATTTGAGAGAAAAAAAGGTGTCAGTAGTAAGTTTTAATTGCTTCTCTAGTTTCTTTAACCAGCATTTCTGTAATTAATAAAAAAGGAACACTCTGTGTTTCATGAATATCAGGAAAAAGCAAAGACTAACAGAAAGAGTAAGTGTATAGTAAATTCTACAATGTACTTTATTCCCCTGATTTTAATGTGATATTTTAAATTTGGTTGTCATAAGTCCTGTTTTCATTTCTTCAGATATCTTGAATGAACTCTTCCAGAGGGAGAACCGTGTGCTGCATTATTGGACCATGCGTAAAAGACGTCTTGATCAATGCCAACAGTATGTGGTGTTTGAAAGAAGTGCCAAACAGGTGAGGGTTTCACAGGAAAATCCTCTTTGGTGTGATCAAGGGTTGACATACATTGTCTTCTCACAGTAACAAATCTGTCCTTGACTTCAATATTTCAAATGGCTAAAACATCAGAAGGATATAAGTAGAAAGTTTAATTATTTGCCTTCCCTTTAACACAGAACAGCTAAATTTGGTGCATCTGTAACTGTTGTAATTTAAAGGTGATGTTTTGCTTCTGCCAGCTTCATCTGGTACTGGCAAATCTAATTTCTGCAAGCTTGTGTTTGACAAATTGTTATGCTTGTTAACTTTTACACACACACCTAATTTGTCTGGGGAAATTACAGGCAGCAGCATTTTTCTCAGATGTTGAAGGAAAAATATCTAATTAAGTTGATTGGCAGTTCTAGAAATCTGACAAGTTGGATAACTCATTAAACAATAATAACTGAATTACTTCGGTTTTTCAATTCTTTGTGTATTTGGTTTCATGGTTTCCTGCATGATAGATCCACATCTTGGTATTTTGTTGAGTTTATCAGTCTGGAAAGAACTATTAAGTAACTACCACACACACACAAAAAATGTCCTTCACTAATCAAAACACATGCCTTACAAAATAAGTAGGGGGTTCAAGGCAGAAGTGGTAAATAGATTGATCTGTGATGGTTTTTTACTCTCTTTTTTTTTTTTTAACTGGTTATAAGACAAAGAAAGGAAGCTATCTGTTCCTGTTCTGCGGAAAAGGACACAACGCCCATAGTGTAAAATATAGTCAGATCTACTTTAAAGGACTCAAAACCCTAATTTTTTATTTCTTTCTCACAGCCAATGTAGACAAAAGTTTAAATACTGTTGGTCTGGTTTGCTCTCTTGAAAGAATTCCTAAGTCTGCCTTTCATGCTTTCACAAATAAATTAATACAAGATGAATCTTGGAGTGAATTTGAAGACTAATACCTCTTTAAAACAACACCACCATCCCTTCCCTGTCCCCCCTCCCCCCCTTTCCCCACCCCACTTTTAGATAACCTTAATTTAAACCTCTGACAAGCACATGATCTACTTGTTTTTGTATAGAGATTACTAACTAACAGTCAAACACTGGAGATAAAGATCTGTCAGCATTTTCATTGTAAATCCCATTTTTCAGCAATCACCAGTTCAGTCATCAAAAAGCAAAGCGAACCAAACCATGTATGGGACTCCATACTGATTAGCCAAAAAAATGGAAATGTTGCTCTCTTCATTTAGATGTCTCTTTGGAATTTGGAAGAACCTGTTCTCTGTGCTTTCAGAACTTGATGCCCTTGTGATGGAAAAGATACCATACTAGTTTGCAAGGACAATGGTAGATTTTCAAGTCCTTTCAGAGTTAAGGGCTTACCTGATCCCTAAACTGATTTCTCCAGTTCTTGCAGTGATATCTCCCATGAAATGAAAGCTGATCTAAACTGTAGGAATTAACATCCAGGTTGAACTTTCTGTTATACTGTGCCTCTAGAGAGCTGCCAGCAAGTTATGAAAGGGACAATATTTCATTCTCATGGCAAGGGGATTGGAACTACATGATCTTTAAGGTCTCTTCCAACCCAAACCATTCTATGATTTGAGAAGGGGAAGTTTTTTGTTTATCATTCATTCCAGCATTGTGTAATAAACCCACAAAAATAAGGCAGAGGTTAAAAAGTTGAAAGCGGGAAGTATTAAATGTTGGTAGTAATATCAGCAGTAGCCATGCTGCCTGTCTACATCAGTCTTCACTTGCAAAGATTGACATTAGAATGACAAGGGGTGTCATAGAGGTGGCTGGTTGAAATGTTGCTTTTTTGACAGAAGTCCAAGGGTTGTTGGTTTGTTTCCATCAGCGACTTCTTAAAAGTATAGGCCCATCTCATCTGGCTTGCACCTGCACTAGTGTGTGACTAAGCAAATATCGTCCTGGCATTCACACTCAGTGTTCAGCTTTGAAGGCTTTCTACTCAGCTCAGGTTTGGCACCAGGAAGCAAAAGCATTTGAAGTGGAAGTATGGGAATGGACGTCATTTCATCACATCTCTGATGAGCTTAAATCATTGGTGGAATTATAGTACAGACAGTGCCTTTTCTGATTCAGTGTAAGGTCATGTGTTTGAAACATATATATCTGCTGTCCACCAAAATAAACCTTTTCCTGTTCTTGGTAATGTGGACAGATAACTTATAATTTCAGTTTATCCTTTTAAGGGAAGAGTGAGGACCCACTAGCAATCTACTACTTTTTCTCTTGGGTTATTAAATTTTTGTGTAGTGCTCTGTCTATTTACTGAAGATACAGAAGATACACATGCATTTAGTAATAAGGTGGTTCTAAGCAAGCTATATAAAACTCTTTGAACATCAGCCATTGTCAGAAACGAGAAGTTTCTAAGCTCGTGTCCCTCTGCATGCTGCTGTAGGAAGCCTGTATTTAGAGCTGCAGAACAGTTGTCAGTTAGATTTTTACTGTTATGCAGCAGTTGGAGACGACTCTTGCTTTTTCCGGGAGCCAGAGATTCCTCGTGACCACTGAGTTATGCTTAAAAGGGCAGCAGGTAATGTGGGTAAGGCATAGATAATAACATGGATAGCATTTTTCATAATAGCGAGCAAATAAAGTGTCAGGATGTGGAAGGGAAACAGTTTTAGTTTGCAGTTCTTCGTTCCTGTTTTTTTCTACTTATACATATGTGAATTGGTTTAACTGAGACATCTCACCATTCCTTCTCTGCTGCAGGTTTAATTTCTAGGAGCACAGACCACGCTTTGTCAGGCTGGAGTACATGTCAGCAGAAGAGTGAAGTGATAGTTAAATCTTACGTGCTTGGAAAGTTTAGCCTACACACTTGGTGGTCTTATGTACATTTTTACAAGTCGGAAAACGTGTATTTCTGAGTATAGCTGTCCCATGTGGCACCGAAAAAGGGATTTTTTTCTTTTTCCTCAGCTGGGGAGTATGCTACCAAAACTGTGAACACAGATAGTTAGAACCTTTCAATAGTGGATTCCTGTAGTCCTGCAGAAGCGGACTTCCCTGAAGTGCTCAGTTTCATATGTCATTTTTAATTCTTTAGGCATTGCTTCATAGACTAAGTGAATTATTTCAGAGTTATGAACTATTTGATATTGTAGAGGTATTAGATAATTGCCATAAGTGACAGAGACTAAAATTCACCTGTGGTCAAACTGTGTGTGAAATACTGATTATAGATGGTTTCCATTGGCGAAAAATTATTGCCTTTTCTCTTACTTTCCTTCATTATTGCTTTATTTAGGCTCTGGAATGGATTCATGACAATGGAGAGTTTTATTTATCCACACATACTTCCACTGGTTCCAGTATCCAGCACACTCAAGAGTTGTTAAAAGAACATGAAGAATTTCAGATCACAGCAAAGGTAAAGTAAATTTTAAAAATTCTCACAAAATCACAGAATACTTAGAGTTGGAAGGAACCTCTGGAGATCAGATAGTCCAATCCCTCTGCCAAGGCAGGGTCCCCAAGAGCAGGTTACACAAGACTGTGTCCAGGTGGGTTTTGAATGTCTCCGCTGAGGGAGACTCCAAGACCTCCCTGTGCAGCCGGTTCAGTGCTCTGCCACCCTCAATGCAAAGAAGTTCTTCCTCATGTTGAGATGGAAATTCTTGTGTTTAGGTGGTGGTCATTAGTCCTTGTCCTGTCACTGGGCATCACTGAAGAGTCTGGCACCATCCTCCTAACAGGTGCCTTTGAGATATTTTATATTTTGGTGAGATCCCCTTTCAGTCTTCTCTTTTCCAGACTAAACTGGCCCAGCTCCCTCAGACTCCCCTCATTAGAGTGATGCTCCAGACCCTGAGTCATCTTTGTGTTCCTTTGCTGGACCCTCTCCATTAGCTCCTTGTCTTTCCTGAACTGTGGAGACCAGAATTGAACACAGTACTCCAGATGTGGCCTCATTAGGGTCAAGTAGAGGGTCAGGATCACCTCCCTTGACCTGCTGGCCACTCTTCCTGATGCACTCCAGGATACTGTCGGCCTTCTTGGCCACAGGGGCACTGCTGGCTCCTGCTCATCCAAAACACCCAGCTCCTTCTCCACAGAGCTGTTACCTAGTAGATCAGCCCCCAGTGTGCTGGTACGTGGGGTTATTCCCCCCAAGTTGCAGGACCCTTCATTAGATTTCTCTGCCCAACTCCCCAGCCTATCAAGGTCCCGCTGAGTGGCAGCACAGCCGGTCCCCCATTTCGTATCATCAACAGACTTGCTGAGGGTGCATTCTGTTCCTTTGCAGGTTGTTGATAAACAAGATGAATACAAGTTGAATTATGTAAGATTTGAAACAAAATAAAACAACTGAATTCCCCCTGCCCATCAGAAATTTCCCCAAGGATGTGTCCATCGAGATCTGTTTGCTAACAATGTCTTTCTCTCTGTATTTCTGCGGAGAGTAGAATAAATTAGAAGATAACCAGCAGATAACCATTGTTGCTGGAGCTCCATGAGCCCTATGTGCTGTTGATTTCTCATGATCAAATCATAGTGAGGTAGCTTAAAAATGTTTTTAGGACCTACAAACCTTGCAAACCTTTGGTTTCCACTTTCATGTCTTCATAGTTGTGTATTACTGAATGTTCATTTAGGATATAAAATACAACAAGCTTGTATTATTATTCAGCTTATTATTAATTAAAAGATAGAAAAAATAAAGCTTTATTTGTTAGGTAACTCATTTTATTAAAGTATTCTGTGATTCTGCTGTAAACCTTTTAGAGTCAGGCAGCACAATGTAATTCTGCCTCTCTGGAGGTCTTTACAGAGATGCAGTTGTCACTCGTGAGGCTTACCAGTTTTCACATGAGAAAGACAGACAGCCAGTGCATGACTGAAGTACCTGAGTTTGTAGCCTTGTCTGTCTCTCTGGTTTGTTTTGCCACCTGTTCAAACTGTCACCAGTTTCTCCCTCTGGCTCTCCAACCTTCTTAAAGCAATAACAGAGCCCAGGAAAGTACGCAAGTGTTCATTTGTCTGAAGGATCACCTCAGAAGAGACTTGGAGATGGAGTTGGTCAGCAGACATGTGGGAAGGGAGAAAAGAGAATCTAGAAAGAACAGAGATCACTTCAAACCTGAATTTTCTTCTGTCTGAGCTTTGCTCCGGACTTTGATTTGCTGGATCCCTTCCAGTATGCAGAGCACCATTGCTCCTCCTTATTTCCTCTGTCAGCCTGCAGATGACGTTGGTGCCCCTTTTGAAAGGATGTTGTTTGTATCACTCCCTTGGCATTTTCTACCTGTTGGGAGGATATGTTAGCCCTTGCTAATTCCATACTGAAAAGAAATACTTGGATGAGGGACCATTAGGGAAGAAAAAAGAACTTAAAAAAGAGGAAAAACTTGATTTTTTCAATTAATGTAGGAGTCAAGTTTTATTGACTATTTTGCTTAACTCCCTGCTAGCAAGGGCCCTGGAAGTACACTTCACTCATGAGAGAGAGAGAGAGGTGGATGTATAGACTCATCTATTGTGAATGATTTAAGATTTACACGAAAGAAAGTGTATAGTCTTAGGCAGCTTGTCATTTGAGAAAAGCACTAACAGATTTGGTGATAACTACTTGTTCTCTGAGTTTCTCTCAAACAACTCTGTGCCAACAAAGCATGAATTAGAAAAGATTTAAAGAATGTAGTCTTAATCCATTAAAGAGTAAAGTATATAATAAGACTTACTTCCATCTCAGCATTTCAGTGGTGTCTAAAGGAAGTAGATTCTTGAGACCGTGGGCCAGGTCCAATACCAGTGCTTCAGTGGTGATGAACAAAGTACCCTGTTTGGCTCCAAAATGCCTTTGTATTGAGGCAAGAGTACCCATGCTGAAAGGCTTGCCTAGCAGAACTTAATCTCTGGGTTAGATATGAAGCACATTTTTCAAAGAAAAATAAACAGTCTGCTTCTAGTCATGTAATAATAAAGCCCAAGGAAACCTACATAAATCTTGCGCTATTTTTATTAAGTAAAAGATATCTGTTTAAAGGAGTTCTGGGAAGCGAGAGGAGGAAGGTAGCTCTTTCAATTCCTTCTCTAATTGCACTTAGTAGCAGTTAAGCAAAATGACCCCCTGCATGACAGGTAGAGCTTGTAACTGTTTGATATTTTCCTGTTTTCATAGCAAACCAAAGAGAGGGTGAAGTTGTTGATACAGCTGGCTGATGGCTTTTGTGAAAAAGGGCATGCTCATGCAACAGAGATTAAAAAATGTGTCACAGCAGTGGATAAGAGGTACAGAGACTTTTCCCTTCGCATGGAGAAATACAGGACCTCTTTAGAGAAAGCTCTGGGTATTTCCTCCGATTCCAATAAATCGGTAAGAGAAATTTGAGTGTGATGACAGACAAACAAGCTTTACTTGCATTTGATTTAGCTACCGTTTTCTCCTGTCTCCTTCCTTAATCAATTCTTCCTTTCTTTAATAAAGAGCAAAAGCTTGCAGCTGGATATAATCCCAGCCAGTGTCCCTGGGTCAGAGGTGAAACTGCGTGACGCTGCTCATGAGCTTAATGAAGAAAAACGAAAGTCTGCCCGCAGGAAAGAGTAATACATTTATTTATTTTTAATCAATGAGAATGCATAAATCAATCCTGGTAATGAAACAACTGTCATGGCTTGCCTGGCATCTTAGAGATCATAGAAATGCTAAAAAGAGAGTGATAGTACTCAGTATCTCCTATTGCCATTTATTCACATGCTTGTTCTCGCAGATGATTCTAGCATGACAGAATCTTAAACTTTCAAAACTGTTAAACTTTTTTAAAAATGCTTTTTTCCTTTTAGAAATAATATGAAATAAATGAGTTAGGGGAGGAAGCAAGACAAAAGTTAAATGACTGTAGCAGTGAAAAGTGTTAGAGAAAAAATTCCATCTCCTTCCCCATTTTTTTTTTTGTCCTGGTTAGTAATGGAGGGATGTTACCTCTTAGGTTTCCTTCATCTGTTGTCTGTCTTCGTATTTCAGTTCTCAGATTTTTCTTGCTGCAGTGGAAAAGCAAAAGCTGATGAGGAGAAAGATGTATTCTGGTTATTATGCATTCATAGTGCTCTAACAGACTGAAATTTGATTATTCTTTCTGTTGTCACCTAAGGTTCATTATGGCTGAGCTAATTCAGACAGAAAAGGCTTACGTAAGAGACCTCCGGGAATGCATGGATGTGAGTTTTCTTTTTTTCACTAATCTTTGAGGGCAGGATTCAATCCGTTGCTTTCTGTTTCTGGTTTTAACAGCTGAGCGTGATTGGTTTGGAATCATAGGACCAAATTAGGTAATTTTACTGCTGTTAAGAAGAAACTTAGAATTACATCTGATAACAGCCATTTCAGAATTCACCCTATGTATTTTGCTTTTGTCGGTACTGAGTTTCAGTATTTGTTCTTTTCCCAATTCATAATCGTGTGTGGGTTTTTTGTTTTAGAGAGAGGAGGGAAAAAGGAGGGGTTTACTTTATTTGCTTTGCTAGCAATAGGGAAGAGCTTGTGCTAATTCTCTTATTATCTGTATCACATGTTCTGCTACTAGCTGACTTTTTGAATAGAAATTCAGTGAGATTCCATGGAAAAGTGCCCAGTAATTGTTATGCTGAAGCGACTAATGTTCAGTGGTAGCTGTTGCACGAAGCATGAACTTCTAGACTGCAGACATGACCTTGATAAGGAATATCCTGAAGCATTAGAGGTTGTCAAGACCACTATGCACTTTAAATGATGAAGTCTCAGGGACTGTGTTAAATTGTCAGTTTTAGAACTTGTATTTCACTGTCAAAATCACAAGGTATATTTGACACAATGGGCACTGTCACAATTGGAGATGATGCTGCTGTGTGATCTTTGCCTAGTTTCTCTCCAGGAATGCATATATACAGATACCTGGCTGCTTCTGTTGGGAGTTTATCATCATATTCACACATCTTTTTTTTTTTCTGGGCAGACATATCTATGGGAAATGACAAGTGGAGTTGAGGAGATCCCACCTGGTATTGTAAACAAAGAACACATTATCTTTGGAAACATGCAGGAAATTTATGAGTTCCACAATAAGTGAGTGACTTATCTTCCATTTCCATACTACTGCTAAATCCAAATGATGACCTGAGGGACTTCCTAATGAAAATATTGTGTATATCAATAATGAATGTTTTTCCATTAAAAAAATCTAAAGATTTTCCTCTTGCATTGCTAAATTATTTCAGCTGTTGCTTTTTGCAGACACGTAGGTACACCATTATAAACTGTATTTTTCAGTCTCGGGCATCTTTCAGCATTCAAGAAATTATTTGGATACATCAAAATTTTGTTGTAGGTTTGTCAGTTGTTCTGAAGTGATGAAAACCACTGAAGTCAATAGAATACAAACATAGCACAAATATTAGGGCTTTGTCATTCTTTCAGAACCCTTATTCCTGATACCCAAGTGCAGCTGTTAATGGGAAAGAGTAGGGCTCCCAGCTCTTTCTTGGCTCTTCATAGCTTATGTGGAGACGCCCAGCATCATTACATTTACTTGAGTATGGAGCATGAAAGAGACTTGTTGACACCATTACTTCTGAGTGGAATGGTTCCTAGGGAGATCTGTGTACACAAGTCTTGCTCTGGATCTTCCTTCTTTGTTATTTCATTGGTTGTGTACGCATTTCTATTGGGTTATGATTCTTTGAAGTAATTAAATACACCTAGCGTATTCCAGACCCTGATTTTACAGCTCTTTCTATGCTTTGTGTTAACTTGAGAACTTGAGTATCAAAAAAGCAAGGTTTGGAGTTTTTTTAAATTGAGATGAAGGCTAAACTTTTCTGACTGAAAACAGTAGAAAACCTTGATGGAGAACAACAGCAATTACTAAATTTTTGTGTATTCTTATGGATTAACTGCATGTCTGCTGGTTCAATTTCTGATCTTCACATCAGAATTTTTATTGAATTATATTTTATATTAGTGGTTTTATTACACATTTTTATTTATTCCAGTTATCTTTATTTCTTTAACTCATGCTTTTGGCATGAAATGCAGAGAGTTTTCCAATGGCCTTTGTTCACAGACAACAGATCCAAATAAGTTGCTGTAGCGAACATGTTTCATGTGCCTTGTACTATTTGTTTCTTTTCTACCCACAGTATATTTCTCAAGGAGTTGGAAAAATACGAACAGTTACCAGAAGATGTTGGACATTGCTTCGTTACTTGGGTAATGAAGTCAGACTTATGTTTAGAAGTAGAAAGGGAGATAGGAGGAATGAAGGGATGAATTCTTGCTCTCAGATCCCTTTTTGATTTGTAAAAGTATCTCTTCCTTCAAATTTAAGTAAAACTTGTGTATCTTTAACTGAGAAAAAAACAATTAGGGCACTCCTGTCAGGTGCCAGTGCTTAGCTGCTCTTGAAGTGTATGCAAGTTGCCTAAACCTGTGTGCAGATTTAGTTTCTCTTAGCTTTGAATAACCTAGTTTTCTATACATTGCTGTTACTTTCAGTCTTACTTGCCTGGTGTATATTCTTATGCTGCCAGTTAGAGTGGGAGTATAATTCTGTACAGCTCAGTTTCTTGATGGGGAATAGAAGGTCTCTGATAACGTCGTAAAAACTTTGAGACAGGAATGATGCTCTCTGATAACCTGTGTAAATTTGCATTTTGTTCTGCAGGCAGACAAGTTCCAGATGTATGTTACCTACTGTAAAAATAAGCCAGATTCTACTCAGCTGATATTAGAACATGCAGGAGCATACTTTGATGTAAGTAAATAATGTCTATCTTAAAAGCACACCTTGGCTGTTTGACTCTTGTGTTTGCAGTTCTGCTGAGTGCCTAATTTGTTAAGAAAATGCAAATTTCCTGTTAATAATGCTGCAATTTATTAAGCTTTCAGCTTAAGAAAATCAGTCCTGTATCTCACATGGTTAAATTCCATTGCTCACTTGGTGTTACAGTGCTGTCAAATCAGATGTGAAAAGTCGCTGTCACGTATCGGAGCGGTTCAGAACTGGAAGCAGGTTCTGGCAACAACAACCGAGACGTGAATCTTCAGCTCACACCAGCACATCCTGCAAATCTTAGCATTTTGATGTGCTTAGTTTGCATTGTATGTAATAAAGATAGAAATCTTGGTTAAATTTTTGGAGCACTTTCTAACTGTAATTGCGTGTAGTGGTAATTCAGATGGCTGCTGTTGTTTAGAAGGGCTAAACCTCCTTATTCAGTCCCAAGGTTCTTTGGGCTGCACATGTAATATTCTGCATAGAAAAGGGACAAAAATGTAGATGTGTTAGAGGTTTTAGGGATGAATTTTTGCCACGGTGAATGAGTTTGGGTTGGACATGTATTAACAAATGACTGGAGTGTTCTCTTTCCATTTTTTTTCTCCAGCTGAGCCACTAGCTGTGTAATGACCACAATTTTTTTAGGATTGTTTGTACAAGTAGAGGGAAGTAGAGGAAATCCCTGAAGGTCTTGAGGTTAATCTCAAAAGCCTAATTACTGAGGAAGTGGGGTTTCTAAACATTGTAAGGCAAAGCCTTTCTGTGAAGCCTCTGTTAAGTTTTCAGTGTTTGAAGGAGAGAGGTAAGTTACAGAAAACCAGGCAGATATGATCAAAAAAAATTCCAAGTAAAATTTAGGAAATAGCATTTTAAATAACACAGGGCTCTTATAAAACTATTAGAAATATATTCTTGCCACCACCTCCTTTGATCCATCTGTTTTACCACTATATCCAGAACATCCCCTAGTCCACCTAAAGTGTGGAGACCTAATTCTGTGCACAGAGAACTCAGAGCTTCCACTAATGAAACCACTGGTCCATGTGAAAATATCACGTGTATCCCATTTTTGGAACTTCTGATACTGTAATCATGGTTAGAGGGCACATAGCTGTGGGGCATAACTTGCTGTTAGAAATTGCTTGGTTAAAATACATCCAGTGCTATCATAAATGGCAGACTCTGTCAGTGATGTTCAGCCCTAATCAGTACCTGAAATCTGTAATCATTCCATTTAGCTATCACATAATTCTGTTTTCCACCCTTAGCTTCATGGAGGTCATTGTTTTTTCTATTTGCAAGTGGCTGTTTCTGGTAACCTCTTTTCTTCAGTCAGAAACTGTCACTCTGTGCTCCCTCTGGTGGGGGATGAGGCCATCTGTGGCTGTTGGCACTGAAATAGCAGGGAATGCTGAGAAACCTCTACCTCAGCCTTTCCTGGTACTCCTGCCTCTTCCCTAGAACACTGCAATGTGAGGGTTTTTCCCCTCTTGCAAGTAGCAAAAGAAGTACAGATCTTAATGGTTTTAAAAAATGACTTGCCATACGTTCTGTGTCCCTAATTGTTGCTCTGTGTATTAAGGCTTGTTGAAACATTTCACAGGTACTCTCGGAGGTAATAATCTTCTGTTTGTACCTAGTGAGCAGGCAGATGCACAGCATAATAACTCACTGTGCCTGGAATATATTATCATCCTGCTTTCTGGTGGTTTTTTTCTTGCTAAAATAGAATTTGTAGTTAATGTATATTATTGCATATCCCTCAGAACAGTTTATATCTGAATGCTGGTGCTCACAGTCCTCAAATGTTTGCTTTTTCCACGTAGGAGATACAACAACGACACGGACTGGCCAACTCTATCTCCTCTTACCTTATCAAACCTGTCCAAAGGATAACAAAATACCAGCTTCTTTTAAAGGTCAGTATTAATTCAGGGTTCTTCATCTGATTCTGCTGTTCTTAAGAAGGCAAAGCTCTTGCTAATATCAGGAGGGTTGTTCTACTCTGCTCTCCAAGACTCCGGCATCCTGGGCAGCCTCAAATACTGCTGCAAAATTTCAGCTGGAAATGAAAGAAGGCATAAACAAGCAACCTTTTGTCCCAATTTCTGTAAATCAAAAAAAAGATACCTGTCTACTAATGTTTACTTAGAAAATATAATTTGCATTTCCAGGGTAAAAAGGTAATTCATGGCCATTTGGATGCATTTTTGTAATGGTTTCTACACCAAATTTTGGCAAGCTGCTAGCTATGCTGGTGATATTAAGTACTGTAAAATAGATAATAATTTAATATATTTATATATATATAAAACTATAATATAAAATACCTATAAGACATATAAGTATATATAAATATATATGTGTATCAGTAAATATATACACATTGTGACAGTACCTGTAGAGCCGTTGTACAAAGAGTTGTTATTTGTAATGTTGCCTGGAAATGTCAAGTAAATAATAGCTGTTGAAATACGCACAACTTTTGGAACCCTGTAGTTGGAGCTTTCACTCAGTGGACAGATGTCTTCTCCAGTGAGCAGCAGTGTTCTTGGACTGTGCTGCGTCTCTGTTAGGTGGCAATGCTTGTTTTGTTCTAGCAGCCTACAAAAGCACTGTAACTGATCTGTGTCTCCTCTTTTTACTTGAGAACAGCCATGCATGATTGCTTTTGAAATTTCTGAAAAACATTAGAGGCTATTTCAGGTCAGGTTGGGTGGAAACAAATCTGTCATTTTTGACTGAAGCTTATTGTCTGTTTTCCACTTGCAAAGAGTTGCAACTTCATCAAGTTATAATTAAAGAAATACTCTAGGCTGTGCTGTTTCAGAAATTTTGAGGTATTAATTCCAACAATTATTGTTATTATTTTTAATAATAACAATAGCCTGCTACATTGTGGAAGTGGTGAGACAGATTGGTTTCACCAGTGTTCACAGAGCCAGATGTCTTTGCTGCATAGTAAAATGGATTTGTCTGGTGGTTGCTGGAAATACCTATAAGACATATAAGTCTTTTTGGGTTTTTGGGTTTTTTGTTTGTTTTTTTTTTTGTTTGTTTGTTTTTTTCTGTAAGAAAAGGGATGTAAAGCATGGTAGGATTAAGAGCCTAGAACTTGAATGATTGATGAAACATTTTACAGTTTAGAAGTTTCGCTTGTTTTTCCATGCTTTTCTGAATGGTATTGAAGCTGCTCCTCTTCTGTGCCTCTGAGAGATATTTAGTTACTCTCACTGTTCTGTGGAGCTGTCATGCAAAATCTAGGGGTGATCATGTAGAGTTTTGCTGTGAAGGTGGTATTGGCAGTTAAATAAAAATATTGTAATGATGATAATAGTAGAAGTCGCATGGCTTTCCCTTTAAAAAGGGGAAAAGGAATTTAACCTGAGGGAATGAATTAAGTGGGTCTTTTGAATAACAGAAGGAACATAATATGCCCTTTTGGTTATGTAATCTACATTTTATCTTGATACTGTTCAAATGCTTAAAGGCTGTGAGGAAATTTGAATATCTGCTCAGACACTGTTATGTTAAATCCCTGAGATGTTGAATGGGCAGAGAACTGTATGCCCTAAATTCTACTACAACATCTCAGCATGTTCAATTCTCTAACTTCTGCCCATTAGTTAATGCGTGTTTGTATTGAAAAGTTTTGTCTGTAGGTTGCTTTTAACTGTAAGCACAGAATAGAGTAATTCATGGAATACTTAAAATAAAACAATGTGAATTCTCTTTATCAGCAGTTGTACAGAGCAGGTGTTTGGTGCAGTGGAGCAATGACTGACATGGGAGGCAGAAGGGGTCCCTTTGTGCTGCCCTGCTTTCCACCACCTTCATGACTTGGCAGCTGCATTGTTCTGGTCCTTGATGCAGCACAGCATCTGAGAACTGTGTCTGTGCTTATCAAAAAAAGTTTTGTTCTTAACATAACGTTTAAAGATTTCTTACTAAACAGATAATCCTGTTTAGATTAGAAGTGGTTTACTGATAGCTTGGGCTGCTCCTTGAAGAACTGATCAGGATAGAAACAAAATATACTGTCATGTCATTGGCAGAGTACGAAGTTCAAAAATATTTTAAATGTCGAAAATGATTTTTGGTTTGTTAGAAGTACTCTTCAGTTGTCTCTCATATTAGTGTAGAAATACGTGATAGAGAGTCCTCTTCTCTGCTTTTGCAGGAGCTGCTCACGTGCTGTGAAGAAGGTAAAGGTGAGATTAAGGATGGCCTGGAGGTGATGCTTAGTGTGCCAAAGCGAGCCAATGATGCCATGCACCTCAGCATGCTGGAAGGTAGGATTCAAGCTGCCTCTCTGATTTCATTGTGTGCTGCAGATTAACTGTTTTGTGAACGTGTCTTTTTCTCTGGGTTTGTATTTTTCATACCATTTTGGTGGGGCTATATAGGATGCAAAGTTATTTAGGAAAACTAATTGTTACAGACAGCTGGTACAGTTTTGTTAATTGTTTTAAGTGTTTTTTCACTTTGATCTATAGCTGTGCCATTGCAGATTTAAAAAACATGTAGACTAATGAAGTAGTCCACTACTCACCCAAAATGCAATAGGTAACTGGTCAGATATGCTGGCTTTGGCTACATTTTCCAACCAGTATCCTTAGCTTCTTTGTATAAGACACATAAGTATATTATTGGTGATTTTGCTGATTTATGTATCAAATACTGTGTCCAAGAAGTTTGTCTTTTTCACATCTGTTTGTTGCCTGTTCCATAACAGACTTCTGGTTGAAATGAAATCTATCTTCTGGCATTAAAATGTCAGCATAAGCCAATTTAGCCCAAGCCTAAGCCAGCATAATCATGTTCATGGCAGACAGTACAGGTTGGATGTAATGCATCTATGTGCTTGCAATAACTTTCTGCCAAAATCCGTTTTGCAATTGGCACGTTATCATGTTTTAATGGTTCAATCATACATTTAGTAATAAAAGTGTTTTTCTTGGGTATTTAAATTTTTTTGAGAGAAAAGCAGTGCCCTCTTACCCTACAGTTGCTGAATAAATACTTTTAAGTGCTTCTAGTCAATATGCCTTTTCTTCCCCTCTGCCTTCTGATAATAGCATGCAGCTTGTCATGGAATTTCCAGTATTGTGCTAGTTACTGTAAAATTTGCCTTGGTTTGACATGTGATCCTTGATTGTGTGAATGCTCCAAATCACCTCTATTCCTTGATTTTAAACAACAGGGATGTTGGTCAGTTTACAGGATCAGTACCAAATGCTTGTTCAGGAAGTGGTCTTAGTGTAAAAGCTGACCAGCTTTGGTAATAATTTCTTAACACTTGGAATGTGACTCTGGAGAATCTCCTAATCTTTTACATAAGTTGGTTTTACAACAAATCATACGTGTATTGTTGAGTCATCCCATGTTGGACAAATATAGTGAGTGAGCACATTTCCTCTTCATGTCTCTGGAGGATTTTGAATGAACATCCTGGCGGAACTTGCCTCTGATCCTCTCCGTACTGTTGCCCTGTTTAGAACATGAGAGCTGGCAAGCAGGATCTATTTAAAACACGTGTTGATACCACTCAGGAGAGTATGGTAGACAATTTTTGTTATCCTCCAACTCTAAAGCTGTCTTAAACTGGGAGAACATGGTACCACTAAAATGGAAGTAAAATTGTTGGTATTCTCAATCTTCATCTTTTTTTCATTATGTCTCAATACAAGCGATCCAGCTGGTAACTACTTTATTGTGGACTGATTCTGACATGACCAATGGCAGACTGATCGTATGCCAACAGCTCCAAGCTGCCATGATTTTTCATCCCCGGTTGGAACACATTTCTGTGCTTGTTGTCTACATGGTAGAGAAGGTGTACATCTGGAAAAGGTGGCATTTGGGAGCTTGCCACTCTCAGAAGAACCTGATGTGTTCTGTGTCCTTGCAAGTTGCTTACTTTCTACAGTGGCAGAACGCTCATAAGAGAAATCACTTTCATCACAAAAAAGGTTACCAGAAGCTGACAAAGACAGATCTGTCATTTGTTGGTAAAATACTGCCAGAAGAGTTGATTAAGTTCTTAACAGTTGGATGTCTAAATTTAGAAACAGATTTGAGCTACAGTTACATTTAGTATATTGCTGTGTTAAAATCAAGTCTTGTTTTTAGTACTGGATTCTTGGAATCCCATCTTTTGGAAGTTGTATTGGGGGAAGAAAATCATGCAGTTCAATGAACAGAAGCTGTGCTCTTTATATTCCTTGTAATACCAACTTTTCATCTTTCACTCTGTTTTTAGGCTTTGATGAAAATATAGAATCTCAGGGAGAGCTCATCCTTCAAGAATCCTTCCAGGTGTGGGACCCAAAAACTCTAATTCGAAAGGGAAGAGAGAGGCACCTTTTCCTTTTTGAGATGTCCTTGGTTTTCAGTAAAGAAGTAAAGGACTCGAGCGGAAGGAGCAAATACATTTACAAGAGCAAACTGTTTGTAAGTATGGGAGAGCAACTGATCATATTTACAAAACTGTCTAGATTAGGCTCCAGCTAAGCTCGGGTGATGTAAGTGCCTGAAGAACTTGAACAGCTCTTACAGAGCATTGAAAGAACAGCCTTGGAATGTATAGACTGAATCTTGCAACTTTGGTGCTATGTCTTTCTTTTGAGGTGAAAGGTTAGGCTCAAAGCAACTACTGAAGGGTACATGTCAGTCTTGGTGTGTCAGGTCAGATGAAAATCAGTATTGGGCTGGACTGGTTTCATCTTAATTATGTGCTGATTGCTGATTCTTTAACACTTACTTGTATAAAGCAGAAGGATGGAAAGAGTTGATAAGCTGCCTTCATCTTTCTTGTTTACTATTGCTGCTGTAGTAATATTCATGCTAAGGATTCATTTTAGTGGATATTCTACACATACTGATTGGGGAAGGCAAGAACTTTGTTTTGGAAAAGTTCATTTCAGAATGTAAGACCAGTAGTCTTATAATAAAATTCTCTAAATAGAATTACAGTACTTATGGTTTACTGAAAGAATGAACAGGTGGAAATATTTTTCTTCCCATCAAAAAAAAAACCAAAAAACCAAAAACCAAACCCAAAACGTCCACTCTTGCTTTCCTTATCTGTAGCATGTATGCTTTACAAAATGTGACTCTGGGATTCACATCCTTACCTTCCTGTCTTGCTGGATGACTTGGGTAAGAGCAGTATTCACACTCCATAAACTAAGGTAGCCAAATGGCAAGACAGTCTCCCATGGCTTGCTCTGCATCTGTCAAAGCCATTAGCCATTTATACCAAATAGCTCAGAGCAAGCACTTGAAATAACTTTCCTTCTCAAGAAACACTCTCTAGAAATCATTATTCTTGTATTGATCCTGTTGGGATATATGACCAAGTCTAGATGGTGTAAATACTGAGTCTTTTCTCTGTGCTTCTGCTCCTTTTCCTTCATTCATTCCCTTGTCCCACTTCTGTGTCGAAACTGGTAAAACAGGTTGGTGAAAAAAACCCCTATTTTTTTCAATATCTTTCTTTGCATGTTCTGTCACTTCATTTCCAACACTTGCTCTCCTTCCTCAGACAAAATAGCTAGCAGGTAACACAGCTGCAGCTGTTTGTTGATCACACCTTTCTTTGGTGCTCCCAAGAACCCAAAATACAAAAAAATGCTGGTGTACTGGAGAATATCAATAGCTGCCAAGGGATTTTGTGGGAGAAGGGACAGAACTGAAAAATCAGTCCTGTAAACTTGTCATGTCAGTTCCTCTGGCAAGAATTTAGTAATACCCTTATATCCTAGAGAAACTGATGGAAATCTTGAAGACTCTCATTGTACCTAATTTTTAAAACACAAGGATTCTTTTTGTTGTCATATTCTAGCTGGCAAAATATCCTGTAGTGCAGCTTACTATTATAGCAGCTCTTACAGTTTGATCTTTAGAAAAGGCATGTGTTGAAAGCGTGCATGTGGATTTGAGCTGAAGATCTTTTTTGTATGCTATCCTGTGACTTACCTCTGGAAGGCGGCTTTACAAAAATGAGGTCCTTCTCATTGCTTCAGGCATGATGACCTTCAGGGTTTCCCCAGCACAGGATTCTCAATGGCATGGTATATATAAGTGGCAGAATGTGTTAATGAACTCCTTTGGCAAGAGATGAAGGGTCCAAAAGCAAATGCCTAAGGAGGGCTGTGGGAACAAGGCAAGCAGGTGTTACATTGACAGAACACTCTCCCAGTCATCAGGAACTGGTGTTTGGGAGTTTCCTCACCTCAGAGTGGTTTCTGTGCATCCAGTAACCCACAATGATTCCTGTGCTGTAAGCCTGTCCTGGAGCCCCATGCAGACTTGTAGCATTGCCAGTGTCCTTTGCAGAGAGCCATGTTGCTCAACTGCTTATTGGGTACAGGCAGTTGTATGTGGAAGGGTGGATGTGTTGGGTTGGGATTATTTTAGAAGAAAAAAAAAACTCAAAAAAGCTTTCACCCACCAAAACCAAAAAAAACCCCAAGTTGGCATCCAGGTGAGACAAGAAAAATAGTACCTTTACTCAGGTACTGGGTATCCAGCATCTCTTGTGTTGAACTGTGTATGTGCTAATGATGATGTGTATGAGGGGAAAAATAGAGCTTCTAATCATGTGAGAATACTTAGCAGCTGTTGGGGAGTGAGGGTTCATTTAGTTTGAGCTGTATTTCTTAGTTTGTAATTTTTTTTGGAGCAGAGCCTGCATGAATTGTTTAAAGTGGAAGCCAATTCACATGAGTGAGATGTTGTTCCAGTCAGAAAGTGAAAACATTTTGGATGATAATTAGCTATTAAGGTCTGACATTAGAACATTCCCAAAGACTGATTGTCCATGTAGTTGTCTCAGAAAATTCTCCAGGGAAACTGCATTTCTGAATTATTTCATCTGTTTCAGAGGAAAGGAAACACACTAGGAAAGGCTCATTTGACAGAAAAGAGACCAGAGTTTTAGAAGATACCAGGAGAATTCTTAAGCATATCTTATCTGAGAGAAAGCATAAAAATCAGTAAACAGTGAGTGTTCTCCAATGGAAATGAACAGGGAGAGAAGCCAAAACTTACTTTTTGCCAAGCATCTTCTTTAGAGTTATAAAGCTTTTACTGTCAAGTCCAAAAACTAAAATAAGCATTTCGGTATTCAGATTATAAGTGGTACTGTTTATTGTCACTTTATAGAAAAGACTGTTAAGCTCGCAGTTCTTCCTTTTTTGAAGAGACCTCACCACTGCCTCCAGAATAAAGGATTCTCTCTATGATATGAGTTAGCCTTAAGCTTCTGAAAATCTCTTTAAATAGCAGTGCTCAATTTTTTAGAATATTAGCATGTGGCTTCTGAGAAAAAATGCCATGTGGTCCTAACAAATTTTTCTTCATTCCAGACTTCTGAACTGGGTGTCACAGAACATGTAGAAGGAGATCCCTGCAAGTTTGCTCTCTGGGTTGGAAGGACACCAACTTCAGACAATAAAATTGTTCTCAAGGTAATTTTAGCAGATGTGCTTTTAGTCTATAGCAAGTCTTGTAGTTGTTGTTGATGTTAGGAAAGCAACAAGTGATTTCCTGCTTTGAGAGGGACAGCTTCTGACAGATAATTTTCTTTATGTGCAGAGGTGGTGGCATATATATATATATATCTAACTCATGTGGCCTGACAGCAGAGGGGAATCTTTGTAGCCTACTGAAGGATTAAACAAACCTGCTATCACAAATCATGGTAGGAAGAGGTTTGATCCCATGGATTTCCATAAGCTTGAAGACTTCAGCAATTAGCTGACAGGCCAGCTGGTTCCACAAAGAAATAATGGCATCAGTGTTACCTTTCACAATCAGGTCATCACTGCTTGTTGGCAATGCTCTTTTGTGTGACCTGTATTTTTATGCAGAAAACAAACACTGCAAAAGATTTTTATGTCTTTCTGTGGGCTACAAGGTTTTCTGAAGCTACTTGCCTTTAGATAAAAGTGCTTGCAATGGCTATAAATTTTGTGTCTGGGCAAGTTATGTGTGTCACTACTGCTCTTCGGCTCGCTAGGAGAATGGCTAAATCCATTTTTCCTATCATTATGGTATGTAACCTGGGACTCCTCAACTGGAAAACCTTTTCTGTAATGCCATAAGCAGCTAATGGGTAATTTGGCATATTTTGAGGAGCTGTGTTGAGCTGAAACACAGTTCATCTTCCCATTTATAGGCTAATGCACCTACCATTAAACTTCTTTGTGATTTCACGTATTTTCATAGTGAATACTCAGTAATGTCACTTAAAAATGGCCTCTCCAATTTACATGTGAATACTCCAGTTTTTATCTTTTCCTTGTGAATTACAGGCTAAGAAAAGCTTACATTAGCTTTCTTGCAGCAGCCAAGGAATGCAAGAAAATTAAATGTAACATTAATAAATACTAGATTTTCTTTCAGTCTTAATTTTCCCGTAATTTCAGACAGTGCTTTGCAGCCTGAAATGATCCTCCCAGGATAGAGCAAAATAAGAGGTTTTAATTAAGGGCTCTCTGCATAAGATCACTTCAAGGTGTTTCTGTTCTGTGCTTTACTTAGTGCATAGGATATTTAGAAAACTTCTATGATACATCAAGCTCTTCAGCAATTTTGTGGACTTCATTTGTTTGTTTGTTTTTGAAGGTTGGAAACAAGCACTTCCTTAGCTCATTAATATTAGAAGTAAATTCCATGAAAAACTAAATAAAATATTTTTTTAAAGGTCATGTTCAGCTTTTCTTCCTAAATGTTTTTGTTTGTAAAAGAAAACAAAATTCTTTTTCCTACCTGTCCATCTGTTCCTACAATTTCCTTCATCCGTTTAGAATTGCTGGTTATAATATATTTATAATATATTAAATATTTATTATATATTTGAAGCCAGTTATTTCAGGAGACAGTAATTAAGATAAGTAGGAGATTATATATAATAATTTCTTCAGATCTGCAATAATATTTATATTTAGTAGCATTTCATGTGCAGGGTTAAATTGGACTAAACAATCAGATTAGAAGTCGGGCAGGTGGATATCAAGTCATTTCTGGAGTATTTGAAAAAATAGACATGTTACAGACAGTTTTTAAAATACAATCCCTAAATTAGCTTTCTGCCTTGAGATATGTATCAAAAAGTGGGAAGGGTAATACATTAAATGTGTTGTGGAAATATGTGTGTTGCAGTAAAAGTTAACTTTTTTGCCAGTAATAGTAGATTATTATATCAAGTTAGAATTGACCTAAAATGTTGGGTGAGTTTAAAATACTAGTATTCAAGGTGTTATTACTGGAATTCTTAAAGTAAATCAGTCCACCCTCTCTCATGAGACACTTACAGTGCCTTAGTCTTCAAGTTATGAAAGTAAACTCTGAATTTAGCTTAAAATGGTTTTCAAATGAATATTAATAATGTTGAGAAGTGTCAAATAGTGTTGGTGATTCAAAATGAAGACAGCCAGCTAGAATTTCCTTTTCTCCGTTCAGGTTTTCAAAAATTTTTCACAAAGTCATTCTTTATGCCTTCCTCTTTGTGTTTATTAGCTGACTGTATGTGTGGATCTTCTCAGCCATAATGGTCCATTGTGGGGGTTTTGTTTCTTTTGCATATCAAAGGCATCCAGTATAGAGAATAAACAGGACTGGATCAAACACATCCGGGAAGTGATACAAGAAAGAACTATTCATCTGAAAGGAGCATTGAAAGAGCCCATCCACATTCCCAAAACTGCACCAACAACAAAACAGAAAGGAAGAAGGTAAGTAGTATTTCAAATAATCAGAGATCTCTACGTACACAACAGTGCTCTTTCCTCTGTAGTGTTGAATTTCGAATGACTTTCAGTGAATTGGACAAAAGCAAGAGTAATTTTGTCCAGCTTTCTCCTATCATTAATTTACAGTTTCCTGCAATGCTGAATTTGTTGAGATTTCTGCTCTGAACAGTCCTGGACCATTACAGAAGGGATTTGAAACTGCAGTACAGGATAGCTGTACATTTTAGATTTTTGCAATTCTGTGTGTGTTATTCAGGTCCTTGGTTTTCCTTTCATGAAGCTTGAAATGTGTGACCAAGTGTCCTGCTTGCTAGCTTTGGCTAAGTGACTGTGCAAGTTTCTTGCCATAGTTCTGGCTCACTGGTTATTGCCTTAATTCTACATGATGTTGACCATGAGCAAATGAATCCCTTCTCTTACAGCAGAGAACAGAGTATTGAGTACTGAGTATTTGATTCTTGCATCAGTTAATTTGGTTCTGTTGCCACACTAGGAGTGTCTAACTTCTTTAACTAACATGTTACAAACACAGTGCTACTCTTGTAATGAAAACTGAATTCTTTGCAGAGATGGTGAGGACCTGGACAGTCAGGGAGATGGCAGCAGCCAGCCTGACACTATTTCAATTGCCTCACGCACCTCCCAGAACACGCTAGACAGTGATAAGGTAAGTTTGCTGGGCATTGCTTTGTGCTGAGAGAAGGTGATTCGTCCCGTAGTGTGAATTAGCACCCAAGATCAGTCCTTAGTACTTTCAGAGAAGAGGCGTGGAAATATTCAACCTCTTAAAAATAGCTGTCTGCAATAGAGAAAATACCTTTCAATAGAGAAAATACCTTGTGTGCATGGGAGAGCAGGAGTGATTGTTTAAATCTAATAGGTCATGAAGAAATTATGTTTGCTCCGATTTGAAACCATTTTGGTCCCCTCTGTTCTGCAGTTTGCTCAAAGATTTGACCCAGTTTAAAACCAAAGTTTTATTTTCAGGAAAATTTGATAGTGATGCACAGAATTTTTCTTGATGTTAGTCCCAGCCTTCCTGAAAGCATACCATCTGCTTTTCATGTTGGCTTGAGGCTGGTGATTGCCACACACAGTTACTGTTGTGAAAGAAAAGTACTCTCCAGTGTTTATGGGTTAGAGAGTAGGTGTTCACTTTCTGCACAAAAGCTGATGGAATCGTCCAGAAGGAACCCACAAAACTGTCATTTGGTACTAGTGCTGGTGTTTCCTTTCCTCCATCACTGCCTATAGATTCTGGCTGGCTTATACCATAAGGATACACAGCCAGAGTTTTCCCTGGGTGGAAGAAAAATAAGTGTCAAAAGAATAAAAATGTTGATGAAATGTGTGAGTTACTTGGAATTGAAACAGGATTTTTGGCAAGTGAGAAGCGTTAGGACCCTGGAGGGAGGTAGAGAGGGATAGTAAAAGTTTATCAAACAGAAGAATGAATTAAAACACTGAAGATGCCTAGCAAATTACTTGAAAGTTTGGTCAGGGATTTCTGGTCTGTTACCTCCTTGGGTAAAATTGTTCTGATGAGCCATTCAAACTACACAGATAAATAACCAGTATTCTTCAGGGTAGCTAAGTGAATAGGTTCTCAGAATAATATTTTGACCATTCCCATCATCACCTAAACTCAGTGAGTTTCCTGTATTTTCACATGTCACTCAAACTCTATAGTTCGATTTTCCCATGTAGAGAAGCAGACAGAAGGAGGGAAATACTAGGTGCTTAGGTTGCTCTTGTGTTTGTCATAAACAGACTATGTTTTGACCTTGTGCATTTGTACTGAGTTTGGTCTGCAGTTTTGGTGGTGGCTTCTTCTAAAGATACCTGTGAGAAAAAAAGTTGGTTAGAGGAAGTAAGACCTCTTTTGATGACTTTTGTTTTGCTGTCTTATTCTTAGCATTCTTACTTAGCTATTTAGGGATTTACAAAACTTGAATTTTGTATGCTAGCGAACGGTTCTTAAGAGAAGAGTTGAGGTAATCTGCCACACTCAGAAGCAAGACATGCTGTCTCTGATGTCCCTGGTATTTGGCTGGGATGCCAGGCTGTGTGCAGGCAGGTTGGAGGTGGTGCAGTCCATCCCTGCTGTGCAGAGCCATCGCCCTTCTGCAGTTGTTTGAGATGCACTGTTCACTAGGGTGACTAGCACGGGTTGTCTCCTGATGCCTTTCACAGTAATATTTCGTGCATCATGTGAGAATTGCTGAGAAAGGTGGCCAAGTAAAATGCCCTCAGGATTGTTTTCCAGTCTGACATGAGGAGGAGTTTTACCAACAACCTATTCAACAGGTGTTGTAAGTCAAAAGGAGGAGGAATGGAAGGAAGGAGAAATGGAAAACATTTTTAGTATTTTCCCGACAAATTAAATTTTAAGTATGATTAATGACTGTAGTGTTGTTTTTAAAGTATTTTTGAGTTCTTACATTTGTGTATAAAATTTTTGTTAGACTTTTCTTTGCCAAGAAAAAGAAGCTGAAGACTCCCTGGGAGTTACTTATGCTATGTATTGTATGTCCAAAGAAGGAATTTACTGTTGTGCACTTCTAAAAAGTGTGTGAATTAGCAGGGTAGCTTTGTTTAATGTTTCTGTTACATGCTTTGGTTTGCTAAATACATTGAGAATATCTTCAATCTATTTAAAAATACAAAATAAAAATTACTAAGGAATAGTAACAGGAAGGTGGCCAGTGAATTCTGCAGGGTGTCTTAACACCGTTGCTGAGTCTGAAGTAATCTCTCACTTTGGATGTTGAAAATTCATTAGCTGCAGTCCATTTGGGGTTTAAAATCGACTCTGTTTTCTTAGCCTAGAACCCTGAAGTGTGTGTGAATGTCTCACAGAAATGGAGTAAAACAGTTGTACAAATTTTAAGTGCTGTTAATGTGGTTAGCCAGAGGAAGCAGTGGAACTCCTTGGTCAAATTTGGAGCATGTACCTAACTGAGATGGGATTCCAAATCAAGAAACATTAAAAATATCAAGCCATTTAAAATAGTATTAATTAAGTAGTAGAAGTGTTTAGTGCTATAGTACTTATTAAACTCTTGCTGAACATTTTTCTGTTCACGTGTATCTGTAATCAAGATTAAGAAAAGACAACAAATATCAAACATATCATATTAATCAACAGCCAAGTAAAACCATTCTTTTACTTCCTCCAATTATATGTTCAGACAGTTCATTCTTTTAAAAGAAATGTTTTGGTTAGAAGTTCTAAACTGTTATACAGGGGGAATATCAAGAATGAAGTCCTTTATCCAAAGGCCGATATTCTTTCTCACCTCCTCAGAGGTAACATTTTGAAAGAACTGAAAATCCTTAACCCTGATAATAAGGGGTTGAATATTGTCCAGATGAACTTCTGTCCTTGTATCCTGTTTTCTGACATAATTGGAATTGCCATAACAACAGAGAATAACTTCATGATTAGCTTTTTTTCTTCTCCACCCTTGCTTTTTAGCCTAGAATTGTAACTTCTCATTGTTGGCTCCACTGTTGCAATGCTGCTTTTCAGTAATGACTGGGATGATGCAATAGACCATATGTTTGTAAAGCTGACATTGACATCCTTCCCAGCTTCATGTCATCTGAAAACAGTGTTGGAAGGCAGAATTAGAATTCAGAATAATCTTGGCAAGGGGAAAAATTAACTAGCAAAGTACTGTGCAATTTAATAGGAACACGTTTGCGCTTATATGAATAGGTGGAAATAGTTAAATACTAATGAAAACAGTGAGAATCTTGAACAGTTTTTGAGACGACTGAGAAGCTACAGAGGCTCACAAGATGCTTATTATTTAACAGTATGATGCAACTGGGAGGGCAAGGGACGCAGCAATATATTGGCTTGTAGAGATGGGATGTTGAGCTGCAGGACACAAAGTCCTCATTCTCTACTCAGAACTTGTAAGGTTTCCATTAGATACTGCATCCAGTTTTGAGTACAGAATTCTAGAAAATTAGTGGTCAATTGGAAGAGTTCTGAGGGAAATAAGAAGAAAGATTGATTAGATGTCTACTAAACCTAACTTACAGGGCAAGGAAAATAATTGGGACTAACAAGTTTAAAGGGAAAAAAAAGGCAGGAGGGAGGACTTTAGGTCTTCAAGTGTGTAAAAAGCTGCCACACAGAGTTACTAAATGGTCTTTTACCTATATTTCAAGTGGATGGGATGTGATCAAATGACTTATTTTTTAAAAAAGATTGCAGTAATACTTTTTATGGGTATGAAAATGTGAAACCCTAGAACAGAGTAATTGTGAAGGCTGGGGAATCTCCATAACTGGAGTTCTTCGAGAACAGTTTGGATAAATGTTAAGGATTCACACAGATGTGGTTGATCATGCACTAGAGGAAGGGAATGAAGTGGACTAGGTAATTTAAGATCCCTTTCCAGCCTTTTTTTATTATCATGGCATGTATCTTCATATGGTAAGACATGCTAAATACATCAATACCACTGACCCATCCTGAAATATCAGAAGGTATAATGGAATCCAGAGTGAAATACAGAATTTTTGAGAGAGAGATTTCTACTCCATCAAAGCATCTCAGTTTTCTGCATAAGTGCTCTTTATTGTACCCTTCTCAGTAAATATTTTGCCCTTCACCTTTCACAGCATTCCTTCCATTCATGTTCTGTAGATGTGTAGCCAGCATTTTAGGTGGCTAAGAGATGAAAGAAACTCTTGGACTGTTCATTTGGCCTTTCATCAGCCTCATCTGATTTTTAACGTTGTCTTTTGAACTTAATCCAGTGCGTAGGAAATTAAATAGGGAGGCTGAAGGAAACAATGTAGGTCTGATAGATTTTTTTTTATGCTTCTAATCAGTGATCTGGTAGAAATGTGAAATAATCCAATATAGTATTTTGGTATCTGAGAAGATGAGAGGCTTTTAGAAGAAGAGCTGTCAGAGATTGCTCTCCTAAATAGAAGAAATCATGCTAGCTGCTGTGCGTGGTCAGTAGAGCAGTGTTTAATTTTTAAGAAATTGTCTTTTGTGCCTAGCTGGTAACACTTTGTATTACTGTCTATATGAAGTTGTATTTCATTTTCGTGCTTCTTTAAGCTTGTGTGTACTCCTCTGAAAAACAGAAAAAGGACTGAAGCAGCAGGAGACAACCAAGTATTTAGTTCTGCCAGCTGAGTCTCCAGAAGAGAAAAGGCTCCCATCAGTAGAAAAATGTGTTAGTAAAAAAGCAGACATGGTTCTGAGTACACAGCTCTTTCCAGAGTCGGAAACCAAGTCTGGACAGTTACCTGGTCAAAGCAAAATGCTCTTTATTTGAGGCAGAACTTTTGTGCGTCCCATTTCTTTTCTCCCACAGTGCACTTGTTTCCATTTTAAAAGGGGATTAAAGATTTTCATGCTTGAAATAATTGAGAAATCTTGTTAGCTTCTCTTTGCTTTCCTTTCTTCTTAATGTAAAACTACCATGGAAAATTAAGTTTTATTTGCAGTCCTGAGAGGATGTTATATGGCCTGATGTAAAGGATCTTGACTATCTGGTCAGTCATGATGTTCACAGATAGTGGTGGCAGATGGGCTTAGTGTGGTGTCTCTGCCTTCAGCAAACCTGTGCTAAGAATGTACTCAGCCAGTGAGTGTTTGCATGTTTGTGTCGTTTGGTTTTTTCTTTCTCTCTACAAGTGACAGTGACTAAAAGGCCCCAGAGAGGTGAACATAGATGGTTAACATTCATTTCAGCAACTGCAAGGCACTGTGTCCCATGATAAGCTGTTTAATTAAACCTTGTGCCTTTTTTAATCTGCAGTTCTGTTTCTGTCTGGCTTTTGTTTCTCATCTCGCCTCTGTCTCTCCAGTTTCCATGTTTCAGACATAGCATCATTTATTTTTATCATGCATGATTAATTCAGTTTACATAAAGGGTTTCTTGAGATGGATGGATAAAGTATATAAAGCCTTTGTTCAGCCTAAATTTGGATTTAGATGGTTTGTAACTCTTTTCCCTTCAGTGCAAGCCAGTCTCCCAGTTTCTGCTGTGCCTCTTGCTCTTCCCTCCAGCTAGCCTGGAGAGCCTTGCCAAAGCTGTCCAACAACAGCTGTTGAGCAACGCGCTTAATCACAGACACTCCCTGCTGTCCAACTGCATTTAATCAGTGTGAAAGATGAAACTGCTTTCAGAAAGTGTGTTACAGAGAGAAATCGAGCAATGAAACAAAGAGGAAAGAAGTGTTTCCTAGCCACTACTGTAGGAGGCAGGAAGAAGGGAAGTTAACCCAAAGGAAGGGAAAATTGGTAAATGCTTTTTTTTGCTCGGCTCTCCAAAGTGTCGTGTGTGAGTGCTGGGTACAGAGACCATTGCTTTCAGTGTCTTAGGCAGTAGTGGAAAAGTCCTGCATTAAGTTGCATGTAACAGCATAGGTGCATGTTGGAGGATGGTGTGGATCTAACAGCTCTGTGCAAGAAGTGTCTTACACACTGTATTGAAGTGTGAATGAGGATTGAATTTCAGTGGAATACTGACCAGCTAGGATATCTGATTCCCACACTGTCTGAAAGACCACTAATTTTGTGTACTTTAATAGTATCTAACATGGCCACTGACAGCCTTCATTTGCTTTTTCCTTTAGCTTAATGTTGTATCAAATACTTCGAGAACATAAAATCTGAGATCCTACTTTTTTTGTTTTATTAGGGGAAGGAGAAAAAAGAGCATCTATATTACCAGAACATGTGGCCATTGCACCAGTCACAAAATATACTTTAATCTCTATTTGTAGAAAGTGTAGGGTCAGGAAAGCAAACGAAGCACCAAAGATATGCTCCTGTAGGCATTTAGGAGGAAATATAAGGACTAGATGCAGTTTCTGGAAAGTGTCAGCTTGTTACTGTGTTTGCACTGGATGGGATATGGACCTCCTGAGAAAAATTTGGTCTGCCCTGGATACCTTGTGAAGTCATACTTCATCAGCTTTTTTGTTAGTCCCCATCAGGCATACAGATGGTTTCAATTGTTTCTGAGTTGGTCTGACAAAGGCTGTAACATAAATCAATACCAGAAAACAAGGGAAAGCTCTTTACTTTTTCCCCTTTGCATAGCTTTGCATGGACTGAAAAAGAGAGCGTAAGGGAACAGGAAACATTTTAATGAGGGAGGAGGTAACATGTTTTGAAGATGTACCCCCCCTGTAATTTGTGTATTGAGGCTGTCTGAAGAGATGGGGTAGAAGGAAGCAATGTGATTAATTTTTAGCCTGGATCTAAACGGGTACAACCTGATTTATCTTCCTTAAACACTAGATGTATGAGGGTTTTCTGCCCTTCTTGGCCCCAGCATTCCCTCAAGAAAACTTCTCCTCCTTTGTAAGCACACACAAGCAATGATAGCCGGTGAGATTAGCAGGCAGATACCATGGGAAAGCTCTGGAGTTACTGCAGCCCATCTGCTAGGAGTTATGTTCTGTCATTTGTTGCAGACTTGAGGAAGAGAGGGTTGGAATTGTTCTTTGATTCTTACTGGAATTTTGCTGGTTTTGTCATTTGCTCAGAAGTACTTGCTTGATAACAAATAGCATTTTCCTAGAAAAGTTTCTGTCCAGCATTTCCCTTCCAGGCTTGTAATGAAAACTAATAAGTAAGAAACAATGGAGTCTCTTATCTCCTTTTTCTGAAGCTCATGGGATGTAGCTGGCAGCCATGAAACAGTCAAAAGCAACATGGCAGGAGCTGTGCCGTGTGTTGGTGTGGCACTTGCTTCTAGACTTGATGCAGCTGGAACTCTCACAGGGTTTTGGTCCTCCTCTGTCAGCGCAGGGCATTGCAGGATGACCTCACTGAGCTGAAGGAGTTCACTGGCTTGGTTCAAAATTACTGAGCTCACAGAAGTTGAATACCAGCTGAGATCTGGTGTGAATGTTGCACTGAAGCAGCCAGAGCTATAGAAATACTCACACATGAAAACTGAAGTAGCCTGGAATGCGGTTGCTGTAAGGAAAAAGGAATTCCAGGACTGCTTGCTTGAGTTGGATGGGTGCTTTGGCACTGAGCAATCTTGGGAGCTTTGCAAAGTTCTGATAATAATTTTCATTTCACATCAAAGCAGATGAAACAATCAAAGAGAGGAAACTAAAGCTTAGGCAAAGTTATTCAAATGAAGTGTTTTGAAGAGGGGGAGGAAAACCCTAAGCTTGCATGCTTTTAATTCAAGTTTTATTTGGGGAACCAACAAAAATGTGAAAGTTGTAAGCTGTGTGAATTTTCTATTAAATACTTAAGTATTTGGGAATGTTATGTGAAGAACTTTACACTGACTTTCATAATTGCATGTCATGTGTCCTGGATGATGTTGTGACCTCTGTGTGTAAACTGTGAGTAGGGTAGGAATAAGGCAATAAGTTCATTTGAAAAAACTCCTTCTTTCTGTCTTGAGTTTGCAAGATAACAAAGCTCATGAGTGTCTGTATTTAGTAATATCTGACCTTTTTTTTTGCTAATTATCACACATAAAATATATTCAGAAGCAACTGCTACTTCAGCTTTTGGGATAAGGAGCAGTCTAGCAAGAAAAACTGCTTAAATCCTCCGCCCAGCACTGTCACAACCAGTGTGCTTTGAACAAAAGGTAATAGAGACAAGCAGAGTTAGAAATCTGTTCTAAAACACCAGAACTGCCTGATTTTGAAGTGATCTCTTCTTGATGCGGAAAGTCCCAGAAGCCTGCAATCTCATCCAAAATACAAATCCTGCCAGGAGTCCTAAATAGGTAACGGTGCGTGACGGATGGTTTGATAACGAGCACTCATCTGGCTTCTTGTTTTCTCCCCTCACAGTTGTCTGGTGGGTGCGAGCTGACGGTGGTGATCCACGACTTCACCGCCTGCAACAGCAATGAGCTGACAATCCGCCGCGGGCAGACCGTGGAGGTCCTGGAGCGGCCCCACGACAAGCCCGACTGGTGTCTGGTGCGAACCACAGATCGGTCCCCCGCTGCGGAGGGCCTGGTCCCCTGCGGCTCCCTCTGCATCGCCCACTCCCGCAGCAGTATGGAGATGGAGGGCATCTTTAACCACAAAGGTAAGGAATGGTGGGCACAGAGTCCAGTCATCAGCAGCGTGAGGTTTGGGTAATGGAGAGGACCGTGCAAATGGCAGCTTCGGTGTTCCTGCACTGTCTTGTTTTCAGCAGCCACGCTGTCTGCTCCCAGAATAAGCAGTTGGCAGTTCTCAGCATTAAATGGAAACGTGGCTGAAGACAGGGAAGAGGTTTAAGCAAATTATATCTTGGTGAAGAGTTATATATCACATTAGATCAAGCTGCAGTGATAGGAAAATCTGTACCTGAGAAGTGCTGAAAGTGGGGAGGGAAGAAAATCTCCAGCATGGATTATCAATGGTTCCTGAGAAACCCTGCAGTAAGAAGTCATGACAACATCAGGTTCAGCACTGGATAAGGTAAATACATTCATTCCTATGCCCTGGCATAGTTCATTTGGACTTCTGTATTTTACTTAACTGAGCTTTTCGGAGTAGCATTGGTACACTCATCCCTTTTTCCCAGAGCATCTCCCAAATCTTGCTTTGGTTTTTTTTTTTTCATATACATGAAAGAATATTACCCTGAAGGGTGCAAGAAAAATCTGATGATTTTTTGAAAGGTTTTAGGGTTTTAGTGTGCTGTAATCTTTTGACTCTGTAAACTACCCAGGTTCGAAGAGTAGATTGTTATTAGAGAAAATGCTTGCTTGCTTCGTTTGCAACTACTTGAGTTTGCAGGCTGTGAACAGGAAGAAATGTGAATTTACAAAAAAACCAGGAGAGAAAAAAACAGAAAAATAGTTCATTAGGAGGCATTTCATCACATGCTGTGGGAAAAGATGCGTTTCAAAGAGTTTGTTATTGCAGGTTACAAGATCAGCAGACAAGTTGTTGGGGAAAATTTGTCTTCCAAACCACAAAATTCTGGTTTTGGAAAGTTTTTCATAAATATAACCACAATTTTTTCAATTATTCAGTCCATTCCAGCTATGACAATTTTTCTCATGTTTTTTTAGGACACTGTATAATTATGCTTGACTGAAACAGGAGTGAGTCTGTGTTTGTTACATTAGGGGCAGGCACAGTAGGAACTTCCTGAATGCAGGGTGATTAGGGGCTGTGGGGGGGGCAGAGTTTGAAGGATTGAGCTGTTTAGTTGTAGTAGTCTTTTGTCATTTTGTGTCATATAATAATTTGGATAGGGAAAGCTTGCAGATATTCTGATGATGAAATCAGAAAATGTAGTTGGACTAGGGGGTGAAATCAGGATTTTTTTTAACAACACTCACAGAATTGATAAATCTAATTTCCTTTGGAGCTAAGGGACTTCACATTTGAATGCAGAGAATTTTATTAGGAGAGACAGATTGTACTGGACTATATATGTATTATGTATTATATGAAATACATTGAGCCTGTCAGAATCCTGAGGGACAGACAGAGCTGGTGTTGTGTTTGAGAAGGTACTTTTATTAATCAAACCAGTGGATGTGACCTGTATTGCTTTTTTTCTTCAGCATTTGTTTAGGGAAAATGGGGCAGAGCAATTCAAAGATACTTTACTTTGTTTAACGTGGTGCTTTGAAGTAAAGAGCATTAATTAATTATATTAATCACGGACACTGAAGAAGAAGAGAAAGCCATTGCTAGAATGAGCATAATTTGCAGGGTTGAATGCAGCCTCAGAAGTGCCTTCTGTCCCTGCCACAGGCTTCCTGCGGGATGTTGTGGTATGCCATCCTAATCCCAGCTGATAAGAAGCAGCTGCTAATTGTTTATTCCCACATTGCTGGGTGTCAGGCTTTAGGAGATGGATATTTAATTTGTAACGTTTCCCTTGCGTGTGACTGGAGTGTGAACTGTCTTGAACATGCAAGCTGTTATATAATGCTAAATAATCTGGGGAGGAAAAAAAAAGCGTAGACAAGACACTTGAAACTACTGGATATGTTTCACTTTGGTCCCTACCTCATCTTTCTATTGCTTGAAAGAGGTTGATAGTGTTCATTTCACTGATGGTTTATAAAAATTAAGCAAAACCTGTGGAGTGCTTTGATTTTATTTTTCCCCCATAGTGAAAAGTACCTCAGACAATCCCACAAACCAATTATTCATTCTCAAGTGCTGCATTTGATTAAATAAAGCGTCGGGGAACATGCTAATCAGAAGAATGGAAAAACAATTAGATGATCTTCTCAGAATTGTTCATTGTGGGTATTGATTGAGGTATGAATTCCTAAAACACAGAACAAAACAAATCCTCTAACACAGAGCAAGTGAGTGACTTACATAATTTTAAGTCAGACCTTGTTCTTGGGTGGATAAATTTTCATGTACTTCCTAGATTTCTAGTACTTAATTCTGTACCTTCAATCTTTATAATACAGATTTTCTTTTCCTTTTTTGACAATAATTCAGTAAAACTTTCAGAGTTCTTGAGAGATTCAACAAATTAGGATTTTGAGGTCTGAAAAGACACGCCCTATGTGAGGCTCACAGTGTGAGCATCAAGCAGGAGTAATACTGTACAGTTCATGGACTAAGACATTAATCTAGAACACGAGTTGGGAGAGGCTGAGGGAAAGATAAGGTTTATGTATTGCAGGGGGAAGAAGAAAGTGATCACCATCAGAAGTGGTGGGTTTGGCTACTTGGACGTAGAGTGCTTAGCCTATACAGATGGCTTGCTGAAGAGTTTTGCATTCCTTTCAGTATCTATGGACCCGAGAGTTTTGATCTTTTCAATAGTGTTTATCAGTAGCACCACTTGCCAATAAAACAAGTTGGAAAGTCACAGCATATCAGAGGTGAAATGAGCTTCAAAGTTTTGAAATGGTGAACCTCTTGTAATTGACAGCTGGTTCTTACAGTGTGTCAAACCACATTTCATCACGGAGTACAGAAATGTCGGGTGATACTTAATGCTTTAAATAATCTGAAATTATTACCCAAAGCAGGAAAACATGCAAGATTATTAAAGCAGAAAATATGTTCAATGAAGCCTAGTTCTAACAGTTGATCTTGGTCATTCCTTGTCTGTCCACACATTATCTGTCAACCATGAAAGGTAATGTTGTTTTGTTCTCCTGTTAAAAGACAGCCCCAAAAATGACCCTCATCAATTAACTACAAGTGTAGGAGTTACTTCTCCTCTAAGAATATGTACTATCTAAAGCATCTAATCAGTATGAATGGATTAAAAAAATATGCATTTACAGTATCTTCAATCTCTAAAATTTTATGGTAGTTAAGATAATAAACACATTGTTAAGAGTAGGAGGGAAGCATTGCACAGAAAAGACATTCACTAGATGAATAGTAACTTAGGGGGACAGTTGATTGCAGGTTCCTGACCTCTTGTTTGCTGTACTAGATATCAGATCTATTTTTGCAAGTTATTTGGGTCATTTAATCAATTTGATGTGCGGCTTACAGATGAATACATTTTTAAAAAATCTAAATCCCTTTTATAATAGGGGGAAAAGAGAAACAAGTGGGTAGTGAAGAGGCTGAATAGCAGTTGGTGCACTCTACAAAAAATAAATCACTAGCTCTGGAAGAACATGTTTTTCACAAGTAATGCATAAGGCAACATTTTTTTTTGCAATGATTTCCCACATGTTTTTGGGTGTGAGGTAGAAAGATTGTTCCTGTTGTTTTATTTGGTACTTCTCTCTTTTTTAACATGCGTTTCTTTTCATTCTGTGGTACATTTGTTTTTATATGCACAATTCTCTTTCTTTTCTTTGCAGGGCATTTACACTGCCCACAGAGCTTTGGGTAAAGGGCAGGGGACAGTATTCAGTGTAATGAAATTGAACATGCAAGCTCAGAAAAATTGGCAGCTATTTAAAATTGTTTGTGAATGTCTTGCCTGTTTAGATCACAAGTTTACTGTCTTTTCTGAATTCGTGAGTACTTCTGAAGAATTTGTGATAGTCCATCATATCTCTTCTCTAGGAGCACCTATTTGGAGAGCTACAAAGGCTGCAACAAGGCTTACATCTATGTCTCCTTTAAGTTACAAGATTTTGGGGGGACCGTGTCTAATTGCCATTTCATGTTACTGTCTGTTTGTTTCAAAACTTGGCCACAGAAGTCTTTTCTTTACCCGAAGGTACAGTGTTTGCTTGTTTTGTGCCATCGTATAACCCAGGGATCTGTATAGGTTTGTTCAAATCTTAGAGGTAGGTGGTGTCTTAGTAACATGGTGCCAAACCACACACCACTGACATACTGAATACTGGCTTTTGATTTCACTCTGAGGCTACTGCCCTGACTGCAGCCATAAACAGAGCAATGTTATTTCAGTAGTCTTTTTTTCCAAATGTAGTCTCTCTCAAAGAATCTTAACATAATAAGGCTTTGCAGCCTTAAGATCAAATGGCTTTGCAAGACAAAGGTTGACAAATTTGTTCAAGTAGCTTTGTAGTAAGCCATTTTCTACACCTGCAAGATGGGAAGGACTTATGTAGGGCAGGTGTCAGAGCTCTTCTTTAATTGCTATAGGGACCCTCTGTTCAGGAGTTAAGGAAGACAAAAATTGTGTGGCTGACCTAGAGATACTTTCCCAGAAGAGAGAGAGATTTTATAGCTGAGGCCACAGAATGGGCTAAAACAGAGTCTTGAATTTGTTATATTAAGTAAACGTGCTCTCAGACTACTGGATACTATTCAGAATACCAGTTTTCAATTAAAGGAGGAGAGACTAAAGGTAAAAGTCTCACGTGTGATTGAGAGCTTTGAAATTTACATTTGAGAAATTGAATGTTTTGTGTTGAGTCCAAATACTGGTCAGTCTAGGAAGAGGAAGCTCTGTGTAGCAGCAGGATAATTTGATAGAGCAAAATGGGAGTCCAGTTTTAATAACTGAAGAAGGACTCCGTGTTTGTAGTGGAAGAAAAGAAGGACAACTTGGGCAGCAATTGTTTGCTTGCAGGCAGAGGGAGGCTGTAGAAGGGGAGGATTTGCTGTTTTGAGACTGCAAGCAAGCGAAGCATAGGCCATGTGTAAGGAAAAAGGATCCCCACCCGTGGCTCCGAGCCAAAGCGCTGCCTGTGAGACTGCCTGACAGCGTTTGCAGCTGCAGGAAATGAGTTACAGCCCAGGCCAGAGGGGAAAGTAACTCCTGACAATGAGCTGGTGGGGTACGTGCTTTGCTGTGCTGCCTTGGGGCCAGGTGGCAGAAGGTGGGGAGTGTAGTTTCCAGGGCACCAAACCAAGAGGGATCTGCTCCTGCTGCTACACAGACATATGTGATTGCATGCAGAAAGTGATACAGAGGAATATGTTGGAGTTGTATGAGACACCAAACCTTAGTATAAAAATTCTGTTTCCTCATTAATCAATTACCTCCTCATAAAATTTCCAAATAACAGGCTGCCCATCCAGATAGCCAGCTGATAGGAAGCCTTACAAGGAGCCCATGGGAAGCAAAGCTGAGCAGTCAGTAGAATTTGACACTCCACATGTTTTAATTAAGAAAAAAATTGTAAAGGCTATCCTGCAGTGTCAGTTCAACTTATTTATCAGGCAGACTTGAGCTTGAACAGAGATGCATGCATTGTAATAGCTGAAGTTCAACTTCACAATTACCGGTTGTTCTGAAAGTGTAATAAATCATAAATTTTTATTTAGTCACCAGTATTTTTCCCAAAAGCACTGCTAGTCTAATAGTGGCAAGGATGGTTTGAATTTAGGTTGTATGTGTGTGATTTTTCAAACATGTTCTCATGCCTTAGTCCAGGTAAATAAAGTAGCTGCAGTATAAAGTAAAACAAGAATTCTCTATCCTGACTTTCCTGCCTCGTGGTTTTAGTTGAGTTTGCAGTTAAAAACATCATCTGAGCATAAGTAAACTTAAATAAAATGTCAGCAATTGACTGTGGTCCATTAGATAATAATCTTTGCATTGAGCTTTATAACCAAACTGTGTCAGATAGTCAGAGTTAATAACCAAATTCTAATTGAGCCTTGATAAATAGTAAAGCCTGTAAGAATTGCTTCCTTGGCATTGTGCAATATTAAACTAGACAAGGAGGTTCAGTGAATCTCACAATTTGAATTTCTAGATGAGTTCTCTCTAAGTCAAGTTCACATGTGCTCTGAAACATCATAGGATTGATTTCTGCATAAACCTGCCTTTAACTCCTGCATTATTCTTTTATCCTAATGCAGCCCAGGAAGACTTGTGAGATCTGTCAGTATTTCCCATGCTGACTCTATTTGTGAGCATAAGTATGTGGTTAATTTGTCTCTGGAGTTTTTGTACATAGCTAATGAAAGGATTTTGCTCTGCTTGGGAGCTCAGTATTACAGCTGAGAAAAAGAAATTTTTATAATACTGGCTTGAATGTACTTTTGGTCCCAGACAGCTGCCAAATATATTTCTCTTATATATTGTAGTTGGAAAGGAAATCGGTGCGTAAAAAGTATCTGGTTCAGAACAGATGTATTTGTACAGCTGATCTTTGGGAGGTAGAGGGTGGATATAAACCAGCAATTCTGATGGCTTTAGGTTTCCCAAGAGAGTTGTTACTTTGCTTGCAATTAGCCTTTCTTTGACAGCAGTTCTTTTTCTAACCAAGGTTAGAACGGAATACAAACTCAAATCATATCCTGCAAATGTTGTTTCTATCTTGCAATTGAAGAAAACCTTCCTGAAGTGTTGCCTGCTTTCCTTAATTTGTTCCTTTTTAGGTGCAAAAAACTTTTAAAAATTGAAGTGTTGGGAATTACTTTGTGAGGGTGTCTTTGTTACCTACATTTTGCTTGCTGCTTTTTTTTTTAAGGAGCAGGCTAGAGCTGATGATCTTGTGCACTTTTTGGGACATCCTCACATTACATTACATCACATTATCTGTCATCATCACTGCCTGCAGGTGGAACCCGCAGGATTTAGAGTTCCACTGACTTCCTCCAATTCTGCTTTTGTGAGGAGGCTGCTGAATGTGTTCTGTTGACTTCATTTCACTTTTCCTGCAAAAAGTAAAATATTATGCATGCTAAACTGGAAACATTGCATCACTTTTAACATAACTATCAGAAGCTTTTTTTACAGATGCCCTTGACATCTCTTAAGTTGTTGGTACTGTTATGCAATATTTCACTTCTATTTTGAGTGCATATTCACTGACATAGGTATAATTACAATTTGGGACATGCTTGTGTTTCCTTCTAGTTTTGACTTGAGTACAAATAGCAAGACATTTTCCTCTATCTGGAACAACTACTGAACCTAAATTCTTTATTGTCCAAAAAAGTGATGGAATTATTTGAGCAAATGGTGTAAAAGAGGCTGTTGTGATAAGTTAATAAAAACATTTAATGATCCCAGGAAAACACACTGATAATGCTTTTCAGGAATTTGCAGTCTGCATTTTCTAGGATGGATATATAATGGTTAACCCCTATAGCAACAGAAGACATTTGCATAACTGACATGCAGGCATAAATAGTAAAGGTCATCTTAGGTAAACTTGAAATCAAATTATCCTTGATTACCAAAATCTTCTAATTTTTCCCTGTGGTTATAAACCAGCTGTGGCCAACTTCTACTGTTTGTTAACCATTTACAATGCAGCAGAAATTGTCCCTGTTACAAGAAGAGCTTAAAAGTATGTCAGATTTTCAGGAGCACACTGGACAAAGCCCCCAGGTATGCTGGTCTAATCTCATAACTGACCCATCCTTTTGAGCAGAAGATTGGACTATATGCCTTTTTGAGACCACTTGAAACTTGAGTTATCCTGTGATCCTATGCCAAAAGTTAGAATTGCTAGCAGGGACTTGGTATGTTCAAAGTATTTCCTGGAGTCTTGAACTTCCCGTAGTGCCTTTGGGGCTATGAGAAATTTTGAAGATTTTTGCCCCCAAATACATTTATTCAATGTAAGAAATGGGAAGGAATCATAAAAAATATTTCTCCTTGTGAAAAACTCTAGTTGTGCTTGTTACACCGTGCTGGGTGTGGTTATAACCTCACCAGGTGCATGTTCATTTTTAATATAAGCTTTAAAGTATCAGGGATACAGAGATTCTTTAAACACGGAGTCCAGTGAAATCTAGCTGCATGTAAGAACCTGCAAATAGCTGAAGGAAGGAAAGCTGCTAGAGAAGCCACAGGGAAGGAGGGACTAGTAAAGCTGAATAGTCATTTGTTGCTTTTTACAGAAAAGCTTAAGGGACATGGAAGTATATGGCGTCTTCAATGTCTGAGTCCAAGCTGTTGTTCTTCACTTTATAAATAATAGGAGAGGATTCCAAAATGTTAAATTTAGGGAATTTGTAGTGATGAAAAAGATCCTGAAAGAGAATGAGAAAGAAAGCATAGCTCACTAACAAAAACAGTATATTTAGTGAAAGGGGTTAAAAAAACCCCCAAACTAAATTGAAAACTACCAAGCTGTTAACCACGTTATCTTAAAATTTTTATATGAGTAGCCAATCTGTTTTTAAAGAGTTTATTTGTCATGGTGTGACCTGGTTGTTGGTCGGTTCTAGTGTATTTTGTGCTCACCTCTCTCATTGTCTCAGAAGTAGCAAAATACATGTACTTAAATGCTGGTTGATTTAGTAGAACAGGCTTAGGTGTGTTAATCCTTTCATCCTAAAGATGTGGCAGGACTACATACAGTCATGCCAGAGTCAGTTTGGAAAGCACTGGCTCAGAGCTCTGTTTACAGTCTGAGAGTAACTTCTAAAGAACCGGTGTTTACAGCAGGTGGTACCCTGAAGGTCTGTGATGTTCTCTTTGTGTCGTGGTTGCTTGCTTAAGTGAAATTCCAGGCAGTGGGATCCAGTGCTCATTCACATCACCTTCGTAAGGCTATGTGTGAAGTTACAATCCTCAGAACTGGAATAAATTAATAGTAGCAACATTTGACTGTCTTTTGTTGTTTGGGGAATAACAAAGCTTTACTCTGTTACTGTTAACATTTAGCAATCTGAAGCTTCCACCATGATGGCATTCTTTGTTCAAGAGGATCTAGTTGGGAAAAGAGAATGTGGAAAAATTTTGTGTCGGTTAAAATAATTTTCTGGCACCTGAATTTTAGTTGCTGTCCTAAAGGAGCATTCTTGTCTTAACTGGCATGTTCAATTTACACTAAAGTGCAGGCTTACAGTTGCTATTTCATAACTACATTTTCAAAATTCTACTAAGGGGTGATGATGCAATTTGTAGGAAGTTTACTCTTTTCAGTTTTGTCAGCTGTATGATCATGTTAATTTCTTTGGTTCAGAGCTAATTTTATTTTAAATGGTTACACATGTTCTGTGTAACCCAAACATAAATGTCTTACCTTTTTCAGGACTGAATTATGCTACATTTATAATTCAGAGTAGATATTAAAAAAATACTAATTACAATGCAGAAACTCTCACATTTGTGGAATTGTTTGACAGTACACGATTTCAAGTGTTTCCGTGTGTTATCATCTGATAGGCAATGTATAATAATAAGCCCCAGCCCTGTGGATTTTTTTGCTCCTCCTTTCTGTTGTGCCTATGGTAAGGCTAGCCTCCAAATAGACTTAAACGTACATAGTAACAAATCTGTGTTTATAATTTACAAAAACATGACATCTGAAATCCAAGCTTAGAGTGAGAGAGAAAATGCTTATTTCTGATTTTGCTCTCCTCTTAGATGCAGTGCAGAGGAATTGAGGAGGTTGCTTCATTTTGCTAAAGTATCTTTTAATATAATAAAGGAAGCTGTGAAAGTATGTAAGGGGTTTTTGTGTTAAATGCTTCTGTTTGAAATGCACTGAGGAGCCCATGTGCCTTTCCTGCTTTCTGAAGCAGCAGGGTGTTGGATTGTGGCTGGGCTCCATCTGCCACACCCAGGAGTGCCATGCGACTTAACCTGATCTCTTACAGCGACTTGTGCTAAGCAGTACTGAGCAGAGACAAAAGCAGGAGGGGGTGGCAGTGAAGTAAGCCTTTGTAACTAACCAAATAGCGTTTTTACAATTTGAACTGAGCAGAAGCAGAATAAGAAAAGTGTTTTTGTCAATAATACCAAGCAGCAGGTAGCCCACACAGCTGGAAGAAGTAAATCCTCCAGACGCATTTATATGGAACTTTAGCATCAGTATTTCTTACAGGGAGTACGTGTCCCATTTAAAAAGCTTTGCTTTTGTTGTTTTGGGTTTTTAATGACCTGGTTTGACCTGGTAGAACTGTTCATTTTCTTTTAAGTGACTTAAAAGAAATTAATTTTAAGTCAAGAACATTTCAGTATTCTGAGCACTTCTGATTAATATATTCTTTTGTCTTTGACGGCATGCATTTTTAGTTAAGATGATTACCTAAGAGACTTATGTCAAAAAGAATCCAAACCTCCTGTATGTGCAGCTAAAACTGGTTTGGAAAATTAAACCTTGTTTTGACCAGATTTTTTTTTCATGCCAAAAGGCTGTTTCCCCTTGGGGAAATAAAGAAAAAAAAGAGTCACGAAGGGTGACTTGTGTAATAAAATTAATGTAAAAAACTGAGTGTTTCTTCAGTATGTCTCATTAGGACAATAAATATTTCTCACTTGGAACACTTTTAGTGTTTTCTCCAAAGTAGAGACAACACATGGCGTATTCCTTCTACCCTCCCACCCCTTGCTAAGAACTGAATATACGTGAAACAAAATTCCTTACACTCATCCAAAAGATTTTGTTTGAATTATCTAAAGCTGGTTTGTTGTGGTTTTGCTGACAGTGGCTGGGATCCTTCAAGCTGGTTTGGCATGCTGCAGTAGTGACTGCGTTTAGGAGTCAGAATTTTCCCAAAGCTTTTCCAGATAAACAGAAGACCAGGGACACTGAACATCTCATCATTTCTTTGAAAGGCCTCTTCATTCTTGGGAGTGGTATAGAGACTCCAATCCCTTGGCTACAGCACAGAACAGAGTTAAAAATTCAAGTAAATAATAGCCAAATGATTAAGATGGGAGAGAATTTACTGTGTCATGTGCTTTTTGATATTCTTTCTTACTGTAGGCATGAGCAACAGCTAGGGCATGTTCTGCAAATGCATGTTCTCTGCTGGAGACAGGAAGGACTTGTTTAGATCCAAGCCTCGGTGACTGAATAGTTGGATACATTCATTTCCCAATATTTTTAATTAAAGCCTGAGTACTTCAATGTCTTGATATCAGTTGCTCTTGACAAATGCTTTACCCAAGATGTAGAATGGATGGCTGTAAATCACCCAGCCGAAAATATCTCTTTACCCTCAATCAGAAAACATTTTTCCCAGGTTTGCCAGCTAGTGAGATAGCATGTGTGTTTTGTTGGAGGTGGCTATTAGTTGGAGTGTTTTAGGTTTGTTTTTTGGTTTGTCTGTCTTTTGTTTGTTTTTGTTGAAGAATACCAGTAGTTTGAAGGGAGTTCTTGGAAATCTCGAATTAAGGATGTTCACACAATTCATTGCACAATGCAATTTCTGACTGATTGAGTTTAAAGTGTCTGTGGCAGCAGTGGTGGTAAAGAACAGGAAACAACACTCTGAATGTTAAGTCCAAAGAGCCACTGTTGTAATGATTCCTCTCCTTGCAGACTGGCAGTGTTATTTATCTGTGAGACTGAGGAGCAGCAAAGCTATTTTTTGGGAACAGGATGATCTTTGTGTGTGGAGCTAAAGAAACCAGATCCTAGTGGCGCAGCTGTACCCCAAGCAGTTAAACTGTGCACACATTGTACAATTTGCAGGAAAAGGCAAAGTCAGGCTTCTTTCAGAATTTTCCTGGTAGTGTGGGTGCTCACCTTTGAAGATTCAACCTCAGATTTATTTTTTGACATCGTTTTGCTTTCTACAATTTCTTGATCGTGTTAGAGTACTGTGGTGTGGGGCAGACTGCCTAAGCTGCTGAAGATAGGATTTACATGCAAAGTCTGCCTGATCTATTTATTATTTTTTTAAAATGCAAAATGCATATTGTAAATAAAATTCCTGTTGGTTTGTGCAATGTTATTTAGTTCAAGAATTTTAATAGTTTTGGGTTTATGTCTAACTTTGGCTCCTAGGTCTGGGTGGTCTTTGGTCCTGCATAGTTTTGGAAGTCTGAATCTTTTCTCTTCCATACACAGAAACCTGACTGCAGATTGTAAGAACTGTGCAATGCTAAATCGTGGAAGTATTTGTCTCATAGATCACTTCAAAAATTGTTTTAAAATTGTGACATTTAGATGCTGGCAGAACCAAAAATAGAATTCAGTCTTCTATTAATTTCAGTTACCTTGTATAAGCTTCTCCCCTCTTAAGATAAATAAGAATTTTTAAAATAACTTTGTAGTACTGATTCCAAAATCTGTTAATTACTTTTATAAATGGAATGTCAGGAATATGAGAGGGAAGATTCTGGAGAGGACAGATTTAGTTTTGCCTGATAACAGTATTGAAGCTGTGTTTTCTCATGCTATAATCTTTCAAACACAGACACTTCCCCACCCTGCCAAGAGACATATTAAGGAAGGAAGGTTGGGTCTTTAGCTTCTTGCTCTCAGGCAACTCAGAATAGGTATTTAAATTTGAAATTTCTGCATTTTATTATCTTCCCTCTTGTTCTGCTTGTTTTCACCAAGGTAGTACAAAATGTAATGGGACCTTACAAAGATTAGGTTGGAATGCTGTTTATCCTTGTTTTAATATAATTCTATTCTATATTTCTATTACCATGCAAATATCTTAGGAGTAAGAGAAATGCAGTCAGCTTAACTCCAGTTGTCCTGTTAAATGAAAGAAGGGATGAATGTTTCCATTCTTACATGCAGGACTATTAATAGAAGCCTCACACGAGGTAGCACTTCCATAAGGAAGTTAATACAGTGGCCAGTGGTGGGTGCAGATGCTGCAGTTAAGAGCTGGTACCTGTGAGAAGCTGAAGCTGTAATGAGCTAATTTGTTGACTGTCAATGGCAATGACTGGTGAGCTGTTACATGTGTGCTGGGGTGAGCTGGCAACATGTTAATTCCTTAAAATGGTTTTGGTGGGCTGACACTGTCCATCAGTGATCCCTGAGCTTAATTGCAGAAAGCTGATCCCGTTCCTTCACTGCAGTAATAGATACAGGCATCTGATGCTTCATTTGCGTCTATCATACAAAGTATGTGCTACCTGATCCACTCGGGATGTGCAATGCTTTTCTAGCTGGGTTTTTTTTGGTTTTAGTTTCTTTGTTTCATCACTGGGATGTAGTCTTTCTTACAAAATGCTGTCTTAAAAACGAGTGGGCTCTTTTGCCTGGAATTTTAAAATCTTCATGAAATAGACAGTTTTCACCTGGACATTTATTTTGTCCCAGTTCTAAGTAACTGAGAAATACCTTAAATTGCTAGGGGCCTGAAGGGCCATTCATTAGTACTTTTCTTTCAGAAATGAAGATGATAGCTGTCTGCTTTTTTTAAAGGATATGATATAAAGTGCATAACCAAGAAAATGCATTTCAGCTGAACGCAGGTAAGGCAAAAAAATGAAACAGTTAATTTTGCTTTAAAAAAAAAAAAGAGCCACAACTATTTCAACTTTAGTCAACTGGCACACATCAATATATGACTTTTTTCATTGGTAGTTTCATCAGTTTGTTTTCCTGATGGCCTGTGGTCTCAAATACTGAGCAGCAGATGAAGCAGGGGCAGCTCACTGCTGCTGTGCTGCACCCCATGCAGCCCATCCTCTTCTGCGCTGAGCTTGTGCTCTGTACCCAGCTGAGTTTTTTCCTAAAGGTGTTCTCCATGTAGATGTATTCCTGCCTGTGGAGTTAAGATTACCTGACTGGTTTGTTATTACCAAGGATGAGTTCCTACAAAAAACTGCTGATGCAAGGAGTTTCAGGAAGAGCTGTCTAGCAGACAGGGATAGCTAATGCAGGATATGGCACTGGAATACAGAAAACCGGATGGAGCTAAAGGACAAAGAGAGCTTTGTGATAGAGCCTGAAGTAAACCATGAAAAGGCATTAATAGGCTGCCTGTTTGGGCATAAAATAACATGTATTGATACAGGTCCCTGTCTCAGAAACTGAGACTTGTGATACATCTTGAGGTGTTTTAAGTCTGATCTGAGTGATACTGCATAATGGTCCCTGCCTGTTAAACTGAGAAATGTTTGGTTTGTGATACAGAAGTCATCTGCCTTTTGCTTATACTTCAGGAGAATTTACAAGTCTGTGCTGTCTGCCTTGGACCATAAGGAAATTGTAGCTATTGTTTCAGTATATGCATTGAGATGTTTTTCACCCAAATTCTTACCTACTGCGCCCAGTGGCTGTACACCACATTTGTGTGGGGTCTGTTGTCTCCACTCCAGTGTTGCTGTGAAGCAACTGTGTTTTACAAAAACTGTGTCATCCAAGACAACTGTGTATCTGTGATACATTCTTCTTAACCATTTCACCTGTGAAATACGACTCTGAGACAGTCCATGTGGTCATTGTCTCTCCTTCACCTCCTTGATTTACTTGTCAGATTTTTCTCTGGGAAGGGGTCAAAGCAAAACCTAAAAATAACAGTGTTTGCTTTCAATAGGAATGGAAGAACTTTTTGCAATAGCAAGCTGCAAATTATGTGGTTCCCAGAGCATTTATAATATCTTCCTGCATATATTATTGGCTTTATAAGGGCAGTCTACATGGAGTTAAAAAGCAAACCGAAACCAACCTAAAAACAGTTTTGTGTAGAAATTTTGCTCTCTTTTGGTCAGAAGTTTTCTTACTTATGGAAATCACTACTTCAAAGCTGTATTGATAACCTATCTATCCAGGTGTTGGTTAAAGGTGTGAGAGTTTTCCTGCTACTAGAATGGCTGGATATTCTTGAGTTTGCTCCATGTGCGTGGGAACGGCTGCAGAGGGAAAGAAAGGGATTGTTTAATTTATTTTTTTTTCTCACTCAACTAGAAACTAGAATGATTTTCAGATGTTCTACGATTTCACGAAAAGTAAACTAGCCTTAGTGGAAGTCTCACTGTAGGCGGTAAACTATAAAGATCACTTATCCTGAAGAAAGAGAGGATTTTTTTTTCCTCTGCTTTGCCCGCCCCCCTCCCTACACCTCCACCCTTAGGAATTCAGTGTCATTTGAAAGTTGTTTTGAGTCAAAAGAAATTGATCAAGAATCAGAATTAATGGTTTCAGTGCAGGAGGCTATGAAGGAAAAACTGATTCAGAATTTAGATAAGCTTTCCTTAGAAAGCAAAACATTATTCTCAGGTGGAGGGTGACCACGACTCTCAAGTACTGCAGACAGGATAAGGTGTATGTACCCAACTTCTGTTACATGCTAATGATAAGCTTTTTTTGACTCTGGGACCCTATAGACTCTCAGTTCCACATAAAATTCCTATTTATCCTTGCATTACATGCATTTGTTTGTGCTACTATCATTGGCAACCCCCTCACTGCTTTATTTTCTTCTTACCCTCTCTACATGTTTGTGTGCTATATAGTATTGTTTGTTCAGTCTCATTTTTGGGCTTTTTTTTCCCCATGATCATATAATGTTAGAAAGCATTTCATTTCTGTTTTTACAAAAACTTAATTCTTGCTTTGGCTGTTTATCTATCTAATGAATGTAGCTTTATGTAGCTCCTTTAAAATTAGCTGATGATGTGTTGAGAGGAAGAAACCAAACATCTTTCCTAGGTCTGCATAGCAAAGAAAAAAATTTAAAAACATAATTTAATGTTTATAGACAAATGCTTTTGTGGCATGCTAGGTGAAGAATGCATGTACAAAAAATAAAATACATGCAGTCTCAGTTTACTGAAGAGGAAGACAGCTTAATGAACTAGAAATATATCTGGCAGAGTATGAGCACAGAGGTGAAACAGATCCACAATGTAGTTTAAACCAGGGCAAGATCTTAATTTATCAAGTGGTATGGATTTTCTGGTATTGTGGGGTTTGGTGTATTAATTGATTGATTGACTGATTGATTGATTATCACAAGACTCAAGAGAAGGTGAAGGTGAGAACAGAATCTGTTGTTTTTCAAGGAAAATTGGAAGTTCCAGGGAAAGCACTGCATGGTTTAGCTGACTGGAAAATGTCCATCTTTTTTGTATTTATGCCTTTAGCTAAAGCATTAAAAACTAACAATGCTGTGTGAAATAAAAAGATGTGTTAGAGGTTCGTTTTGTGCATTCGGGTTACTATAGAGCTCTGTAGAGGTACTAGACTGCATCTGTTCTGAAGGCTGAGAGGAAAAATTGCTGGTTTGCTGTATTTTTTAAGATCGCCCTGAGCCTCAATTAGGGTAGTTACGGTAGAGTGTAATCTGCTGCATCTGGCTATTCCCACATGTGAATTTAAAGGCTGGAACTGTGTTCAGTGAGTCAGAGGAGAGCATCCTTAGAAGAGAGGAGCTGCTCTGACAGCAGGCAGGGGTCTAAACCAGCCTGAGAGGATAACAGCGACTTCCTCATCATTCTGATGGCATTGCCTGTAACGTTATCTGGGTGAACAACTTCAGGAGAAGCTGTAACCCATCCCAGGGTGCAGGCGAGCAGGTTATTTGGAGCTGTGGCTGTCGGAAGAGCTGAGTCCTCACCATGCCGAACAGGATTAAACAGATTGACACTCTGGGATCTCTTCACTCAGTAAATCCTACCTGCTGCGGCAACGGGCAGCCGAGTGGCTGCAAATACTGGATCCTGGATTTAGGTACAAATATGTGCAGTACAGATACAATGGGCACGGGGAGGCAGGTTGGTTGGTTGTTTGGGGGATGTTTTCAAATCACAGGAGTTTAGTAGGATGATTTTTTTTTTTTTCCTCCTTCTCTCTTTTTCTCTACTCTCCCCTCCTTCTGATCTGACCCCAGCCAAAAAACGCTCGTTATTACAGAAAGGACCTATATGGGAAAGGGAGCAGTTATGGAATTAATTTTCTCTGTAAACTACTGAAACGCTGTACAGTAAGCTCTTTCAGAAAAAGCTTGTAAGAGGCATGTGCTACTTTATGGGGTTTTTTTAGTTGAACTAGGGAAATGGTAGCTCTTGCTCTGTGAAACGTTATTAATGGTAATATTTTAGGAGATTAGCAGAAATTTTCTTAGAATGTTGCTGCTAAACCAAAGAAATCACAGATTGTTCAGTATGTATCACTTTTGTTAAATTGTTGAGAAGTAATGCTTTTGGGGAAATAGAGCTTGAAAAGAAAGGGCAGTTGGGAAATAAATCGGTCTGTGAAATTTATTTAGAGGCAGCATTGATTCTGAAATGTAATATGGAGGTAAGCCGTGTTCTTTTCATCTCAACTGGAGGAGCACAGACGTAAGGGTAAGGATGTTCATGTTAAACTCATTTCTTGTTGGTTCTTCTCCCATTCCTCCTTTGTAATTTTTAACAGGCAACAATATTTGTGCTTGGCATTTGATCTGTTGCTGCTGAACACGTTTGTATGATATGCATTAAAATGTTGGAAATATCTCCAGGACGAAACAGTGCTAACCTTTAGTGTCTGGAGCTGATGCACCTGTTGGGATGCTTTCTTACATACCTGTTGCTGTGTGCTGTGTGCATATACTTTAAAAAAGCAGCAAAATGCAAGTTATAATCTGTGTTATTTGGTAATATCCAAACTGCAGTTACGGATGGATGAGAGGAGAGGGAGGATGGTAGAAGGCTTGCAAACATGAAATCAAGGATGTAATGGGAATTAATCTTACCAGAGACCTCTGAAGATGGGGTCGCATGTCAGCGGATGGTTGTATCTCTCAGCAGTTCCTCGAAAGGTAACGGGGCGTTGGAGTTCCAGCCAGTGGGAGTTAATGTTAGCAGGCTGTCATCTCTGATCCAGCAATAGAGCTGTGTTCTCAGAAGGCTGCTCTGTAGCCCCCAAGTGCTGCACAATCGCTTCCTTAAACAGCAATTATTCCAGTTTTTAGAAGTAAACAAGTACAGGTTTACAGTATTTCTTGCAGGAAGGTGGGAGTGAAAGGAGTCAATTATAAATAGTAGTTGATAGGCAGAATGTTCTGCAGCAAAATATTTTAGAGCACATCCTCACCCAGAGCTGTGACTACCTAGTCTGCTGGAGGTCTGTTCATGGCATGGCAGCAGTCCTCTCCCTTTCCTGTTGCTTTGCTGTCTCCTGTCTTCACTGTAGCTCCTTTGCTTCATTTTTAAACTCTTGGCGTTGCAGTGGTTAGATTACTTCCAAATAATTTTTACAAAACACATTTTATGAAGTGCTGGGTGTAGTCAGTTCCTATCAGTGAGCTGCTTTCTGTTACGACCATAAATTAAGATCATAGACACATACAAAGTCTGGCTTGGCAAACATACGTGGTTTCACAAACATTCTTCATTGTTCCCTTTCTGTGTCTTAAAAAGAGATGTCCATGCACACAGACCATGCCGTAAGGAGGCTCAGTAGCCTTTCATAATAGGGGAACTAAGCTTACTTGCATACCCCAGTATAACCATAGCTGTGCCATCTCTTGATCTGGAACAAGCAAAAATGGTATCTGTAGCATCACTGGCCACTGAAAACTTGAAACTGGTAATGTGGGATTTAGACTTAATATTCAGAATGTACTCTAGTGCATGATTTTATTTGTAGAAGACTTGGACATTGCTTAAAGTTTTTTTTTAAGGAATGACAAAGTTTGGTACATTTTTCATTAAAAATTAGGATACATGTACAATTAATAATTACGTATTCCTGCTTAATTAAATGATCTGAGTTTTTGCCCCACTTACGCATCAAGCCTGAAGGAAGAAGAACTTCTTCCGATATAGGGAGAAAGAAAAGAGGGCTTTGAGTAATGAATTGGCAAGAAACTACTGAAACTAATAAGTAAGTATTGTATTTTTGCCTTTATCTGACATTAGTTGGAGAAAGCAGTACTGTTGGTAGGAGGAAACCAATTCTCATGGTAATTCCACCCATTTCTGTAACTTAAAAATGCTTTGCATATGAGACAAGAGAGACAAGATAAATATTAAAGTTGTTTATGGTTATCTGGCTGGAGAGAGTGTTGAGTAGTTTCAATCTGGAACTGAATATCGAAAATAACATATTTTTTCAGTTACCTTATGAGCTGGAAGAAACAATAGCATGTATGTGTTTTAGTCCCTAAGTGAATCATGTGAGTCTATATTTCACTTGGGAAATTTGAGAGGCAAATCTCATGGATAAAATCCAGGGAATAAATGTACAACCCCCAAATTTATCCTGAAGATACTAACCATCTGGGAGCTAGGGTTTGAAGTAGGAAAGGTGGTTGAAGGAGTAGAGAAAGAATAGAGAATTAGTTTTGAAGAAATACATTTATTATATGTGCAGTAGATTGCTTAAAAGAATGTATGTGAATCAAACTATCTTTCTTTTTTCCTTTCATAACGTTTTACGGTATATCAAGCCTCAGAAATAATTCATCCATAAAACAGGATGCTTTTACTGTAAAGTAATTGTTAGCAAATGGTGTCCAAGAGAGGATAAGAATCTCTGAGGACTGAACTCAGAGGATGCAGTGGGAGAGTCCAGTTATTACTAATGGGTTGGTGTAATTCTTGGCATAGATTCACATACACACTTTGAAAGTCTATTCTTTTAGAATACAGATGGAAGCTGTTAAGTATGTGCTGTGTGTGCCTTTCCATCTCCACAAAGAGCATGCAACAGAAATCCTCCTGAAGCTGAGCTCATGTATCAGCTATACGGTTACACATGCAGAGGTGCTGCTTTCCTGACCTCTGTGTCCTTACTCACTTGTTCTTGGCTTTTCCAAATCATTAGGCTGCAGGACTCAAAAGAGAGTTAGCTGAAGGTGCTGTTTCATGGTTAGTAAAAAATAAGCTACGTGTCAGGTACTGCTGGTTTATTTACCCTGTGCTTGCACATAGGATCCAGCTGTTTCTCATGCATCAACACCAGCAGTCACACAGACAGCCAGGCCTGGGAGTAGATCCTGCAGAAAATGCTACACCATTCCCCCCTCCCACACCCCAAGATCCCCCTTAAAAAACAAGAAAAAACAAACAAGAAAAACAGTAACAACAACAACAAAATGTTATGAGGCGTAAGAGTTTATGTAAGAAAAATACTGATGTCCTTTCATAATTGCCATCCCTGCTTGTGAACCTGAAGATTTGAGACTTGGGGTTTTTGCTCTGAGCTGATAAGATCCACAGCTATGCACATTTTCATCTGAACTACTCCTGACTTTTTTCTTCTTTAATTTGGATATATTGGACTGGACTTTTCAACTGGACCGGACTTTTCAGTCTGTTGAAAAGGCCATTTCTGTAGCTCTCAGATGGGTTACCTGCTCTGTGAAATAAGCCAAGACTGAGCAGCAGTGTGGATCAGATGTGCATAGGGAATTAACCCCAGGCAGCCTTTTGCCTCTAGTTCTTATAAGTCTTGCTCCCTCCAGTGCAGCACTTTCCACTCAGACTTTGTATAAGTACTACATGAAAACAGAGTAATTTAAAATGGTTCTTTTAGCCCCAGCTCATTCTCAAACCAGCTACTCAGTTCTGAATTCTAACTTCTTTTAAAGTTATAAAAGGAAAATGTATGCTTTCCTGAAGGAATTGTAGTTAGGTTTATAATACAATCTTCATGTAATATGGACTTGTAACTCCATTTTTGTATTAAGAAGAAAGTGTTTACATATAAGCATTTTTTGATTTTGCTAAGATGTCTGTATTCCTGTGTATCGCTACTGAAGCATATTCAAAATACCTAGTAATGAATTTCTAGATTTTGCTTCAAAAACATGATGGAACAATGAGCAGTCAATACCCAGAGATTCCAAATTTCCCAGAGACTAGAAGGAATATTGATAAAACTTTGAAAAGAAGGGTGGAGTTTGTTTCATACCAGAAATGTGTTTGCGTCTTTGCCTCCTTGTCAGCTCTCTCAGAGAATGCCTGTATCTAAGCATCTGATGCAAATGGTTTTGTATCATGGTCAAAAGTCTGCATTGAATGGATGGGCTTAAACTGAGGAAGGCAGAAGTGTTCCAACTTATATTTCAACCTTATTTCCCTCCTGCTGTGTTACAGCTCTGTTTTAAACAAATCATTTCAGTGAAGCAGCAGTGTAAGAATGGGCTATTGCCTTACGTAATGAAAGTTTCATCTAGGTGCTCATTGCAAGACTAGTAATGAACAATATGTTCATAATCTGCTTTTGAGCAGACCTACAAGCAGCTGTGCCAATCCACTGAATTTGCTCATCTAGGCTTGTGCTGACTCTCCTTTAGGAGAGGTAATGAAAGGAGCAGAATTTAGGTGATACAAGTATAGACCATCCTACTTTGAAAAGACAACATCAGTAACATCAACAATCCTCCCCCGTAGAGGTTGGTTTTCCTCACAGAGAAGAAATAGTTAAGTATGCTTGTTAAACCACTTAACCTGTTTTAACCACTTGTTTAACCACTTAACCTTGCATTTGAACATAGGACTGGACACCTCCAGTCAATCTTCTTGAATGAGTGGTTAAAAATGACTACCCAAAAAATCAACTATGTGGAGTAGTTTGCCCTAAGAAGAAGAGTTTCATAGAGATCAGCTGTCTAGAGGCATTGTAGGAAATGCTTGGGACTTGATGAAAAGAAGAAATGTTTTTTTCAATAGAGAAATGAAGAGAAGCTAATTAAATTTCTTATCTTGTTTCTCCCAGGTAATTTATTTGCCCCTAAATTTAGGCTTACAGTTGAGTCTGTAACTTAAAAAAGCAGTAATTATTGTTTTGTAGAAATTATTATGGATTTCCTTCCCTTCCTCTGCTTTGTGTCTAATTAAAGCAAGTAATAAGAATACTGGTTTATTGCCTTTTGCCTTTCAAAAGAAGCTTAATTTTTTTTAAACCTTTTTTTTTTTTTCCTTTTGTTTCCTACATCCAAACCAGTTCTGGATGCTGTCCCATGATCTTAACACATCATTTTTCTGTGGCCACTTAGGATGGATGGAAGAGTTGGGGATGGATGGGATGCTGGGGAATGATGTGAAGAATTGGAATTTAGATGACTTGGTGGACACAGCAGTGTACAGCATCACCTTCCTCCTGAGGCTTTATTGGGAAAATTCAAGGAAACAAAAACAATGGAAAAGTTGCATGACAAAATGTGGCTTTTTGTGTGGGCTTGATCATGCCAAAGAAAATTCAGCAGTACATGTGTTATTCCTGAAGAGACTGTAATCAAGTTAATGAACATGGCAATGATTCTGGTTTTAGTATTCATTGTATTTGAATTGTGCACTGAGAAAAAATGTCACATCCTCCATTAATTTATAGTTTTAAAATATTTGTTTTAAAATACTCTATACCAAGGAGTTATCTTTCCCCTTTTAACACAATCTATATTCAAAATTGATGAATTTGTGGAGAAGTATCTTCCCCTTTCCTAGTCCCTTAAAATACTTCATCCTGGAAAGGCATCTCTGCAGCAGATAGGCATTACGACTTTCAATAGCTCTCTGCTAGTCAACATTGATGGTGAGTCTGTTTAAGAAAAACCTTGTATTTCCAGTGTGACTGACCTTCATTAAAATCACGTGGGCTCTCATTGTATTGCTCAGGTTACGTTTCCATCTTAAGACAAAAAATACAAAACCAGTTCAGTTTCTAATCACTGTCATCTAAGTCTGCTCTTGATAATGTAGGTATTGAGGTGGGATTGCACTCGGAGGAAGTTGTCTGTCATCACCTACAGCCATCTCGTTACACAGTGGGGAGGCTGAAAGCAGTGGCATGGCCACAAGGGCTCCAGACAGTGTGTGCACCAAAAAGATCAACATTTTACAGTGCAAAGTAATGTTGGTACAATGAATTTCTATCACTAATATCAATTAATTGGGTAAGGAACAAACATCATTGTACAATAAATCTCTATCACTAATATGATTAATTGGATAAGGAGGAAACATCATTTTTTATCTATAGAAGTTTTAGAGGATCCATATTTTGAACTATTTTAGTCATTCCATGTTCGCTCCCAATTCCCTAAATTACTTTCTCAATGTATTTTTTGAGGGCTACAACAGTATAACATTTAGAAAGAGAAAATGTCCAAAGTTATTGTAATAGCCCCAAAGCTAAACAGTATGAGTGTATTATTATTATTATTATTGAGCTTATGGCAGAGTTCCTAACTTGAGATTGATGTGTTTGTACAGCTGTTGCTAAAGCTGTGGCTCCAAACAATTGCTAGTTGTTCTAATGAGCTCTTCTGCTTTGAATCAAGAGGATGGGGGGGAAAGAAAAAGACTGTTAAAATTGCTGTTGGATTATTATGTGTATTTAGGTTAATGTGTAACTGCAGTGGGTGAACAGGAAACAAGTATTTTTTTTAGTACAAGTAGTCTGATAAGTAGGGGGTTTAAAACAAATGAAATTTGATAAAGTCATTATTTCTTTAGGTTCATTTGTTTTTGTAACTTAATACTAACACTGTGTACTGTCTCTATAAACTTTACTAGTACACTTGAAGGTATGCTTAGCAATTATTTATAGTATCTACACTTCGTGTTTTAAAGTGTTTATTGACTCTTCATATATTCTGTCAGTTTTACTAGAGAATTTTTAGAGGTTTTTTCATGTGTTGGAATTTTTTAAGGCATTTGGAGAGAAAATAAAATGCATCTACTTTCATTTTCTCCAGGTCACCGATTTGTAAATACATGGCAGAAGTTATACTTGCTCAAATTTTTTCAAACTTCTGGGCAAAAGGAAAAAAATACTTTTTGCTCGGCATTTATGCATCTTTTGTGTGGAATTAGTTTTTGCCTTCATAATTGGGACTTACTTATATTGATTACATAAAGTGGTGGAAGCTAATTTCCTCCCTATCTGTGTGTACATTCTCAATTTCAGCAATACAGCAGAACTGTGTCTCACTATTTCCTTTTAAGATCAGACTTGCTGAAACTTGCTTTTGCAATATCTTAGCAATATACAGCCTTTTTCTTCATGTAATGGAGGCTCTTTTAAAATCTGCGTAGGATAAATTCCTTCCATTGGGATGCCCTGCATTGCTGAGCTTTTGCACAGGGAAGCATGGCATGTGTTGCTTTAAATAACATCTGAGATCATGATTCTTCCTCATGCAATTTCTGCAGACTTGCTTCTCTCCCTCCCTTCCTCCACAGCTTTCTCTGCTTTCAGCAGAGCTGAGGGCTTGCTGAATGCATCTTTTTCCACCCCCTTTTGGTAGGCTGTTCTGTTATCTGTATTGATATGGACATTTTTGTTTCATATCTGTTCATAATCTTTCTCTTCTGGACTGATGCACAAAGCATATCAGATAAGCTGCTGTGCTGCTTCAGAGTTGTATTTCTAGGACTGGAGTTTATTTTTATCCATTTCTGAGCGAAAATTTACTTTACAGCAAAAATTGAAGTAGCAGATGATAAAACCCCTACAGCTCAGTAACAGATGAGCAGAATTAATTGTGCAGTTGTCCCAATTAAAATCTGAAACTGCTCATCACGAATCTTGTCAGGAGTGGTTCCCATTCGTGGTGTGTGACATACAGCTCTCTGCCACGAGCAGATCCGTATCTTTGCTGCTGGCATCCCTTAGCAAGGCTCTTGGGAGTGGGTTGCACGTGGCAGGCACGAGCTAAACTCTGCCTAGTGTCCTAAGCGCCAGTGCTGCCTACGAGGCCCAGGTCCAAAGCTTCTGCCTTCCTTCTTTTCCATGCCTTGCCTCAGACGTCACTTCTCTGCGCTGGGTGGCTGCTGGGTTTTGTCAAAGGCAGGGAGTGCTGTGCCATGGAGCAGCTGGAAGGGAGCGAGTGCTGCCAGCTCCCACGGCTTCAGTCTTGTGCCCTCCACAGTTTCCTGTGCTGGGATCTTCAACCCTCCAGCAGCAGCAGTGCTGGGAGCAGGCAAGAGCTGTACACAGCTCCTCCCAGCTCGGGGTACTGAGGAGGCAGCAGCCCTGGGCCTGGAACAAGTGTTCCTGCTGCATCCGTTCTTCTAGAGGGAGGAGTGGATGGGCAGTGCCTTCATCTGATCTGCTTTGGTCATCCTGTAGCAGTTGGAGATATACCTGACACTAGGCATCTAGCTAAAGCAGCATATACAGACAGTTTAAAATATTTGTGTCTCTGTAGTAAAGCTCAGAAATGCCCATGCTCTGAAAAAGGGTAATGTAATTGAGTCTTTGTGGAACTTTGAGAAATTTGATCTTAAAAGCTACTGTATTTAAAGCAAAATAAGGAAAACACATTGGTACTGTGGGAAAAACCTGCTTGCTACTATAGAAAAGCAGTATTTCTCTAATTTTCTTTCACTGTTTACACTGAAGAGCTTTTTCAACTGTTTAATGAAAGAAGGGTGTAACCTTGATATTCTTACATTACATGGTATATGCCAGCCCCTATGAGGGAGTTGTTAGTATATTACTTAAATCTGTCACTGAAAATCTTGCTTATTGTAGGTCTGCAGAGCAAATAATCTTCGGTGATATAAAATAGTGATATGTAAAATGGTGTCCTGTAAGGGGAGGCACAGGTGAAGTGCAAGAGGTAAATAACTGGATGGTGGCCCCAGTTGGCCCGAGGGAACTCGCTGGAGGTTGTGCACAAAAAGGAGAAAACTTTGTGTGAAAATTAGAACATGTTTCTGTTCATTAGCTCATACATAAAAGCATGCAAGTGCCTGTGCAGTTAGTGGTAAGGGGAAATGCACCCTCCCTTCCAGTGGGAGACAATCATATTAAAATAATCAGGCCACTTGCTTTGATCTGTAAAGGGGACGGCTCAGTACACTGACATAGAGTGAGGACTTGAATGAGAAACAGTGCTAAATTACATAAATCTGTCCTTGGCATATCCTGCCAGGCACATGGATGTAGCTGTCTTTAAATCTGAACAAACAGGTGGCCAAAAGAATAGAGTTGAAATCCAGACACTGCCTATTAAAATGTAAGCTGTGTACAGGGAAGCTGAGATTTAATCTATTAAAAGCTTGTGGTTTTCACAAACTGTGAAACTAAACTTCAGCAAAGTCTTAGTACTTCCTACTTGTGACACAAAATGTATTCCTCTCCAGAAACAGGAGAGATTAACAGTTTGTTGCAAAGAATGAAATGCCCTATGAAGTCCACTCTCCCTTTCTGTAGTGCTGCCTCGTGCTTGTAGCAGTATACAAGATTTAGATTTGAGGATTTATATCCCTGTAGTCCAGGGAGCACAAACAGAACTACTTTTGTTAACCTGGGAAGGTTTTTTTCTGGCACAATATCATGCCTTCTTCCTGCTTAAAAACCCCCAAAAACAAGACCACAAGTGTGGATGCAAAATTGTCCAGCAGTTCTAAGAGGAGGGTTCTTTCCCATCTGAATTTTAATGGTGTTTAGCTCACAGATAGCAGTTGTATTTGCAGCTCTGTGTACACTCTGTAATGCATGTGAAAGCAGTTAAAAGCTTAAATGTAAAACCTTGGTTTACAAAAACTCAGTTTTAATTTTATGGGGTAGGAAGGCAGGAGAAGATGCTAAGAAAAAAATAATGACAACTATAATATAAGTGTATTAAACCTTCCAGGCCCATGCCACTAATTTTTTCATTCAAATCAACACTGTATTCTTTTTGCTCTTACTCACTGGTTTTCTTCATTCCTTTCTTCAGTGCAATTGCAAATATGTCTGTTGAATGACTTTTCTCAATATTAGAAAGACCTTTGCAAGTCATTAAGATGACAGTCTTGGGGGCGGGGTTGGGGTTTTTTTTTAATTGCTTGTTGGGCAGTGTAGTATCTCATCAAGAGAAGCTGAAGACTATCTAGCCTCAAACTTAGAATTCCAGTCTATCTGATATTAACATTATCAGCTTCTGATGATGTGAAAGACTTAATTATTGCGTACATGTAAATCTAAGTGCTCTGGACTAGTGCCTGCATCAGTCAAAATTAATACAGACAATTTATTAATCAGGGAAGATGTGCTAAGGAGTTGAACTCTTTGTCTATTCACATAGTGAAAAGTTTGCTAACTGGTATTTTGGCATAGTGCATAACTTGAAATAAATGACCAAAAAGGTTTGCTGACCAGAGATGAAGGCTCTGTTTGTTCCACTCCAGACACAAATGTGATTGAGGGATTTTGTTTTATATGTTGAGTACTAGCTTTCTGCATTTTGTGATTTTTAAATTTTTTTTAAAATAAAAACTAGTTTTATAAGAGGTATATCACTCTACCTCACAAGTGAAATTTGTGCTTCCCAAAGGGCATGGTGGAAATGCCCCATCTGCAAGCCTGATAATGCTTAAGGTGCATTGTCTTTAATGGTAACTGCTGTTATGATGGTTTTTTGAAAGTTGAAACATATCTAATGCTTCTTGATGTATATTCCAGCACTGGTTTACAAAAAATAAACGAGGATATTTTTAAGAGATACCCAGCAGGAGAGAAATAAAATTCCTGACACATACAAAATTATTTGAATGGTCTTTTACATGGCAGATTGATAACCTCTTACCTCAGAAGCAGCGCCCAGGCCGAAACTGCACGTGTGTCTGTGACAAAAATAATCCTTGCAGTCTTTTTTTCACACCTTCCCCACCTCATCTAATAACAAGTGATCACTGTGTATGCAGGAGGGCTTTTATCTACTTTGTCATTAGATGCTTGTCAACTCCACCTTGCATATTAAACCTGAAGGTGCATCACTGTAGATTCTGCTCTCTGTTTTGAACCAACAAACAGCCCTCTTCCCCAAATACTCATCATGTACCTGCATCAGATCTTATTGATCAGCTGGTTAATTTCTCCTAATGAATTTTCCAGGCTTTTTTTTTGGTTGATTGGTTGGTTGGTTGCTTGGCTGGTCGAGTTTTTGTTCCCTGAAGTCCATGGTGGATGGCAGATATGCAGTGGCAGAGGGACACGCCAATGAGGGTTACTAAGTTTGCTTTGCTCTACTTTTCAGTCTTTGCCCCATCACTGTTTTACAGTCCAGAGACTGTGAAATGTTCTTATTTTTGATTTTGGAGCATTTTGTGTTTAGAGGTGCAGAGCAAGCACCAAGCAGGTTCAGTTTGATTCCATAGATAAAGGAGTCAGGGTTTCTGTAGCCCCTTGCAATAACACTCGAAAAACAGCAATATGGAAATAGTTAATATGAAGCAGAGTCTTTCAAGTCATCAACTAGCTTAACATGGCTGATTTATTTTTTAGGGAAAAAACCAGTTTATTAATCACAGATGTGCATGTTTCTAGTGTTAAGAAAGCTGGGACTAGAATGAGAATTCCCATTTCCCTTCCAGTTTCAAAAATTTGCCTGTTTGTTGGAGGTAACTTTATCTTCTAGTTTGAGGGGGTCAGAACCCATGCTGCCTGCCCTTTAGCTTCAAAAATATATTTATGGACTCTGAGTGAACTCTCTGACCTCATCACTGGAGCAACATATGTGGTTTTTGCTTTCAGGGAAATGGCAGTTAAATGCCTCCTTTTCTTATTGTGGCTATGAATTATAAAACAAAGCCCATCCGTTAGGTTTTTTAGAGTACTTTATTGAATTGCAAAACTTTCTCTACTTGAACAAGTAGTGGTTTTATTAAATTTGATGGTTTCTTGTTGGATTGGTGTTGCTGTGTGTGATCACTATATGTGTGTTGGGTTTTTCTTCTCTCCAAGATGTCCATCTGTTTCATTTATCTTTTTCTAAAAGGGAGTCTGATTCTCACTAGAAAGTTTACTGTACTTGAAACACATTTGGGGTTAGCATACCCCAAATTTATTCCATCTGTTTTGGTTTTAAAATTCCATGTTGTTCTTGGTTTAATTTTGAACAGTCCTTTTTTCCTCTTAGTGTGTCTTAGTGATAAAATATTCCTGAACAACCCTAGAAGAACAATTTTCTCTGTAATCATAAAGGAAACAAAGCCGATTTAGTGTAAACAATCCCAAGCATGGTAATCAATCAAACCAAGTCTGTATCCCCAATTGCATAGATAGAAGTAGTCTATAGTGATGGGACAGGGAGAAATTAGACACTCCTGTGGGGCTCTTCTCGCAGTGAAGGTGAAAGGTCTTTCTGTGCTCTTGAAAATGCCTGTATTGGATAATGATATTCCCTAACGCTTTGATCTGGCAATGCCTCTACATAAATCTATGAACATGGGCACCTAGGTTTTGTACATGACTGTGCTTTAGTATTGTTACTGGGGTCCTGAGGAAACAGATGGGAGTAAGTAAGTGGAAAAACTGGCCTGTTGTCTGGGATGGGATGGGATGATGTTTAAGGGTCTCACTAGGAAAACACTGGCATGGAATATTTATAGTGTGTGTTAACTCAGCTATGAGGTTTTAGAGATGTTTTCTGCAAATTTAAGGAGGGACAAAAAGTCAGATCTGATCTCTGAAGAGGCCTAGTGGGTTGGTATTCTTTTCAGGTCAACACTGGTGATTTTAAATCTCTTTATTTTTTAATGCCCTGTTTAATAAAATTTGATCTTTAGGCTGATGCTCTTATAGCAATGGAGTATATTTATTTTAAAAGGAGGTGTTATCAATGCATACAAGTATCTTAAGGGTGGGTTTCAGGAAGATGGGTCCAGGCTCTTTTTGGTGTCCAGTGACAGGACAGGGGACAAGAGGGACAAACTGAAACATTGGAAGGTCCGTCTGAATGTGAGGAAGAGCTGCTTTACTGTGAGGGTGGCAGAGCACTGAAACAGTTTGCCCAGAAAGGTTGTGGAGTCTCCTTCCCGGGAGATACTTAAAACCTGCCTGGATGCAACCCAGTGCACCCTGCAGCAGGCGTGGTCTGACTGACCTCCAGAGGTCCCCAACCTTTGTGATTTTCCTCCTCTCTGAATGATTTCAAGCTTTGAAGAGCAGAGTGGAACAGTGCTATCATTTTGGTGTACTACTTACATTATGTCCACTTTTGTGATTCCCTGAAGCCCTAATAATACTTCAGTAAGTATTTCGTATTAAGTCATGCAGAAGAGAAGATAAGAAGCAGTTACACGCTGCATGCCAAATGAAAACTAATGTTGTGTGGGAGGATATGGCTGAAGTATGTGCTGAGGAACATGTCTGGCTTACATTGTTTTGTCTCTTAGATCCTCTCTGCTTGAGCAGAGTGTACGTATTTCTCCATGCTCTTTTCCCTCCTCCTGCCCACAAACTTTTGGCTGACTTGGGTTAAGAGTTAGGAGTGGTACAACAAAAATACAGTCAGACAAAAATACTTGTCTTCCACAGTTTCAGGGCCTCTGTCCTGTATAGCTTGGTTTTACAAGAATTTTGGTAGTTGCTAAGTGTACATTGTCAAAAGGACGTGTGAAAATTTGAGGAGGTGGAACATACTTTATAAAAAGAAGAAGGGATTTATTAACTGCAGGCATGTTGCATGCTTAGGAATAGGCATGTTTATGTAAAAGTCAATCTTATGCAATCAGTTACTGCACCACCCTGCTGGCTTTTTGTTAGAAAGGAGTAATTGTAAAGGAAAGAAATGCAACAGATATAAAAATACAAAAGAGTACATGGTGAACTTCTGCAAAGGCTTAATATTTTTTTTCTTATGTAAACGAGTGAATGTTCTCTATTTTATTTGCATGGAAGGAACCTTGTATGAACTGCTGTTGAGAGGAAAAATATATACAAATGAAAGAAAAACTTGGCTGAGTAGTTATAACATCTTCAAGCTTGGGAGTCTTGAAAACAAGACATTTAGTTTGTGCTTTAAGGAACATATTTACAAGAACACCACCACGTTTTCTCATCTTCTATAGTCTGCTAGCAAAATAGCAGAAGGTTATTTATTGAAATACCTATCAGCTGATGTTTGCTGTGGTTTCTGAAACAAGGCATCTGATAATAATAAAAATGCATGAAACAGTAAAGGTAAAGATAAGTTTGGTCAAAGAGCAGTCAAACTAAATTCTTACAGGGGTTTAGTAGGAGATTGTTTGGATTCCTGTGGAGAGCTTGCAGATGGTTGCAAGTTTTGTTTGGAATTTTTTTAATAAGCAGATATGGGCTTTTTTTAAGAAAGTCAAAAATCTGTCGTGATGTGGATGCTGATGGCTAGTAGGCTTGCTTTTCTTGCATATGTGCTGAGAACCCTTAAGCAGTAATCCTGGTGCCTTGAGGGATACTCAGATTGCAAGTTGAAAACCATTGTTATAGATAATTAATTTCTTCCTTATGCTTTCCACTTCAGCAAGAAAATAATGTAGCAGTTCTTAGCACTGCTCTCCCAAGATTTAGAGACAAAGACAACTAGTGCTCTGCATCTGCTTTTTTGCTAGTACCCATTACTTAAAGCCTTGAAGCCAGGTTAATGGCATCATATGAACTCTCCTTACCTGTGCGCACAACAGCTACAGCTGCTGCTGGAAGATAATTCTGCAGATGTGACTTCATTTAAAGAGTTAGCAGCTAGCTTGTTAGACCGAATATGCCTTATAAAGTTTGTTTATCTTCAGCTTTGTTGGAAACATGATGAAAGTGGTGGTTAACAGCAATTATGATGTGTGTGTTCATACAGTATTAAGCTACAAATGTTCTTGGCATCAGAGCTGATGTATCGTAATGGTGACATCTCATGGGTTTTATTGGAACAGAGAAACATTTTCATAAACAGCATGACAGATCACATTTTGGATTTTGTGAAACAGATTGAACAGTAAAGGAAAAATTAAAAGTCTTAGCTTTGTATATCCACATTTTATGTCTCTTTCCCCATCTCCATTCTAAACCATCATTTACACTTAGTGCTCCGTGGAAACTGAGCAGCCTCACATACTTGTGTGTGGATCCAAGCATTTGGATGTTTATGATGAAGTGTATTGCTACATCAATCTGGCCATATTATTCCACAAAATTCAAACTATCTCTGGTCAGACTGGCAATACACCTCTGAGGGAAAAGCTGCCAGGAGAGGTGACCTGAACATCTGTGTCAAACTTCAAGAAGGAACACAAGCACTGCATTTAACTCCCAGCGGCAGAAACATTCAACAAAACATTTTTTATGTCATCCTTATGTAAACTGTCTGCAAAAGTGCACACACAAGGGAAAAAAACCCCGTATTTGACAACCTAGGATAGTCTTGCTAATACCCTAGAGGTAGATAATATTTATAGGAGTGGTGTTAAAAGAATGTTTCCAGCCCCCTGCTTCATTCACCCAAAAAAGTATATTTTTAGGAAAAGAGGATTGCTGGGGGAAATAGCATTGTGCTGCATGTGGAAAAAAAGAAATCTAGTCTCACAATAGCTAACCCAGTGGGTGATCATCATAAGCATACAGTCCTGGTCAAGTGACAGGAACCTTGGTGGGAAAATGTTTCTGACCTCATGCACATTTAACTATGGCTTGAGAAAAGTGTATCTTTTGTTTCATTACAGAACTTCAAGCATGTCATGCTGAGAACTACTGCTGATCCTGAGATTTCAGCAAGTGGGCTTTTAAACATTGCTTTGTGCCTTTTTAAAAAACAAACAAAACAAAGCCAAAACTCTGAGAAAATTGAAGCAAAAGACAGACATTTAACTGTCTTCTGGTTTCTTCTTCCCTCTGTCCCAAGGGTAGGGGAAATATATAAATAATGAAAGTAATTGGAGCATTTGTAATTAAATTTGGTGTTTGAAAAATGATTTGCTTATCTCATTGAGGCAATTATTGTTACCCTTCATGTCTTTGCTCAAAGCAGTAAACATTAAAAGATTAAACAAGCATATCCTTCCAGAAAGTTACATGACATATGGAAAGTATAATTCACTATCAAATAAATATCAGTAGTGGGAAGTATGAATTATAATTGAGGCAGGAACAACTTAATGAAGCTTGACTGTTCTAAGCACATCAGGGGTGCCTATGCATGGACGGCCATGGGCAACATGAACACTGATAGTTGTGGTGTCATTAAAGGCCAGGTTACCTCAAAATAATCTCATTGATTTCTCTATAAATTCAATTCGATGGCCATTATTACATACATCCATTTGCTTGTTTCTCACTTGCTGGTGCTTCAGCTCTAAAATGCTCCTCTTGTTCTTTCTTCCAGACTCCCTTTCGGTCTCCAGCAATGATGCCAGTCCTCCGGCTTCCGTAACATCACTTCAGCCCCACATGATCGGTGCTCAGAGCTCCCCGGGCCCCAAGCGCCCTGGCAACACCTTGAGGAAATGGCTCACCAGTCCTGTGAGGCGCCTTAGCAGTGGGAAAGCAGACGGGCACGTCAAAAAACTGGCCCACAAGCATAAGAAAAGCAGAGAGGTTCGTAAAAGTGCCGATGCAGGCTCTCAGAAGGACTCCGACGACAGTGCAGCGACCCCACAAGATGAAACTGTTGAAGAGGTAAATGCTCAGGACAGCTTCCCAAGACTTGTGTGTATGTTTTTCAAAGAACTGAACGTTGTCAGGTGAAGGTTGTCTCCTCAACTGAGTGTCCAGCAGTGGAGCAAAGTGTTATGTGCCCTGTGCTCATCCTTGACTGCTGTACTCTGCGTCAGTGCTGTGCCAGGGACAGTTTGTGCCCTCTGCTTTGAGTGTTAGTGAAGCTCTGTGAACCACCTATAATTTAAAAAGAGAAATGGGAGAATAAAATGTTGTCCTTTGGCTTTACTCTCTTATGCTAATTAGGAAAGTGGCTTTGTGAGTAAAGGTGCTTCAAGGTCTGGGAATAATCAGGTCATTTTGTATTCCCTTGGCTTTTCTCGTTGATGGATCAGGGAAAGTGTAGGGAGAGCTGCTTAACTGCTTAAAGCTGTAATTGCACCTTGCATAAGAGTCAGAGCACAGAAAAATTACTGGCTCTTCAATGCAGGCCAGTTAGCAGCAGTCAAATAATACACATGGCAGTTTTCATTGCAGAGAAGGAAATTGTGAACTGTTCCAAATTTTGCTACCAAGGACATCTACTGAGGACTTCCCTTCTTCCCACAAACATGTGCCTCTCCTTCAAAGTCTGGAACTCCTGTATGAACAAAGTTGCCTCCAGTTAGGTGCAGACAAGAGCCAAATTCTCTGTTACGAACCTATGGTTCAGGCTGAAATGAATGTCACGTTATTGCTTCCAAGGGCACAGCTGGGTGCATGCTATTCCGTTTTATTAGATTGACTCTGGCTATTGGTTTTGGTACTTACCCTATGGAAAAGCAGTCTTAGTTGCTGAATTTTTTTTAATTTATTGCTGTTTTTTATTTTCTTGCTCCCAACATACTTTTCTACAAGCTTGGAACACTAGTGAAGTTCCACAGTAAGTGTAGGGAAAGGAAAGACAAGATTTGGCAGCATGATGAGTTGAGAGATGTTTTTCAGCAATGAATACTGGCCTCTGACCTTGAGTGTCAGGCTGTAGAAAGAGACCCTCTGTGCTGCACTTGTAGCATTGTTTTGGAAGTATTAGTTATTCTGCAGTTCTGTGAGTGAAGGGAAAAATCTAAGGCCAGTGCGTTAAAGTCAGGAAAAAACAATAACCATCTATGCTCTCTTCCTGTAAAGGTAGATAAATTATATAGTGTGATCAGTACAATAAACTTTGAAATCATAGTTCCTTGTGAGGGACAGAAAGGATAATTGACAAAACACTTCATGTTGTAATAGGGAGTTTTTATGTCCTCTAGAAGTCTTGCTGTGATACATAGCAAGATATATCTTGCAGAGGGATAGATTTCTCTTTCAGAACTGAACTTGGAAAGCAAGCATGACTTTGGAAACACTCTCCTGTAGTAAATTTCAGCTGAATGTCTTTTTCTTATTATTTGAATTCTTTTTCATTTACCAAACACCGGAAAATGACTTTGGCATCTGCATTTTCCCCCTCTGTTAAGGAGTGTTTGTAGCATCTTTACTTGTTGGGAGAGGGCTGAAACTACAGAACAGACTTAAAACAAGCATGTGATAACAAGCTTCATGCTGTTGAGATAACAGAGCTTGAACATCTTGATGTTATTTACAGAGAGGTCGGAACGAGGGGCTGAGCAGTGGCACTCTCTCCAAGTCATCCTCTTCAGGCATGCAGAGCTGCGGAGAGGAGGAAGGCGAAGAGGGAGCAGATGCTGTGCCACTTCCTCCTCCCATGGCAATTCAGCAACACAGTCTTCTCCAGCCCGACTCGCAGGATGACAAGGTAGGAGCAGGCCGTGGGGGAGGCTTCACATGGTGAGATAACCTCTGTTTGCACAAATTTTTCTTCTGCTTCCAAAGGTCTCCAAAATGTATATAATACAGCTTTATGGAAGACAGAAGTAATCACTATTTCGCTTTAGGCAACATTAAAACGGTGTTCTGTGAAAAGAGCATGAATTAAATGCTTCTCTATTTTCAAAGCACAAGGGAGCACTTCAATTGTGGAAATGGGCCACTTTGTGTGCTCACAGGATGATTTACATCACTTTGGCTGATGCCATATTTAGTGATTGGAGTCTAATTGTTTTATAATCATACCTTTTGTTATTCTTGGTTTTTGTTGGGTTTTGGCGGGGGGTGGGGGAAGGGGTGAATGCCTAAGAGAGAGGAATTACCAAATAAGGGTAATAATTTTCATGGTTTAACCCCAGCCAGCAACTAAGCCCCACACAGTCACTGTTCCACTGTCCCCATGAGAATCAGAAGGGGAAGAGTGAAAAAAAATCTTGGATTGAAATAAAGACAGTTTATTAGGTAAAGCAAAAGCTGTGCACACAACCAAGGCAAAACAAGGAGTTCATTCACCACTTCCCACAGACAGGCAGGTGTTCAGCCATCCCCAGGAGAGCAGGGCTCCGTCATGTGCAAGCAGTGACTTGGGAAGATAAACGCCATCATTCCAAATGTCACACCCCTCCTTCCTTTTTCTTCCCCCAGCTTTATATGCTGAGGATGATGCCATATGGTCTGGAATATCCCTTTGGTCAGTTAAGGTCAGCTGTCCTGACTGTGTCCCCTCCCAACTCTTTGTGCCCCCCCCATTCTCATTGCTGCTGGTGTGGGGTGCGAAACAAAAAGGCCTTAGTGCTGTGTGCACTCTGCTCCGCAATAGCTAAAACACCCCTGAGTTATCTGCACTGTTTCCAGCACAAATCCAAAACATGGCCCCATACCAGCTACTGGGAAGAAATTTAACTCCATCCCAGCCAAAACCGGCACGTAATTCGTCTGTTTTTTACAAACAAAGGCACATTAAAATTGTGGGTAAAAATTTTGCAGCAGTAATGAAACTTTAGATGTAGGTAGTAACTACATGAAGAAAATATTACTTGCATATGATCTGTTTTTCTTTGTTGTTATGATGTTCATACAGTGAGAGGGTTTATTTCAATTTTGAACCAGGATCAGACAAATATCAAGTCTGGAAATAGAGGTGTTTAGAATGGAAATAATCTGGACTTGTGCAGCAGATATGCATATTATTGTTTTCTTGCCATTTTGCTCCTTAAAATTTTTAACCTTTTTAATCTACAGCACTTAATATTGTTGGTGAATTTTGTGACTGCTTGATCTCTGTTCTCAGTGGTGCAGATGTTATTCATAACTTTAGTGGAGTTTTTTTTCTTTTTTTTTTCTTTTAAAAACACTGCTTTTCAGTGTGAATCTCGCTCATCCCTGAAGCTGTCGTTTGTAGGATCAAAATGGCTGGTTCTTATGCTCTATGTGTATTCCATTCCTACATGTTTTCTGAACTGAGAAAGTGTAACATACTAGTTTAAGAGTTAATATATTGGGAAATATTCCTGAAACAAAACAAGCAAAAATAGGTTAGCCTTCAGACCTGAGAAAATGTTTCCTTGCTAGAATAGTGTCAGTTTTAGATTTAGAAATAAGATGAAAATAATTTTGGTGAAAATACGTTTAAGCTCCTGCTGATGAGCTGCCATATTTGTATGTTCCTTCAGTGACAGAAAACAATTGATATACAAATATTATAAAAACTTCCCCAGAGAAAAACTAATTTCATTCTAGACTTCCTTACATAGCAAGAACACTATATATATATATATATGTGAAGGGATATGCTCGTAAACTAGTGTCTGCTTATTTGTGTATTTCTGATGCAAAGTCAGACCCTTACCACAGCAAAGCAAGAGTAACTTTGAATAGCTTTCCATCTCCAGTAAATTTTATTTTCACTTCTGTTGTGGTTTAACCCCAGCCAGCCACCAAGTACCACACAGCTGCTTGCTTACTCCCCCACCAGTGGGATCAGGGAGAGAATGGGTCAAGTAAAAGATAGAAAACTTGTGAATTGAGATTAAGCAAAAACCATGCACACAAGTAAAGCAAAACAAGGAGTTAATTCGCTGCTTCCCGTGGGCAGGTGTTCAGCTATCTCTGGGAGAGCAGGGCCCCATCAGGTTTAACAGTGACTTGGGAAGACAAAGGTCATCACTCCAAATTTCCCCCCTGCTTTCTTCTTCCTCCCACTTTATAAACTGAGCATTATGTCACATGGTCTGGAATATCTCTCTGGGCAGTTTGGGTCACCTGTCCTGGCTGTGTCTCCACCCAACCTCCCAAGCACCCCCAGCTTCCTCACCAGCAGGGCAGTACAAAAAGCAGAAACGGCCTTGGCTCTGTGTAAGCCCTGCTCAGCAATAACAAAAACATCTCTACATTATCAACACTTTTTTTAGCACAAATCCAAAATGCTGCCCCATACAAGCCACTGTGAAGAAAATTAACTCTACCCCAGCCAAAACCAGCACAACTTCTTAAAAGGTTAACATGCACCCACTTCAGTAAAAAAATGTTGGGACAGTTTTTAAAGTAGCTCAAACTACATGTCGAGAAGACTTCAGAGATGTTAAAATTTGGTAAAGTTAATATTATACCATAATTTTTCAAAGCATGTAAATAGTGATTCCTCTGTGATGTGTTGTTATCGTGCAATATTTGTCCTTCATGCTGGGAGGCAAAAGGTCCCCTCATGGGGCATCCTGGGAGGTCGTGTGTGCCTCCCTCAAGTCCACAAACCACCAACTTCTAGCACCTAAAGTAAATGCTTTATTGGAACACAGAAATGAGAAGCCGGAGCAAAGTTTTACCCAGGAGAAGGTAGTTGGCTCTATCGATAGAGTTACCGATTAATAAAAGGCTTGCAAACAAGTTCCCAGTTGTCTGCCTTCTGGGTGGAGTCCTTCTTCACATTCCTGCCATACTGGGTGGTTTCTTGGCTTGCTCAGCTACTCCGGATCCCAAGGAATGTCTCCTCATTTCTGTGACCTCAGAGACTTGGCTTTCGGCTGTGCCTCCCTGCAAGCATTTCTTCCTCTCCAGAGCTCCTGCTCAGTGCTGGAAACTCCCTGTTTGCTGGGTTTCTCCTTCCCTTCCCAGCCCGCTGTGGGCCCTTAGCAGCATCTCATACCTGCCTGAGCTCAGTTGCTCCCTCCAGTTTTCCTTCTTTTCTGGTCAAGGGGTGTATTCTGCTCCCAGAGTACATCATCAGGAAAGTCAGCAAGGAGTTTTATCTGTGCAGCTCCTTCTCTTTCAAATAATATGTGCTATAACCACCGGCCCTGGAAATCACAGTTCTGAAGTTTTGCCTCACATCCTATATACCCCAACAGAGAAATAAAAGAGACCATAACCAGAACCTGATTCCAACACTGACAGGGTTTTCTAAGACTAAGCTGAGCTCCGCATCCAAAGTGAAAACCCGCATACAGGCACAGCTTTGGAAAACCTGGTCAATAGTCAGATGTCAGGAGCATATCAATTGCCTAAAAGACAGGCCAGCTATGGGATTGCTCAGTTTTCAGTGTGCATGCAAACATCACGTGCTAGGCCATGCTGATTTGTCTAGGAGCACTAAATAACACAACCATTTTCTCCCCTAAGAGCTCATCTGCACACTATATGCATTCTTCCATTCAGCAGAATCGTTGCGCACGTCATGGATTTGCATTTGGTGGCAGTTTACAAGTTGTTTGCATTTAATTTTTGGATAAGCAGTATTAAAAGTTTCAAGATCAGTTGTGTTAATATGAAACTAATTATTTTCGCTTTTTGTTTTCTCTTTTTGTAAACTCTGATGCAGCATTATGTTGACTTGTGTTCTGTCTCTGCTTTGGCTCAGTTCCCGTATCTTTCCGTTTAAAGTTATCTGTAGTTCCTTTGCTTACCCGGCCCCTGTTTTCCTTTCCAAATAAGGCAAATACAAGGCAAACTACCTAAAATCTGTATATTCTTTTTTTTTTTTCTTTTGGTATTTACTTATGGGGAGTCTTGTTACACCCATGCTTGATTTGAGCAGAACCTCTTGTGTTGAGTCATTATTCGTGCCATTTTCTTTGTCCGGTTTGTTGGAAACGTTTGTGGAACAGCTTGCCCTGTGCTGCATGATGTTCAGTGTGCTGTTTGTAATATGAAGTACAGTTCATATTACACCCTGTTTCCACTTTCCAGATACTAAATGATAAATGTAATATGCAAACAGCTCTGTTTGCAAATTACTGAGGCTGAATTTAATGGCCTTCTCCCAGAATCCTTTACTTGTGAACACCTTTTACCTTCAGTTGTATCTATAAACTGGCATTTTATAGCTTATGAGGCCAGAGATCTTCTGTGCTCTACACATACCATTGGGAAAAATGGATGGCACAAGGAATGGTGAGCTCAATTTCCCATCTGAATCTGGGCAGTATACCCCAGCTCCTTTAGAAAAGTAAATGCCCCTGAGTTACTGGTCTGTTTTTTCTTAACATATTAATGCTTCCTCCTTTATTTCAAATCTTCTTGATTTCTCTTACTGCTCTGCAGTTTTTGTTTTATTAAGCATCAATAAAATAGGTTAACAAACTGTTGTCCATTGGGTCAGCTTAGGCAATGTTCATAGCTATTTGTTAGGAATTTTGTCAGCAATTATATTTCCTCGACTTCTGTTGCATGTAGGAACAGGAATTTTTACCCAGCATTTAACTTCTATGGGGTTTACTTGAAACTTCCAACTCCAGTTGCTCAAGTTGGAAGGGATGATCTTAGTGTTCTATGACACTGAGAGTACCTGTCAGGTACCTTTGTCTGACAGAAAACTGAAGGAAGTCTCTTGGTCCTTGAGCAAGTACGAGGCTAACTCTGGGACTCTCCTTCCTTTGTGTCATTGCACAGACATCTTCTCGATTGTTGGTGCGGCCGACCAGCTCCGAGACGCCCAGTGCTGCAGAACTCGTCAGTGCAATTGAGGAGCTCGTCAAAAGTAAAATGGTGAGACTGACCAGCACCTGCATGTGTCTAAAGAAGTTGTGTCTTCAAGTCCCAGCTTGCTATTCAAAGAAAACCTGCACCTTTTACATTGATTCCTAAAAGATGCTGTCTTATTTCAAAAGTCACTTTCTGGGTTGATGTATGGGGTCATCTTACACTCTTTTGTAAAAACATTTACTGAATAGGTAAATGGCTATGTAGAGGAGCAAAAAGCAATAAATAAGAGGGAGAGAGGAGGTGGTAGAAAATTTACTAAGTATGTCCTGTTAGTAAAAAGAAAATGTCCTATTAGTGGAATGAATGCAAAGACCCAGGGTCTTAGACTAACAGACCTTTATGAGAAGAATCCCTGAAACTGCATTTATTGCACATCTTATGAGGATCAGCAGTAAAGGAGGTAACCCTAACAACAGAAACATTTACGTTATCTAGTTGCTCTCTAGGCAAAATGGCAATGAAGAAATAAGTAAAATAGTAAAGGGATCATTTTGCATGTCAGTGCCTCCATCCTTGCTAACAAATCAATTAGGCAGAATTTATGTCAGCTTTTTTAGGTTTCTATGTTTTAAAGTTTCCATGTTTCTGAAGATTCTCATTATATGCATAATTCCAGGAAAGCCCTATGTAATCAAAATCCAGCTTGACCCAGTCTGGGAAAAACTTCTCTAGCTGACCCTGTTTGAGATTGGACTGTATGGTCTCAAGAGGTCTCTCAGCAGTTCTTGATTTCCTCAAAACCTTAAAGTCCAGCTTTTGCTGTTGGGCTCAACAGGAAGTGCCTTTGTGAAAACTACAGAGATTCACAGCATAGCAGCCCCGTGTTATCAGAGGTTGATATTTTCCAGGTTTATTCCAAATTTAAGAAGCTTTGAGTTTCAGAATTAGAAATTTTACTTTCTGTTTTCTCATTCAGAAAGAATTACAGTATTGCATAAAATAATTACTGTACTCGCTTGGGTATTCACTTTGCTTTTTACTGCTCTTATACCAGAAGGGTGAATAAGAAGTAATCTATGGGAAAATTCAACACAGTCTTTTGTAAATGGAAAGTTTGGTAGTCCATGTGTCTTCAGGCTGCCTAGCAGTGGATATAACTTAATGAGCCGTGCATATAGTCCTTGGGGGAGATGTTCTCATTTCACAGTTTTAGCCAAGGGTCAGCTTCCCCTGGGTTTTGGGCAAGTCATATCATTATTGGTTTTTATTTTGTGGGGAAAGAAAAAAGATTACAGCTGAACCCCACCCCAGTGAAGTAAATGTGTCTTGCATTAAGGCTGTATCACATGCAAGGAAAATGTGATACATAGCTGTAGCTTGATCCAAGATTATGGGCTTGAATTTAAGAAATCCAATGAATGCTTCATAGAAGTTGTTCGTATTATTTCTCCCATTGCTTCTTCATCTTTTATACAAACAGAAGCCTGTGGAGTCCATGCAAGGGAGATAGTGTATCTGGCAGAGAATACAAGGATTCTTTTCTAGGATCTGAACACGCTCAAAAGCAACACTGGCAGTGTAGAAGTCATTATTTTCTTCACTAAGACACTATTTTGGCTAGTTGTTAAGATAACCAAAACGTCTGACAAGGAAAGCTACTTCTGTTGTGTTAAAAATGTAACCTCATAAGAATCTCCTTTAAAGATGTCCTATTTATTGTTCAAAGTAATTTGTATGTGCCAGAAGTCAAATATGACAAATATAATTTAATCCCTGGCCATGAGGACATGTGTTGCTCCCACCATAGAAGTACTTACATCCTGAGCAGGATAGTCTGACTTTGAGTCTCTGCTGCTCAAACCAATTCAGCTCCTTTATTTTCCTGTGAAGGAAAGACTGTCATCTCAAATGTGCTTCTCAAATGTGCTTCAAAGGCTCAGTTATCATGAAAAGCCATGTTGTTGGCTGGTTTCTTGGAGGCTTGGGACTTGTTTTGCCAAGATACATTAAAGTAATTGATCTCCCATAGATTGCTATATACAGCTGCTTGTAATGTGTCTTGTGAATAAAGGAGGAATAAATCACTGTTGCTGACTGTCCTGAATACCTTCTCAGGCTCTGGAGGATCGTCCAAGTTCCTTGTTGGTAGATCAAGGTGACAGCAGCAGTCCATCCTTCAACCCTTCAGATAACTCCCTTCTGTCCTCCTCGTCACCCATAGATGAGATGGAGGAAAGGAAATCCAGCTCCTTAAAAAGACGACAGTAAGACCAATTTTCTTACAATTTTTTTTTTTTTTTTTTTTCTACAATGCTCATTTTGAACTGGCAGCAGAAGCTGTTAGTCTGAATGTGGGAGGACTTGTGTTAGATGTCAAGCATGTGGTCACATTTCTGTGTGACATTCAATCTGTGATTTTTAATTCTAGTCATATCTGTGTTTGACTTCTGCTACATGTCACTCTCATTTATTTGTGAAGATGCTGATCTTTAAATGCCCAAAGTTCTATTAGGCTTCAAAAAACTGGTCATTTCCCTCATTCTATTCCAACCCATGGTTAATTTCTCTGTGTAGTAATAAACTGTTACCATGGTAAAATAAAAACATGCCTGGTTTCAAATTTTTTAAACTTGTGTGTAGAAATAACCGTCCATATAGCTAAGAGTCTCCAGACCAGAGACATAATAGCATTTTATTTTAAACAATAGTTAAATGTTTAATTTTAATGTCACGTTTAAGAAAACATCTGACTTCAGATAAACAGAAGCGAGCCTTGTCCAGTTTCAAAGTCAAAGCAGTATCTTGCTAAGAACGAATGTATATTAATTCTTCCATTTCAGTTCTGCCTATCAAACATATGTGACTGCAAATGTCTAAAAAGTTGTATGCCATTAATCCTCTTGAAAAATCTTTTTCATTTCTTAATATGTGTTCACCTTTTTCCTTCCACTGTAGCTATGTCTTACAGGAATTAGTGGAGACAGAGCGAGATTACGTGCGAGATCTGGGCTATGTAGTTGAGGTATGATGTTTTTAATTCTCTTGATTTCTTTTTTTTTAATGTGTTACTAACCAGCTGTGCAGCTTGAACCTCACTATATTTTTCAAAACGAAACACAGGAAGAGACTAGAAATGTGAAAGTTTACATTCTGAGTTTTCCATCTTGCAGGCTTTTAATGTATTAAAATACTACATCGGATTTTATTCCTTTCTTCCTGTTACTGTGTCCAGAACTTGTTGTTCTCTTGAGGAGTGTAGTTCTTTGTCTTTTTTTTATTTAAATCACTACCTCTGGCCTAATGTTACTCTGGTAGTTAGTGGGTTTATCTAGCACATAAAAATTCTAAAAAAAAAGCATTTTGGCTTAGCATACAGAGCAGCCATCCAGGATTTGAAAGTCCTCCTTCCTCTCCTACTGGTAGGCTTCTCTTAGACTTCCTAGCTTCCCCTGGTGTAAAATGAGATAACATCACACATCTCCCTTCAGTCTTCAGCTACCAACAAAATGCATTTGGAAGAGTAGAAAGAATGAAAATGACAATGAATTTTAGCCCAATAAGGTTCAATTCTTAAACTCTATTTTGGAGGGAGGGAAAGATCACACACTTGTGATAATGTTTTTACAGTATTTAAAGGGTGCATTATGAATCTACAAATAGATGTATTTTTGTAACTAACAAAATAATTTCAGGTGAAAATGCTAGACATCAAAACATATACTTGGCAAGCCAAAACCAGACCTGGCTAGTTAGGAATAGAAATATTAGGGGGGAAAAAAGGAAGGAATTGAATTGCATGAATATTACAAAATTTAAAAACACTCCCAGTTCTAACTCTATGATAAAATTGCTCAGTGAGAGAACTGTGTAAACACCAAAAATAGTATGGGACTATGGGAAGATGTAAGAGGGACTTTACTGCAGCCAGAATGCATGCTAACAATTGATTTTCAGTTTTTTTGTGTTTGGTTTGCTCATAGTGCAAGCAGTGGTGCCTGCAGTGCAGCCCCATGAGCAGTGCTTTCCTCCTCTGTGCACTTTGGTGTGGGGTTGGTGTGAGTGACTGAAAAGAGAGACACGAGCAAAGCAGCACATGTGCTCAGAGCAGCCCCACTGGGCAAGGCCCTGCAGCTGCTTCAGGCTGTGAGGAGAGGGGCTGTGGAGGCCTCCTTCATGCTTTGGGCCCCTTCACACGGGCTAAATTAGCCAGAGTGAATTCATTTTTCTAGCACTGGGCACTGATGTGTAGACAGCCTCAGGTCAATTTGTGATACTTTGTGTCTGTGCTTTATGCTATGCTGTTATAGAGCAGTTTTCTGGTTTGGTTTTGTGTCCCAAGCAAGTTGTTGCCATTGGACCTCTTCTGGGAAAAGGGGGATTAAAAGACAACTCACTTTTTTTAAGTAAGAATGTTCACAGTGAATTCACTTGCACTGTTGCAGGGTTATATGGCACTTATGAAGGAAGACGGTGTACCCGACGATATGAAAGGCAAAGACAAGATTGTGTTTGGAAACATTCACCAGATTTATGACTGGCACAGAGAGTACGTATTGTACCTAAAAAATATTAGACTGACTTAAAAAAATTATTATTTCCTCAGATATTCAGATACAAAGTAAATGCAGTTCGTTTTGTGCTTTGAGTTGTAGAAAATGTAAATTCAGCTTACAAATGTTGGTGTGAAGATTTGCTTTAAAGAAGGATGCATGTATATATATGTATATATATAGTAAGTACTTCAGCTGAGGATCTCTAATACAGACAGAACTTTATACATGGCTTTCTCTCTAACAATACAGTCTAAAGAATTTGTTAGAGGTGGTTAGCATGGCAATATTAGCATCTCTAGCATTCAGACCAGGAAGGGAAAAGCTTTCAATCAATATATATGAAATTTAATAATTTTATTAGCAAATGCCAGGGCTTTTTTTCATCTTGGCATGGATTCAGCATGTCCTTTTGAAAAACTATACTGAAATATTACACTGTTACCACTGTCAGTTTGGACATACATTAATATCCAAAGCTGCTGATAGGGGACACAGTGTCTTGCCTTGCAGTAAGACCACTTTGCCTTGCAATTACCTGTTGCTATAATGTGTACTGTCAGAAAAAAATAAGTGTTTGTTCTGTTTATGTTCAGCTTCTTTTTAGGAGAGTTGGAGAAGTGCCTTGAAGATCCAGAAAAGCTGGGATCCCTGTTTGTTAAACATGTAAGTGTAAATGTCTTTGTTGGCAAACTCTATTGCTGCTACTGACCAACATGTTTGATTATTAAGTACAACACAGTTAAGAAAGTGCTGTACAATGTTCTTCACTTACATGGACATAGCTTTTAAGGGCTTATAAACAGAACAAGTAAATGCTCAAGTCCTTGTCCCCAGTACCTTCCTGTTGAAAGGGAACATGCATGTGGGCCCCATTTCTCTATTCAGTTACACTTCAGTGCAAGGGAATTGTCATTTCATGTGACACCTGTCTTCTAATCCCAGGTATCCATGTAGTAACATAGAATATAAGAAATAAAAATAGGAATGAGGCTCATTATTCTTCCAGTTTGAGTGCATTCTAGTTCTGTATCCTTTCCCCTTCTGAGAATTTGTCACTGGCAAAGTGGGAAACCTGTAGGAAGTAGCTCTCCCTGTTTCTGATTGCTGTTTTACTTTCTTTCTCCTGGTATTATTTGTTAACTGAGTTGTCTTTGAAAGGCACCTTTACCACTCCAGATAGAAAGGCAAGCTGTGATGCTATTACAGCATCCTCTAGCAAAACCCTGTCAGCTAGAACACAATGATTCAGTTCCTGTTCTTAATCTGTGTCCTGTGTCCTTTCCAATCTCTGTCTTATTTTTCCATTTCTTTCTTACCATTTATCTTCCCTGGTCAGTACTCTGTAAGTCTCTGGGAAGCAAAGCCTCTAATAGCAAACCAATCCTAGCAAAGTGATAGGAAAGATTTTGGAGTAGGTATGTGTGTACTTCTTAACCAGCAAGGTCAGTAATCAAGAATTAATCTTGAAGGGTAAAGTTACTTCCTCTATTTTTCTTTGTTGCTTTGGTGTTAAAAGCACATGCACAAAATAAAGAATCAGAGTTAAAAAATACTTGTGCCTCCATTTTTAGGCTTCATCACCTATGTCCCCACCCAAACTCCAGTAAGACAGCCAATACTAAATAAAAGACGTGAAAGTTTTCTCCCAACTATTCTGTACATGTATACAGGAGGAGGTCATTATTCTAATAAATTTGAATAATAATCAGATTATTAAAATAGAATAAAAATACTATATGTCAAAGGCTCCATTACAGAATCATGGAATGGTTAAGGTTGGAAGGGATCACTGTGGGGTCATCTTATCCACCCTCCCATGGCTCTTGGTAAAAGAAAAATATAACTATTTTCATGCTTTACTTCATTGTGGGGCCTGCTGAGGTGTCATCTCTGAACACCTGTTCAGGAGGATTTACAGCTGTGGGAATTTTTTTCACTTGTGTTGCCTTTCTGAAATCATAATGATGTTCCCAAATAAATGTGTTTTCAGATCTGTAATTTCTGCATATGTAACTGCTTCTTTTCCTTAGCAGGGTCTTTTTAAGTTCATGCTGTACTTCTTAAAGTAATACTCCATTTCAATCTGGCATGTGTTTTTCTTGATAATGATGTATCATTCTGTATCTTTGTTCCTCTAGGAGAGAAGGTTGCACATGTACATAGTTTACTGCCAAAACAAACCAAAGTCTGAGCACATTGTCTCAGAATACATTGATACGTTTTTTGAGGTAAGTTCCTGAGACAGGATATGTGAGGTGAAGTATTATCAAATCTGTTGATCAAACCAGAAAAGAAAGCAAAACAAAAATGCAGCAGATACTGTTACTAATGTCTTAAATTACAATTGCTTGCCAATTCCGTTCTGATTTCTCAAATTTGATACAGACTCCTAGAGATGAAAACTAAAGGATAGGTATAAGATATTAATTAATCAGTAGGGTCTTATCCTTACTAGCCTTAGCCCAGGCAGTTACCAATGCATTTTATATGGAATGGGAATTCTGGATGAGCAGAAATCACTGTTGAAAATAGGCTGTATACAACCTTTGACTGAAAAATTACATTTCACTCTGCAGCCTTGTCAAAAAAAGAGATGAAAGATGCTTGCAGAAGGGAATACCTTGGAAGCAAGGGTGATAAGGGGAAGGACTTCAGCTTTGTGAATTGAAGATTAGATTCTTCTCTGACTTTTGCCAGTTTCTGGTCTGATAATAGTTAATACTGATATATCCTTGTTTTTATATATATGTATATTTATCTCTATATACTGATATGAATGCTGTGTTTCTAACTCAACGAAACAAAGGTCTTTCTAACTGAACAAACAAAAATGTTTGTTTTACAACTCTCAGGATCTAAAGCAACGCCTGGGCCACAGACTTCAGCTCACAGACTTGCTAATAAAACCTGTGCAGAGAATTATGAAATACCAGCTGTTACTAAAGGTAAAATGATGTTGAGATGAATGAGTTGTGTTAACAGATATATTATCGATGTGTTAGCAGATACATTTTCTTTTTTAATTATGGCTGATGTTGTTCCACCCCTTTCCCTAACCCAGATTTGTAAGCAATGCCATCTTATTTTTTCTGAGCACATTCAGATATTTATAAAAATTGTAGATGGCTTGGGCAGAAGTTTGTTTTTCCTTTAACAGTTAAAGACCAAATGTTTAGGCCATGGAAATGTTTAAAATTTGTACCAGTGTCATAGGAATGGGAGAAGGAACTCTCAACTGTTTTCACTTGTAAAAGTCATACAAGTTGTTGGGACTCATCACAGCTTTTCCAGCTACACCTGCAATTGCTTTAATATGACATAAGTGTTTACTGAAGAGCAACCCTGTGTAGCACAGAGGTCATTGCCTTTGCATATGTTTTTGTATGAGATAAATCCAAATGGTGTGTCTTCTGCAGTCTGTCATATTCTGATAGAGGATATCAAATCCAAATTTTTTAAGATTTCTCTTTGATGATTAATGAGAAAATAAATATTACTTGACTTTTTTTTTTTCTTTTTCAGGACTTCCTCAAGTATTCTAAAAAAGCTAATCTTGACACAACAGAACTAGAGGTACTTGAGACATTTTCACTTAGTGATATGAATTCTTTTAACTCTGAACTTCTTTTGTTTTGGCAGAGTCACTTTCCTTTTCTGATCTTCCTGAGAAAGTAATTATAAGTGTTTACTTCTTGCATTTCTGTTCTAAAGCAACCATATCAAATGAAAAAAAATTTTATGCTGCTTACTCATCTGGAAAATAAAGCTTTGACTTTTTATTTGTCTTGAACAGAAAGCTGTAGAGGTCATGTGTATAGTACCAAAACGGTGTAATGACATGATGAATGTTGGCCGCCTGCAAGGATTTGATGTAAGTTGGCTGGAGTTTTGCTTAGAGATTTTTTCAGATTCTCTAGAAATTAACCATTAATATTGTGGGGAGAAATGTGTACAGTGCACCTTCACTATCTGGTTGGCTAGTGCAAAAAGCAGTGAATGAAAAATCAAGTCTTAGCCCTGTCATGGAGTTTTTCCTGGGAAACATTACCTGCTGTGTCAGTCACACTAGGTAAGTCCTTCTGCAAAATCTAGAAAGGGAACGTGTTATTACGTGTTATCCCTTGTTGACTAAAGGCTTGCAAAATAGTGAAATAATCAGTTATCAGCAGGTGAGCAGACCTGACTTCGGCACTGTAGACCAAGGAGGAGTCATTAAGATCAATCATGTACCTGAGGCAACTGTAGCCCTCCTTGTTTTGCTAAGTCTAGAAGAGATGGAAATCGGCTACTGAAGCAGTATGCATCAGCCAGGCCACAGTCACATGTTCTACTTGCAAAGCTCTTTATATTCTGTGATGCAGACGTGAACTCGAATTCTTCCCCTACTCAGCACCCTGGAAGAATACATGTATAACTATTGGAGTTATTGAGAACAGAGTAATTAAAGCCTTAGTGTTACAAGCCACAGAGTGCAACGTGAATTGAAAAGGGTGGAGTGGATTTGTGTGTTTCAGTCTGGTTTTTGGGTTTGTTTTTTTTTTTAATGTTCGGGGTTTTTTTGAGAAAGAGCACAAGAATATCTTTGCATATTGGAGGAGAAATGAATATATAATGGTCAATGACAGTTGGAAGGTGGGAAATACGCAAAGCTATTTGGCAGGAATGTGTTCATAAAGGTTGACTGGGGAAAGAAACTAAGAACTGCACTAAATGTGTTTCTGCTTGCCTCTGTGTTTAGGGTAAAATTGTAGCCCAGGGTAAGCTCCTGCTCCAGGACACATTCTTGGTTACAGACCAGGATGCGGGACTTCTGCCACGCTGCAAGGAGAGACGGGTCTTCCTGTTTGAGCAGATTGTCATTTTCAGTGAGCTGCTAGATAAAAAGAAAGGTTTCTCCATGCCCGGATTCTTGTTTAAAAACAGTATCAAGGTAACTGTTGTGTGTGAGTCTTTTGTGTCCCCTGCACAAACTCTGCTAAGGTAACAGTTCCTCCTTCTGTGGGCAGTCACTAGTGACATCTAGGTGTGCAATCATAGAGCACAATGAGCTATCAGTCATTTCCTGAAATTACTTCCTACCAAATTTGTTCTCACTCTGATGTTAAGTGGAGATCTTTGGATCCCAGTACTCTGATGCATCCTGGGTGAAGCGTATCAAAGCAGGTGTTGTGGCACAAAGCGCTGGACAAGTATTCACAAAGAGTTTAGTTTTCAGCTCTGTGCTGTGTGTACACCACATTTCAAAGTCATTGCAAGTAGAGGTAATAACTCTTTTTATATCCTTTCTGATACCCAAATATGTAGATAACATTTGTAAGTAGTATGACCTTCTTAGATATGTCAGCTCCTCCTCAAACAAATAAGTGTTTCCCCACTTCAAGCTTCCCTGAAGAAAACATGATATTAGAGCCCAGCAGCTCTCATGAAATGTTTTGGGTGGACCCTGCTTCCCCTAAAACACCTTGGTGCTCTCCCTGCCACCTGAGCCTGCTGTTTATAGCTCTGGCTGAACAGCCTGGTTGAAGGCATTGCTGTATCTGCAGCTGAAGCCTTTGGTGGGGTCCAGTGGTAGAGAGAGCTCCATAGCAGGCTCAGCATTTTAACTAATCTGAAAGGAAAGTGAGGGATGTAGAACATTTGGCCATGCTGACCTGCTGGATATTGTTCCGGCACAGTGTGTCAGTAAGCTATACACTAATCCTTAGTTGACTGGAATACTTCATTTTATGGTATTATTTTACTGAAGGAAATAGTGGTTACCATTTGAAGATCTGAGTCTAAACTCCTAAGAAAGAGATTTTAAAGGTATGATTTCCATAAAATACATGTTGTTTTTTTTTCATGAAGGTGAGTTGCCTTTCCCTGGAGGAAAATGTGGACAGCGATCCATGTAAATTTGCACTAACATCAAGAACGGGCGATGTCACGGAGACCTTTATTTTGCATTCTGCCAGTCCGGGAGTCCGCCAGTTATGGATCCATGAAATTAACCAAATTTTGGAAAACCAGCGCAACTTTTTAAATGGTAAATTATTTTCTTTAACTGAAAGTTTGGAATTGGATGACTTTTCTCTCATCTCTTCTTTCTTAGCTTTGAAATGTTTTGCAAGTTGCATTTTTCCTGAGCTAATAGAGAACAGTTGGGGGGTATGTGCCGCATTTCTGCTTCAGAACAGATGCTTGCATTTATTATAAGAGTGGTAGTCTGAATTTACATGGTGTTCTCTTGGTGAAATTTTCCAAATGTTTTGTAGGAGTGAATCAAGATAGGTGCCATCCGTTCAGAGCTTGTGTACCTCTTTTAATCAACTGCAAGCCTTTAAAGGCTAAACCCAAGTGGAATTTTAAGTATCTATTCACAGTGTGTTTTGTTTCTGTTATTTTGGGGGCCATTGTTGTCGCATCTTACTGTGGCAACAACGTTCGGATTCTGCAGGAGAAAAGTAGATGGTGGTGTTGTCTGGTGTGACACTAGAATGTTCTTGCTCTGTTTTTATATCTGTTGGTTATTGTCCCAACCTAGATTTTTTTAAACAGTTGTAATGAGTAACAACAAGCAGAGAATTCGGAGTCACACCTGTTTTTTCCCAGCTTGGCTGCTGAATGACAGTGTGATCCTAACAAAAACATTTCTTCTTAGTTTCAGATTTTTAATCTTTAATACAGGTAGATACAGCAGGTCACGAAGGTTAGATGCAGAAAAGTGACTTGAAGTCTGTGGCATCTTTCCACTGCTAAGGAAATTTATTTGAACAGCACTCCCCTTTTTGCCAGTAGACATGTCTGTTTTAAATTGTTCCTGTTCCCTTTCCTGCCCCCCTTCCCCTGACCGCCTCCCCCTCGCCCCACTGCAGCCTTGACGTCCCCGATCGAGTACCAGAGGAACCACAGCAGTGGTGGCGGCGGCGGCGGGAGCAGCAGTGGTAACAGCGGCGGCCCCAGCAGCTGTACTGGCATCCCCAGCTCCAGCCGTAGCCGGCCATCCCGGATCCCCCAGCCTGTCAGACACCATTCCCCAGTCCTGGTCTCCTCTGCAGCCTCGGCCCAAGCAGAGGCAGACAAGATGTCAGGTATGTCCATTCACAATCACTCCCTGCCACACTACAACACCTCCTTAGAATCTGGCCTGAGCCAGCCAGACAGGCACCCTCCCAGTGCAGAGCCGGATGGTCCTCAGAGAGAAGCTGAACAGATTCCCAAGATGAAAGTTATTGAAAGTCCCAGGAAGACAGCAGGAAACATTTCTGGCTCAGCTGATGGAGCCCAGAAAGACTCACGTGGAATCTCAGAGGACAGTCGAACAAGAAACAGCATAGGATCACTGACGCTTGGGAAGCCAAGGCCAGGAGCCATCTCTCCAATGAACTCTCCTCTATCCACGACTTTCCCTTCTCCTTTTGGCAAGGAAACCTTTCCACCCAGCAGCCCCCTGCAGAAGGGCTCCTTTTGGAGCTCCATCCCAGCATCCCCTGCCAGCCGCCCTGGCTCCTTCACTTTCCCTGGGGACAATGACTCCCTGCAGCGGCAGGTCCACCGCCACTCTTCTCACAGCAAGGACACAGACCGCATGAGCACGTGCTCCTCGACCAGCGAGCAGTCAGTTCACTCCACCCAGAGTAATGGGGTAAGAGCGGAGCACCTCTGTCCTGCCAGCTCTTCTAAAACCTTCCATGCTCCCTTTCTGTGCGTTGCCATCATTCTCCGTACTAACTTCTGGCTCTCCGGTGCTGTACTGCTCTGAAATAATCAACTGTTCCGGTATCTTCTGCCCGTTAAAAAACCAGGAGTGTCTACCTGTGTGTATGTATACATGCAAACGTGCCTATGTATACAGACACAAAACCAACTGCTAACATTAGATGCAATTTCTGCCTCTGCTGAAAACATAGATCACTAGGCTGATATCTACTAACTTGCTGTCCTTGCTTTTTTGTCTCTAATTTGAAGGCACATAATTAACATGCTGAAGCGTGGCAGCCAGAGCACCTTGGGGGTATGCATTGCAGCAGCACTTAAATCTGACTTCAAGGTTTTGGCAGATTGCCTTGGGGCATTTTTTCCCTTTCACGCACAAATTTGCCACCGTTGTCCTATTGAGTTTTAACTTCATGGAGACATCTACGTTCCCTGGGCTGCTTGATTTTTATTTTTTTCTTAATTTTTTTTCCCCCTCTCCTTTCAGCCTTGGTTGTTGTACAACAATCTCTTTTTAAATCCTCTGTTTGATCAAGGAAGCTTTCTGCAATCCACTCAAAATAGGCCAACAAAACCTAGTGAAAATAATCCTACTTCTGCTACAACCAAAACAATTACCTGCTCCACTTGTCTTTTCACCTTTGTAAGAAGAACTGGCTTTGGGTTTCTGGAGATTCAACCTCTTAGTGTGCACTTGGTGCGTTTGTGCAGAAATCTGGGGTATCAACAGAATCTACGTTATCTCTAATAACGTCCACCAGGAAAGCAACACAGCAATCGCAGGGGCAGGTGCAAATATAAAGCAAAAATATTGAGGCACATGCCATGGACGTGGTAGGCAGGTTATGGTGCCTTTCTTTTTAAACTCACATTTGATTTTTCTCTCACTAAGCATTGTGTTCATGAATGTTTGTTTTTCCACTCTCTCACAAATGGTATGCAATACCAGTTTTGCAAATCACCTAACTTGCTGGACCTTTTTTAAGTGCATGTATTTCTTTGTAGAACTGTTTAACACACAAAGCTTTCGTGACTTCTTAGTTCTTACACTTACTTTTATAATAGCTTCAAAAGAAAAAAAATTACGCTTTGCATGTTTTGTATTTTTATCTTGATCTTCCTTCAGCTTTTTATTTGGTTTAGCTCTGTCTTGTGTTTATCTTCAGTCTAGCAAAATGTGATGTGATGTTCTGTGATGTGATGCAATGCGGTATCTGGGGTAATTTGAGTATTTTGCCTTTACTGCATAGTATGTGAATCAAAATGGTGGTACTTGCATAATACTAATTCAGGTTGTGCCACTAAAAGAGGAGAAAGGGAACGATGGGATGGCACTGAGTTTTCAAAACATTTGGATTTTAATACTATCTCAGCAAAGACACCATTGCTTGTTTTTATCTCACTATAAAGCATAATATTGGAGTGCATGCCTTCTGCTTCACAACTATATGTTCACAGCTATATAACTCTTTTAGTTTGGTAATTGAGATGGGCCTTATTTATAACCTCATTTCTAGACCAATCAGCAGGAGTTCACACCATGCTGAACAAGCTGGAGAAAATGGGTTGTGAAGGTTTATTTTAATTTAACCATTTGTGTATGTATATTCACATGCACATATGGCTATGGTCGATTACTTAAGGAAAAATTACTTCTAAAAAGAAGTAAGAAGAAGGAATAAGTTTGCTAGTTGAGGAATATGGGAGGAATTTTTTATATTTTGTTTGTGGATCCTCCTCTAATCCCATAGTTGAGGTCAGCGATGACCAGAAGTACTTTCAGTAAGAAAACATTAACTCTGCAAGAATAATTACTTCCTTGGAAGGCAAAAGGAAAGGCTATCTTTCTGTGGTGAGAATGAATTCTGGTATAAACACATTCTCAAGAACATTTGTCACTTAGTAGTTACCAGACAGTTGTTTATTTAACAGATTTAACTGTCCCTGTTGAACATAAGAAATATTCAGAGTTTATTATGATCCTTCAAGACTTAAATGTCAGAGAGAAATGGTATGTTATAGAAAGGTCAGTCTTGCAGTTACGCAAATTCTACTGCATGCTAAGAAACAGTATGTTCAGGAATAGTGTGTGGGGCAAGGTTTGAGGCTTAGTTTGATACTGCAACTTCCCTTCATCTTCCCCTGTAAGTCTTAACAGGAGAAGTCAACAAAAGCTGCTTTTTCTGAGTAGAGTTGGTTTTCATCTAGGTAAAATAATGTAGCCAGTTGTCATCATAATTCCAAGTAATGACTGAAAATGAGACTTAATTTGTTTGGTTCGGCTGTTCCCAGTCTGCCTGAGTCATAGAAAGGATTTGCTAATACAAAAGGCCATGCAGGCCATCCTCTAAACTAGAAAAAATTAGTTCTCCCAGTGGAAATACAGCATCTGAAATTAATGTAAATATCCTTTAGTAGAGTTACAATCCACAATGAGATCTTTCTCACTGAGGTAGCATATGCTTCATCAGTCTAATATGGCAAAAAGAAGATTTGAATCACTCAGTTGAATATAACAGTCCAGCTAGAATAAAATGTACAGAGTCACTGGCACTCCAAGCATCAGGTGTTAAATATGCTATGAATGAGTAATCTGAGACTGTTCCTTTCCAAATGTCTTGGTTTGTCAGCCAGAGTCCTCAGGGAAGCACAGGCAGAGACAGAGTGACTTGTTCAAGGCCTTTAGCAGATTGCAAGAGAACATGGTGTTCAGGGCGCCCAGTGCACCATGCTGCCAACTGACCCCCGCTGCATCTCCTCAATATTTGAGAGATATTTGACAGTTTTGAGAAAAAATATGATGCTGTTTTAATGCTGTGTGCCAAGCTTTCCACTGGCTGCTGGCACATGAGTGGTACTAATGTGGTTATGCTCTATATGCAATAGGAGTACCCAGGAGCTGGGTACCCATTTCCCTTTTCAGTTCAGCTTGTACTGAGCCATAGTGAGCCCTCACTGGTACTGAGTGACCTGAAACAGTTCAAAGGAAGAACAGAGACAAAAGACAGGCACACACACACCTCATGCCTATCTATTAATAAGCCATTCACCATTCACCTCCGTTTTAGCTTGTTTCAAGAAAGAAATAATTACTGAGGGAGTAGGTTGTGTAATCTGACAATCGTTTTCACACTTCCAGTTATTAAACCTCATATAAGGAATACTTGCAAATGGACAAAACAAGTCTTACTTTTAAAAAATAATAATATCCAGTAGGTTCATGGTCAGGAGAAGGCTTTTTGTTCTGAAAGTAATATGATTTTGAATGTACACCTTCTCAGCCATAATTAGCTTTGCACAAACACTTGCTGGGGAAGTGAACAAAATCATGAACAGTAGTTGAAAATTTATGATAAACAGGTAACAGTTTGACTGTTTGACATGACTCAGCTATCATAGTCACTAATCAATTAGAAGGAATTCTTACAGTTTAATAGGTCTATTTTGACCATCAAATTAATAATTTCTTGTTTCAGTAATTTACTTCATCCTCTGCATTTAAAGGAAAAAATCTGATCATGCAGATTCAACCAGAGATAAGCCTTGTGGTTTTGAGAGATGCTGTCAAAACCCTGTTTTGTTCTTCTGTACCTTGTCATGTTTTGTATGCAGAAGGCTGGTGTCTGAGATCTGACATATAGTGCTAGGAAAGACTACATGTGTTTTTCATTGTTGGAATTTCCAGTGATTATGAGCTAATGACAATGATTTTGAAACTGAACTTACAAGACCGTGAAAAACTGTCTTACATGCTTGTACTGTAGTTTTGATGCCTGATGAAGATCCAAGGTTCAGTGTCTGAGCTTGAAAGGAAGACAAGTTGAGATTTATGTATAACCTGACTCTTAGTTAAAGGAAATGATATCAAGTAACTGTACTGGGAATAAATTTGCGCAGCAGCAGTACATGAAAATGTTCAAATAGCAGACTAATGTACAAGATAAACAGACACAGGCAGCTTTAAAATAGAAAACATTGCTCTTTTCTTTGACTACAGTTTAAACCAAGTGGATTAGGTAGGTAATGTAGCAGGCCAAGAACAGCCTGTCTTCTTCATGAGTTTTAAACTTGATTCTCTTTTTTCCCCCTACTCTCTCTGCTTCTGATTGACGCTTGCAGAGTGAAAGTAGCAGCAGTAGCAATATCTCCACCATGCTGGTGACACACGATTACACGGCAGTGAAGGAGGATGAGATAAATGTCTACCAAGGAGAGGTCGTGCAGATTCTAGCCAGCAACCAACAGAACATGTTTTTGGTGTTCCGAGCCGCCACTGATCAGTGCCCCGCAGCCGAGGGCTGGATTCCCGGCTATGTCTTGGGGCATACCAGTGCAATCATCATTGACAACCCTGATGGAACCATCAAGTGAGTGTCTGGGTGTGCGTAGAAGGGGAGGAAGGAAAAAACTTCCAGTTTAGAGAAGGCTTTGAACTTTGAAGGCCAAAAGTTGGTGTGGTCATTGAACAACAAGCAGAATGAGTACTTGAGAGGTCCCTTAGCAAACTTCAAAATACAAGCTAGTAAGAAAGATCCCAGAAGCACATATTCTTTATTAAAAAGTTGCAATAGCCCAATCTTCTGGGAAAAGAATGCCTGATCTAAGAGCAGCAATAGTTGGTTTTAACATGTTCATTTAATAGAATGGCTTGCCAGTCTAGACACCTCTGTCAAGGAAAGCAGGGAATGTTTGTTTAAGTGAAACAAGATTTGGAGAGTTCCAAAAAGCCACAAACCTACTGAAAATGACTGTATGCTAGGAACAACTCTCTCTTATATCTGCAATGGAAGAAATTGTATCAAAGTTCAAAGTTTGAGTTTTGTGTAAAGCTTTTGTCAGGCTATGTATTTGGTGTGGGTTTCATACTGGTTGTTGCTCAGCTTGATTGACAGTTTGCATTTTCTTATAGAAAGTTTACTATTTGAGCAATGATTTCAAGGAGTACTGAACTACAGACTACATTACTAGCTTGTTCACTGTTTTAGCCAAGGGTGGCATCTCTTATGGAATACCTAATGTCTTTCATTTTACTGTACTGTAATACATAGAAATAACATTTTAAAATACTTTTCCAATGACACATGAAATTAGGTAGTAGAGGACATAACAGGGAGTTGAAAAGAATTGATCAGTTTCACGTTCTGTGTTCAGGAAGTCAACGTCTTGGCACACAGCACTCCGATTAAGGAAGAAATCTGAGAAAAAAGATAAAGACGGCAAAAGGGAAGGCAAGCTAGAAAATGGTTATCGCAAATCCCGAGAAGGACTTGCCAACAAGGTTTCTGTAAAAGTAAGTGTTCAAAGATGTAGTTTCCAGAAGAAGTTGGGTTGGGATTTCTTTAAAAGTAGCTTCTGTCAGAACTTCATAGGAGGGAATCAAAGGCAGCAGTGGCTTTAATGGACAGTTTTTGCCAAATCTGAAAACAGAAAGTTATAATCTTTGAACCTGCAAGCATCATACAACAAAAAGATACTGCAAAAAGAATAGAGTGGTGCAGAAATTGTCGTATTCAGGTGTTTCTTGGATTTTGTGGGTACAGCTAACTTTGATCCATCTCTGTGCTTGGTTTTCTGTCATTCTTCAAGTTATTATAAGATTATCAGGACATTAATTCTTTAATTTCTCCTTTCCAGCTTCTCAACCCCAATTACATTTATGATGGTAAGTTGCTTTAATTTTTAAAAGTTTCAGTCAATACAATTTGATTAAAACATTATTTGCTTAATATGAATTATGTCAGGAACTGAGTGCTTTCTACAAAAATATACATAGGCTCTTTTTAGATGAGGTAGAATGAACGACGTATTTATTTTTTAAGGTGCAAGGACCCTTTTTAGTTCACAAGTCCAAAACAACATAAACCACAAGGACCATATGATTGTTCTGTATGGAAGTGGGGCCTTGCTGAATTTGCAGAGGTACAATGCCAGGAGTTGGAGCTTCTTCATTTTTAATCTTGCACTCTAGGGAACATTCAGGACCTCTTCAGTGCAGAGTCTGATCAGGACAAAGATAGTGGCCCTTTGGGGTCAGAGCCAAACTGGGGGTTTAGCTTAATTCACAGAAACAAACTTTTTCAGTTTCACTTGTGGAAAAGAGAAAGCACTACAGTGCCTCAGTGGACGAAGTGTTTCATGTTTCCTCTTGCAAACCTGGCTGGATATAAAGATAGCCTAGCTGAGCACATCCTTAAATACTTTTCACTGTAGACTTCCCTCGGCTTGCCATAAACTGGGTGCTTGGTTCACCATGGCAGGCTTCAGGGTTATCTGTAGCACAGCAGTAGTGTTGTGTCCAAGTTCATATAGAGAAAAATTCATTAGCTCTGCAGAGCCCCAGCAAGGGGCCTTAACCATGGATGTGCTCCAAGGGTAGGGAGATATGTACACATTGGGAATGTAAAGTACTACTTTGTCTAATAGAAAAGAGCGCAAGGAATAGAAATTAAATGTATTTGCTTCAGTTGACCTAATGCAATTAATTTTCTTTTTCCAGTTCCCCCAGAGTTTATAATTCCATTGAGTGAGGTAACATGTGAGACAGGAGAGACCATCGTGCTTAGGTGTAAAGTCTGTGGTCGCCCCAAGGCTTCAGTTACTTGGAAAGGTCCTGATCATAATACACTGAGCAATGACGGTCATCACAGCATTTCGTACAGGTAATTTGTGTCATGTTCAACAGGAGCTGCTGAAAATGTTAGATTTTTAATTGGCATCCCTGTTGCAGAACAGGTTTTGGCTTTGAGGCATGAATATAGGGTTGCTCTCACACAGAAATATTTCACAGCTGAGATTTTCCAGGAATGTTATGTAACTTCTCTATATGGCTAGGGTAACAAAATGTTACACTCAGTTGATTTTTAAAAACAAAATAAAATTAATCTGCTATTTCTCATTAGCTATTGCAGAAGCCATTGTGGTTCTGTCACACTGACCTGGTCCTTGAAACAGACCAGTATGTTGTGACATGCCAGTACTGTGACAGATCCTGCCAGTCCCTTATTTCCATTAATGGCTTTCAGATCACACTACAGTGTTTTTCAAAGAAGCCCCTGCTTCCTACTGATCTGGCAACATCGCTCTTCATTGTTGAAGTGTGGATATTAACAATTTTGTCTGGGTTTAGCTTTGCTATGATAGAACATAACAGAATAACTGGTAACTCAAAACACCTGATTAATAGGAGAAACTGTGTTATTTTGGAATGGGAAGCTGCAGGTTAAAAAATATTTTTTTTTCTGAAAAAGCATCTTCTATATACAGAAAATACAGTTTAATGAGTAGCTTCAGTGTGAAGAAATGTCTTATTTATGAATTATACTCTTAATTCAGAATGAAAGGCTCTTTTGTGAAAACTTGATGGCATGTTATATTGTTCTTTACTTCCTGCTGCTCCTGCTTTTTTTTTCATTGGGTTTTTTGTTTGTTTTTAATGGGAAGACAAAGGCAGTGTGGCAGCTTTACTACTGCATCCAGAGCTGTTGTGAGATGTGTAAGAGTTAAGTATGCTAGGTTTAATTCATTGTTACTCATTACTGTTACAGAATTATATCCAGTAAATCATGTTGGCTGTGGCTGACAGATTTTTAGAAATAATTCTGAAATGTTCTTAGAGCTGGGGAAGGGTGTCATCCTATGTTCCTAAAATTTATCTTCTTTTTTCCTTCTGAAATTGTATGGTGAAGACCATTGCAAATAATTTTTGGTTCAGTCAGTAAAATGACTCTTAGTAACTGAGATGAATCTAAAGGAAAGCAAATAAGTATGATAGAAGATCTTGAAAACCTGCATTTTTATGGAAAAACAACACAATATTAGGGTTGGTTTGAGCTTAGAGGTGAAAAGTGTAGGGAGGACTTGCCAAGTATTCACATTTGTAAGAGACTGTTGCAAATTAAATTATCTGCTGTTCATGTCCATAGCAGATAGTCAAAAGAGTACTAGAAACTTATTGCACAGAGGAAGATTTCAGCAGACATGTAAAGACAAACCATCAAACAAAAAGGGAGGTTGAACAGTGAGAAAGATTAAGGAAGAGCCTGCAGAGTCTTTCTGCTCTGGTCTTACATAGCTTAATGCTGTCGCTGCCCTGGAGCAGAGAGTAAACTTAAGTCCTTTTTAGTTTCCTCCCATCCTCATTCTCCCAGATTCTGAGGTCTCTAGAGTTGTGGTGAAGTGTGCCTTTTGTGTTGAAGGGCAAGCCCTCTTTTACAAGGGGTGAATGCTCTGAAAGCACAATTGATTGATCAGCTGACACTTCCCGGGAGTCACAGATGGAAACAAACCTTTCAGAAAGAACAATGATGGATGTTTGTCTCGATACGGCTTCCAAAAACTTGAAGTAGGTAAAGGAAGGAGGAAGAAACAGGGGAAGCACTTGATTTCTCCAGCACGGTGGAACCTGGGACATGGTGAGATAAGAGTGTCAGTCAGGATGTTTTTCTAGCAATCTGGAGGATATTCCAAGATCCTGGATGAGCACAAAGTGCTCAGGTTCTGGTGAATGCTTCTGATACAGCAGGGCAGGGTTAATAATGTTCACCCAGAGAGAGATAAGGGCTGGAGAATACGAAGTGTGAACAACATCAACCTGACTTTGTCTGATGTTCATAGCTGAAGGTCTGTGACATTTCTGTAAAGTTAACGGCTGCTGTTGTGTTTCCCAGTGACCTGGGAGAGGCGTCGCTGAAAATCGTTGGCGTCACTGCGGAAGACGATGGTATCTACACGTGTATAGCTGCAAACGACATGGGTTCGGTTTCATCCTCCGCCAGTCTACGAGTTTTAGGTAGGCCTGGCTCTGCCTTCTTCCAAAGCCTACTTACAGTCCAAGTGTCTGGTACCCACAGGAGAGTAAGGAGAAGAGCTCAGCTCTTGGGCACACCTTTGTTAAAGGCATATCTTAACAAGCCTTTTTACCTGGGATATATTGTCTGTTTCAGCAGGAATAGATGCAGTTTTAGGATGTAACTGATTAGAGGTTCACACACACATTCCAAAGGACTGTCAACATGCGTTCACTTTGTCAGTACTAGTTTAAACACACTGATAAAATCGTATTTTATCATCCGCATTCTTAGTTTAGTCTCAATGAATGTTCCTATGCTAACATAATTTCTAAAGTGTACAGATAAGAAAAGAGTAGCATTACTTTGTAATTTATTTTTCTCCTTTGTTTGGATTGTAAAGCTGCAATGTTTAGGAGAACATACAACTAGTTCTTGTCTTTGCATCATTGATCTACAGTTAAATTATTTCAGTACTTGAAGCAAGGCAACCTGAATGTTTGTGAGGGAATGAAAAGGAAACATGCGAAGATGAAAAAATGCCTGTGTTCTGGGGGCAGACAACGAAGGGGAAGAAAGATTTTTGCTTGATGTGTTTGATGACATAGTGATAAGGTTTGATGTGTGTTTGTACATTCACTTACTCTTCTCCTAAGTGTTTGTAATTCTCCAGTTTTAAAAACATGGAAAACAGACAGCAGGATCACAGGTTTTTTTACAAGGCAGTTTATAACAATTGATGCTATCTGGGTCCTTTAGTCCTCATTGTGAGGCCCATATATTTTTCCATTGGTGAGAATTAATTCACAGATTTTAGCACAATGGCTCTGTCTCAAATTGACTCATGTGAAAAACCCCAAAATATGAAGTGCTGCTCTGTGTATGTCTGTCCCAGCTGATACGGGGACTTCTACAGTTGTCCCAACCCTCTTCAGAATCTGGTCTTTCTTCCCCTTTTTTCTAAGAGCTTTGCTGTTTTCCTGGAATTTTAAACCAGACTGTGAAATATGTGTCCCATCCAGATCTGATCGGAAATTTTTGGGGGTTTATATTCAGTGGTGCCACTTTGAGCTTTGCCTGTTGGCAGCCACAGTAAATGCCTTACTGACAACATATTGAGGGGGTGATTATTTCAGGCACTTCCTGCTCACTGACCCAAGACAGACAGTAGCTAAGCCCTAGGATGAGTGTGTTGCAATACATAAAAGAGGCTGACAATTAAATTTTGGTCTTTATACTAGTGTTTTCCTGAAAAGTAAGAGTTGCTTTCTAAGGTACTGCTACACTGCCTGGCCACTTTTTTTTCCTGTGGCAGGTGTATTATTGATTATGAGACATAAAGTAAGATGTCTTTTCTTTTTACTGTTTCCCTCAACTTGCCAAGATTGCTCATTCCTGTACAGACAGTTCCCACTGTACCTGAATTGTTTCCACTATAGAATTTGTTCTGCTGCATTGGCTGGGCTACCATGGTGTGTAATCCAGTTTGTCTTGCTGCCACCCTGTGTGTCATACAGGGATTAACAGCATGGGGTGATTCCCCTCCTAGCCAAAGGATCTGAATATATTAAATCTTGGACATACTGTCCTTCTCTTTGTTTGTTTGTTTGCTTAGGTCCTGGAAGTGATGGGATCATGGTAATCTGGAAAGACAACTTTGATTCCCACTATAGTGAAGTGGCTGAGCTTGGCAGGTGCGTTATGTATGCTGATCTCCAAAGCTGTCTGTGTCAAAATATTGACTTCTCTTTCAAAAATTAAATTCTCCTTGAAAAATACTTAACGTATGAGCCTAAAAGGCCAGAATTTTGTTGGATTAAACAGAAGTGAGGAAAATTTTACCAGCACTAGATGGCACTGCATAAACAGAATGCAGTTAGACTGAAGTGGTATCATAGATTAAGGGATTTTTTTTTTTAAGCATGCCTTACAGTGATTGACACTGCTTTTCTCCTAACTGTAGTGAAGTTCTCCTAACTCTTTTTATTTAAAGTATGAAAATTACAGACAAGAAGGAGTCTGAAAATGGGCAAAATAAGTCATGTAGAATATACAGTTGTCCAACTTAAAGACGACCTTTGAAAGATGGATATTTTTCTGACAAATTGTCTGCAAATGTGATATAACAGATCTCTGTCAAGTTTATACAGACACAGTTTGTAGTAGAGGCATGCACTGAAAATTCTCATGCCCAGAAACTTCTCTGCAAGGGTAGTGTAATCAGAGATCTAAAATGAGATCTCTTGGATTAAATCTTCCAAGTAAAAGTATGTCCTGATTGCATCTCCTGGTTAATTCTTTCCTTCCACTGTTGTGTTCCAGGGGCAGATTTTCTGTCGTTAAGAAGTGTGACCAGAAGGGAACCAAGCGAGCAGTAGCCACTAAGTTTGTGAATAAGAAGTTGATGAAGCGAGACCAGGTTACCCATGAACTTGGAGTCATGCAGAATCTCCAGCATCCCCAGCTCATTGGCCTTCTCGACACCTTTGAGACCTCCACCAACTACATACTAGTGTTAGAAATGTGTGTGGGCTCTTAAATTACGTCTAAAACGCAATCTTTACAGCTGACTTTCTGGGGCATTTATAGAGGTTTATGAATAAGGAGCTCTAAGATTTCACAGAAGTTTGAAAGCACCTAAGTAAAATACTGGAGCTGTCTAATGCTGTTACTAAAATTTTAAGTTTAATACTCAGAAAGGGAACAAATAGAGATATTAAATTGACATGTGAATGATTATCTTAGTCTGAAGGTTCAACAGTATTTTTGTATCAAATGGCTGCAAAAGTGAATTAGGAATTTTGTGATCTGGTTGTTTGGTGTGAAATCTCCTCTTCATACCCTACTCCTCTGTCTTGTGAGTGTTGCAGGCTCCAGTTATTGCTGTTAGTCTGTAGCCTGGGGTTTTTTTCAGTTCTGATGCATGGAATAATCCAAAATACAACCCTTGTAATTCTAACAGGGCTGACCAGGGTCGCCTTCTAGACTACGTCGTGCGATGGGGAAACCTCACAGAAGGGAAGATCAGACTCTACCTGGGAGAGATTCTGGAAGCTGTGCAGTATCTTCATAACTGCAGAATAGCACATTTGGACCTAAAGGTGAGGTGTTAATGGGATTCTGGGCAGTGTGCATCATTCCAGGCATAAAAATCTCCCTCTTCTAGAAAACTCACAGCTGGGAACATAGAACTGTGAAATGCTTTGAGACTTATGAAGGATATGGCTTGGGGCTCCATCCCCAAATGCTTTAGATCACTCATAGCCCATAGCCAGAAAAGCAGAAATTTTCAATTCCCCATGCTTTCTCCTTGTAGCTCACTTGCCCTGTGTGGCCCTTTGTGCTGGAAATAATTGCTGACAGGAAGTTTTGCTTGATTTTTATTTATTTACTTATTTATTTATTCATTTATTTATTTACTTTCTGGTAAACTTGCAGCAGAAATCCATTTCTTTCTCAAGAAGCATAGAGTTTATTGTGAAAGAGACTGCTTTTCCTCTTTTGCTGCAAAAATGTTTCTCATCTTTGCTCTTTGAGGGCTGTGATATCTACTTGAATTGTGCCTCTTTGGGACTTTGTTCTTCCCTTTGGGTGTTACTTGACCACAAGTGTTTGCTGCATTCTAGTAAAAAAAACTATATGAGAAAGTCTTAATGTGAATATTTATTAAAAAATCAATCTTTATGCTTTATTTACACATGTATATGAATAATAAGGAATTTTAGCATTGACAAGTCATCTTTGTAGGCAGGGTGTCTTTAGCCAAATAGAGTCATGGTGAGAAAAAGCAAAGAGCCTGAGTCTCTTCCCTCCATGTACCTCTGTTTTCCAAGCAGAACCAGTTTTGTGTCTTCATACCATTAAATTTTTTCTAGTATGCTATACAGAGTTCACCAGTACTTTTTCTGGTCTCAGGGTACATACAGATGAACTAATTAAAAACTAGTTGTAGGTAAGTTGCTCTTGCTTTGCAGAGATTACAGCTACAGCAGCAGTAGCTTCAGAAATAAAACTGTAGAAATAATTCCACTTTCAGCTCACCAATAATGGGGCAGTTCTCTTGAAGTCATGTGCATCCAACAGGATGTTCTGCTGACATAGTCTCCTAACAGGGCTTGTCTTCATCTGTACAGCTGCATTACGTTAAAGAGTTGCCAAATGAAGCTGGATTTTGTTGAAAGCATCATACAAATATCTACATATCTAGTTTTTAAATGCAAGGGGTTTGTTGACTCTGTCATAAAACAAATGGAGCAGTTGCTTTATTCACCCTCTATTTGTAATTGCTATTCCTTAAGCTTAAGTTTTGAAACATAGTTCCTGTGAAGCTTTGCAAAGCTGCTCTCATGAACAATTGAATTATTACTCGGCAGAGCTATATTTCCTGCAAAAAATATATATTCAGCTAAATAGCCAGCAGCTAAAGCACATTCATTGCATGAATGCAGTAGGCAAGAACCCACCTGCTGGTTGGTCTAGGGAAGCCTTGGTAAGACTGCCTCAGATCTTTGCAGAGCTGGCCTTCAGCAGTGATCCCTGTAGCGTGCACCTTTTTATGTTCTAGAGCTGACCACACTGGCTGGGAAGCAGTTAAGTTGGAGCATTAAATGTGCATTGGACTGACTTGAAAAAAGACATTTTAACTTTTGCTTTTATGTTTTCTAGCCTGAAAATATTTTGGTGGACCAGAGTTCCACTAAGCCAACAATAAAACTGGCTGACTTTGGAGATGCAGTCCAGCTCAATACCACGTATTATATCCACCAGTTACTTGGAAACCCAGAGTTTGCAGCTCCTGAAATTATTCTTGGAAATCCTGTTTCACTCACTTCAGATGTTTGGAGCATTGGAGTGCTCACTTATGTCCTTCTTAGTGGCGTCTCTCCTTTCCTGGATGAAAGTGTAGAGGAAACTTGCCTGAATATTTGCCGCTTGGACTTTAGTTTCCCAGATGACTACTTCAAAGGAGTTAGCCAGAAGGCCAAAGATTTCGTATGCTTCCTACTTCAGGATGACCCAGCTAAGCGTCCCTCGGCTGCACTGGCCCTCCAGGAGCAATGGCTGCAGCTGGGGAATAGCAAAAGTGCTGACAGCATTGATATATCCAGACTGACTTCGTTCATTGAGCGGCGAAAACACCAGAATGATGTTCGACCCATCCGTAGCATTAAAAACTTCTTACAGAGCAGGCTCTTGCCAAGAGTTTGACCTTGCTTGAAGTTCTCTCTCATTCTCTTTCACCTGCCAATCAATCAGACTGGAGATGGACTCCTCCTGCCAATCAATCAGACTGGAGATAGACTCCTTCTGCCAATCAGCGGTTGACTTGAATTTTGAGGAAAGCAAACCCCAAGGCAACCAGCTGCTAGTGAATGTTCGTGTGCAAATGCATTCCACAGGGACCTGCGCAGGGCAGCGCGGGGGACTGGAGATGCAGACTTCACGGGGGTGGAGGACAATAGCACTGTACTCTGCAAAAAGCAGTCACAAGCGATACAGTAACAGTATTTTATTCAGGTTTCTGCAAAAAAAAAAATAGTTTTTTTAATAAACAAGAGTTGAATTTTGCAAGTGAACTTAGCTACCGTTTTCAAGATTTATTCAAGGAAGAAATGCCTATGTTTAAAGCACTGGTGTTAAACAAAAATCAGATCATGCCTGGAGAAGACTCACCAAAATGGCTGCCCATTGGTACGGCCTCCATTTATAACATCTGGTTTTCACTTGGTCCTAGAGCTTTCCAGTTGCCTCGCCTGTATGTATCTCACGTAGCAGTGCACTGAGATCAGACTCTGCTTTTAAGTGCATCCAACCTCAAAAGATTTTGCATACAAATAGAATGAATTGTTTTGCTCTGATAAAATGTAGGCCTTACTTGTATATAGACTGTTACCTGCCTTCGGTCTGTAATTTTTTTCCCCCTCCTCTTATCCTTTTTTCCCCCCTCCTTCCTAAATGGTGGTATACCACTGTGCGGGTCTTCAGTTTGGGTCAGTACTCACTGTCCCCCTAGAAAAGAACTTTGGGTTGGTGCCCAGCTTGCTGACCCAATTGTCAAGCAGTATACAGCAGGATGAAATACTGTAAATGCACTCATTTGGGATTTTGTTTTCTTTCATATCATGTGCAATGTTGTGGCTTTAACATTTTATGCAACTATTTATGAGGACCTCTGTTGTAACTGTAATAAATATATAGAAAAAGCACATACTTAGTACGGCGAGCTTTATGGTTTTGTTTGTGTGATTGGGGGTTCTGGGTGGGCAAGGGCGGTTGTGTTGTACCACACTGTCATTATTAGTTTAAGATGAGGGTTAGCATAGAATTTAGTCAAGACTAGTCAGTTTTAAGGATTGTTAAAAAAATTGAAGAGAGAGAGAGAGAGATTGGTATCCCAAATGTCAAACTGGTTAAGAAGTAGGGTGACACTTTCTAAAATTTATTATTATATTTAAAATGCCAAAGTCTGACTTTCCCCAAATCAGTGTCAACACTTAACTACTTTTTAGAATTTTCAAATCTGTGTTTTTACTTCTTTCTGTGAAATGAACAAATTAATCTTGTGCTCTTTGGTGAAGAATACATTCAGAAAGTAGCAGTCAGATGAGGAGAATTGGACATGTAATGTAATTGTCTTAGTAACTGTTTTTAAGGTTGAAGTAATATTAGCGTGAGATATTTAAAAAGACAGACATGGTTTTCTGTGCATCACTGAGTTCATGTGGGTGTGTTGTCATCTATGTTTGTGTGAAATGCCATGTTTAAGGAAACCAAGCCGACATCCCACAAGAGTTAGATATATGGGTCTTAAGCCATAACCTAGCTTGGGTTAGTTTTGAGCTTTGTGGCTTCCACTGTATCCTATTTATTCTTTTGTTTTGTTTTGGTTTTTTTTGTTTTTTTGTTTTTTTGGGTTTTTTTGTAAAGTTGTACAGAAACTTTTTAAAAGAAAACAACTGACTTCAAAACTGGATGTGTATTCGTACCAACCTCATATCATTATGTTTGTGTATTATTTTTCCTTTATTGTTTTAGTTAAATTTTTTGCTTTATTTTGCATGTATATTTCTTTGTACAGTGACGTTACATGTTTACACAGTATGACATGATGTAAATATTTTATTTTGCCATCAGTTATTTTGAAAAAAATTAAACATATTTGACATAATTGTCTGATCTCTTGCTTTAAGGAGTTTGACAGTTTAGGTTTGGCTATATTTTAATTGGGCTCTGTATTTTAAAAGAAAAAAGTATGTTACTTTATTATAAAATTCATTTTAAATTGCAATGATGTATCTTTCCTTCATGCCTTACAAAATAATATTTGCCTTTGCTCTAAGTGTTGAGTGCTTTGTAGTGTCATGAATGCTTTTATATAAAACATGCGTAACTCTCTAACTGTGGAAATGTATTATGGTCTTTATTAGCTAGTAAATTTTGACCAGCAGAGTTTTCTTCCAGATGTTCCGAGTTAAAGACTGAAGGATCATATTTCAAGTTAGTATTAAACTGGGGAACAGATTTCCCACAAGTTTCAGGCATTCCAGATTCATTATGAAAAAAAGTACTTTCAAACATAAAGATTTGGGATTTGCAACTAAACTCATAAAGCAGAAATGTTTCTCATTGTGTATATTTATCTTCCTCCATTTTCTGCTGTCAGAAACTATTTACAATTCAAAATTAAGTGAAAGGTCAGGGAACAATACAAAGTGTTTATGTTTGTTCCTGCATTGCATACGGGATTATTTTTTTTCTCTGCTCTTTTCTGCTATTCCGTGTCAGGTGATGAAACAGCCCCGTTAATTGCTCACAGTTAACTTACTGGGAGAGACAACTGAGAGAGACATTTTACATGTAGAAAGACAGAGGATATTCAGGAAGGACCTGTTGACCAGGATGAGCCACTGGAAGCTTTTTCCATGACAGGGAAGTAGATGGCCATGTGCTTTGTGGAATGCTTCTTGTCTGAAGATATACTAAGCTAGGGAAAAGTTACCCGAGTGCTTTACAGACTTGTAAATGCACTTGTAGTTGTTTCAAGTCACAGAGATGGATTCTTTGGCTCACATGTAAACAGGAGTGTGCTGTTTCTGGCCCTCTCCATGTGCCCCTTACTTGGGACAGCCAACGTGTTTTGATGGAGTGGAGTTTTGCACAAAAACCTGCAGTTTGGTCCAAGAGCTTCTAACTGCACAAAGCTTGAATGATGAGCTTGAGCTTTAGATCTTCTCCTTGTAAATCTGTTGAAATACTTTGAAGAGATGATATTATAAGGTCCTTTTGTTTTGCCAGATTGTGTAGTTAGGGCTGCAGATGCCACTCAGACTTGGTTGGGCACAGTTGTTGTTGACTGTCTTGCACACCACAGAGCAGCGCTGCAGGCTGATAGAGTGGAGACCAAAAACACGAGTCAGAGCAGCTGATGTTAGGCCTTGATGTGGGGACATTGTAGAGCATAGGGAATGGCAGTCAATGTCACATCTGAAATGGGGGGAAATAGCCAGGGAGATTCAAGAGAAAACTCTTTAAGTGTTTCTTCTCGATAACATACTCCAGTCACTGCTTCCTGATAGTTAACGAAGAGAAGAGGTTGCCAGACTTTAAAGTCAGTGTATGAGATAGTACTTTTAAAGTTGAGCTTGGGAACTCAGTTCTTCATTGCATGTATAATGAACACATTAACTTGAAGGCCACTGTGCAACTGCTAAGCAGAAATCCTGACTAGATAACATTTCCATGGTCAGGGAAGCAACCTGTATTGTCTTCCCAATGGGCAGAGGCCTAACACATACCTGCATATGCTCCTGTTGACTGTAAGTCATTCTCAGATGGAACTGTTAATGTGTTGATGAATAGAAGAAAAAAGAATGTATTTTTTCTTACTCCAAATCCAAAAGCATGTTCAGGTCAAGGCACAGCAGAGATCCTCCTGAATGACACAGCAAAAGCATCTGGCTTCTTGAAAAGATTTCAGTAACCATGCAAATGTGACTGGTAGTAGAAGACGCCTGAAAATACAATGGGATGTTCTTTGCATGTAACGTACTGCATGATATTGCCAGGAAGCATTAAAACCCCACCACAGGGGGTGTTAGTGTAGGACTCCATTTGAAAGAGGGGCTGGTGAGTAAGGAATTAATGTAACCAAGGATGGCTGACTTGAGGTTAAGCTCCATGGTTCCCAAAGGTCTTAAGAGAAAGTAAGACAGGAATATACTGAACTGTCAGCTGTGGGTAGGGAGATCTCTGGGTAGCTGGTATTTGGTGAAGTATTTGGACAGGTAATCTTTGCTGCGTACAGCAGTGTATCCGTGTGCTAGGGGTTAGTGTAGGGAGTGTTACCATGTCAGCTCCAGTCCAGAAAATGAGCCAAACTTTATATACCTTTCCCATGTATGAATAGAGTCATGTGGAGGTGTTACTAATGTCTCTGCTATAAGGATTCAGGTGCATGTGGAGGTAGGTAGAACCAAGGAAGACCAAGTTTCTGTATTTGTTTAAACAAGCTCCAGGTATTGTAAGTGCTTTTGTCAGAACCACTGCTTTATCCCTCAGGCAAACAACTTCTAAATGTCTTTTTTTCCTGAAATTAAATCTTGATGAAGGTTATATTGGAGAGTAACAGACAGGTTTTCCATCTGTAGTGTTTCTGCTTCCAGTATTTTTTGCACATTCATATCAGTCCATGCTGTCGAAAGACAAAAGGCTCTTTCTGTGTGCACTAAAATGCAGGAGCATGATGATTTCTCACTGCTGCAAAGCAGCTGGTGCCCACTGTTCTCTCTCCTGGCAAGCACATACCCAGCACCTCCTGCTTCACATGCCCAGTGGTCACCTCAGTATTTCTCAGGCAACTGCACTCAGTGGTCCTCAGTGCCACACCGTAACACCGAGCGTCAGCACAGGAATGGCATCTCCCATTTCACTGACGTGCCACAGGGACTAGGAGCCTCAAGTGTGGGAGCAGGAGAATATACTTCTCTCATGATGTCTTGGCCTCATAACAGGAACACTTCTCATCTCCTTTCGTCACTGCCCTTAGCCCTATCCAAAAGTCTTTAGGAGAATGGGGGTGGAGGGGCAGTTGGGGATAGTCCCAGTCCACTGTCCCCCTAGTTCATGCCAGGAGAGCCAGCACCAGGCCTGCTAATCCTAAACTCCCATCAGCCAATCTGTGCCTTCCAATAGAAAAAGCCATTATGAAGCAACCCTAGTATGAGAGGAGAGCACAACCTTCCAGTTTTCATCACTGGTTTTAAGTTAAAATGATGAAATGGGCTAGAGATACGTCTGAGGTTTAATACATAAATTCTTCAAGCTCTCTGCTGGAAAGATCCTTTCATTGCCTAATTGTCATGAGCAGTAATCTGAATGCTGCTTTTTTCATGAGTTTTTATCTTAACATCTGCATTTTCTTGACTGCTGGAGGGACTTTTTGTCTTTGTTGTTTGTTTTTTTGTGTAGATGAGCTACTTGAGACTGCAGCAGTTGCAGCTAATAAAGCTTCAGATTCCATCATTATGCCTGTGGTAATATATTGGTTCTCAACGTTCAAATTTTCTGAAGGCAAATATGTTCTATCCAAAGAGGACAAATACATGAGCTATAGAAAAGATGAAATCTTAACACCAGAGCAACACTTCAATCTCTGCAGACTGAATTTTCAGCTCCCAAAAGATATTCTGTCCATTACCACCCCAGTGTATTCTCCTATGTCATACTCAGTGGTCTTCCTACAAAATTATGACTTTGTATCTCATGGAAGAAAAGTCCATTGAGGTTTACTTAACACATAATTATTGGTTTAGAACAGCAGTAAACCATTGGCAGCCACAACTTTGTGTAGCAACAGGTTATGAAGTTGAACTATATATTCTGCCAAGAACCCACTGACATCTTCCTTTGGTATCTCTGAAGCTTTGAATGGGCAGTTCATCCCCCCAACTTTTGTGTCCTACGTTTGCTTTTATGATCTGCTACTTACTTTTCATTTGGGCATCTGTTAACCAAGATGAAGAGTACTGGTGTGTTTATTCCTCATGGGGAAGCTATTCATCATTTTAACTGCCTTTCTCCGAACCTTCCCTAGTTCCAAGTTGTGTATTTTCTATGATGGAGGGGACAAACCTCATACAATATTTATTATACAGGTGCATCTTAACTTACACAGATGAAAAATGGCATTTTATTTGCTATTTCTTTTCTAAAAATTTCAAGTGTTCAACTTCTTTTGAGCTGATACTTTGTAGAACAATAAATCCTGAGATCATGTTGCCAAGTTGAGCTTCAGTGATTCATTGAGAGTCTATGACCATACGTATAAAACTTGAATCCCTCCTCCAGTACATCCCCCATGAACAGTAATTTTCTTTTGTTAAGCCGCTGTATTTTCTAGACAAAGCTGCGGTATTACAATTGCCTTAGGGAGTAGCTGTTCTGATGGAACTGAGTATGGAGACCTCTTATATATTAAACAAATAGAAGCTGACTACTGCTGGTTTCCTTTTTACTACTCAGATAGCCAGCCTAGCTCCTCTGACTTTTTCCAAGTACTCCTTTTGCAGGAATTTTCTTGCCAGCTCCTGGAGCCATTTTTTCTTGTCCTGAGAGAGGTAAGTGTAACGTGCCTTGGACTTGATTAATTTGAAACTCTGCCCTTGCACATTAAATGTCAAACACTGATTTAAGTGACACTAGAACCTCAGTTCTACAAAAGTATTCATCTGGGTCTCAAGCAGGAGGCTTGTTTCTCCAGTGAACTCACACATCAGGAGTATCTGCAAATATTACTTGCAGAAATTTCATATTAAGCTTCCTGAAGACTCTACTGGCAGTAGTCAGCACCAGGAATTGACTTGGCACACCCTGAACTCAGTCTCTGTGAGGGTTTGCAATCCCAAGGGTTACTCTCAAGGCTGAGGAAGAGCTGGCAGCAGCTGAAAGCTTGCCTTGTTGTTCCACTGGGAATCTGTCTAATCACTTCTGGTCAATTTACATCGCATATGTTGTCTGTTTTGACATGTCTTGCCTGTGTGCTGCTGAAGACCATGTGATCCCTTGAGATGGATGGTTCTTCAAGCTCTCAGACTTTCCCTTCAGTGATGCCAAGATCCACTGAGTATTTGCAGAATGATGTCATTTAATTTGCCATCTCTGAAGACTGATGGTGAAAGAGTGCTTCCTTCTTTGGTGATGGAGTGTTCTCCTGGGCCTTGGAGGGTTCTGGACTCTTTGCTTGCCAGGAAAACTCAAATCTGGGAATTTGTGCTAGTACCGCTTAGTGCAGTTAATGCATCCGTTGGTGTGTTCTGATTTTGTGGCTGTTGTTGGGAGCTTTAGATGCTAGTGGACAGCCCTGGCTGGTTCACACATGGAAAAAGAATGCCATGATACATCATGAAACATTCAGGGGAAGCTTTTAGGATGGGGCATCCTGAAGGTAACTTGTTTGCCACCAAAAAGTGCCTGAATGTCACAATTTCTCTTGGCTTATGGAGTTTCACGGAGGCCTGAACTTGTTTCTCCCAAGGATCCTTCACAATGAAAGGCAGGGTGTAAATCCGGTGATGATTGCTGCTTTTACCCTGGCTGCTGATTGTGAATGAGAGCTCGGAATTGTACATTGCTTTTCAGACCTGCCTGCAGAGAACATAAAGCGTGTTACTGTATTTCATCCCACAGCTCAGGTGGGTAATGGTTCTTCAGTCTAAAGTGAATCTAGTCTTTATTTGTCTTTTGGATTAAGTGCTGATTTTTCTAAGGTTTTTCACTTAATATTCAGCCATCCATTTCCTTTTCAAGACTGTTTTTCCAACTGTTTAATACTCTATTATTTTTTAACATGTAAATATGATATTGTCTATTTAATGAAGTCTGGGTATAGTATAAGTAATTTGATATGTGGTACAGTACAATGTTGCAATGTAGGGGTCAGCAGCTCTACTGGGGAAGTCATCTGCTTGCGGTAAGAGGCTCTGTTTTCTCTCATCCCACTCTCTAGGGAATTTTTAAGTACGAAAATCCCAGCTGAATTCGTATTACACTGGTAGTCATGATATGGATGAGGCCATCATCTGAGCTTGTAACAGCTTACCTTTTGGCATACTTTTTTTCTTCCAGGAGCATGAGAGAGATTCCAGTCTATTAACTGTTCCTTCTAATGTTTTCTTCTTCCAGGTAACCTATCAGGAGGGTTTTAAGAGCTTATATTGGGATAATGCTGTGTGTTCTTTCTGCCAGAAGTCAAGAAATTAATGTAATTGTTTTCCATCTAGCACATTTCTGTGGCTGAGGGCTTGCTTCATAACTCACACAAAATGTTATTATGCTGAAAATCAAACCTGTCAGGGCAGTCTTCATATGTGGTGGTTGCCGAAACAAAATGATGTGCTGGTGTGACCCTGGGGAAGTAGTCTCGCTGGTTATCTGGCAGTTTCATGACTTGCAGCAAGACTGTCAAGGTAGATCCACCACCTTTGCTGAGAGCATTCTTTGCTGCAGCTCAGGCAACAGCAGTGAAAAATGTCCTTGTTCTGGTGATTTGCAAAGTCAGTGTTGGGGAGTTGCATTTGCACGAAGGCACTACACTGTTCCTTGGTTTCCATGTCTGATGGGTCTGTTGCTGCTCAGTAAAAGTCTAAGATACACATTCAGTTCCTCTGTGAATGAGTGTGGTGTTGCCTGGATTTATCACGCAGCATGGGGCAGGTATGGGAGCACCCACAGGAGAAAAGAAAACTGATCATTCACTCACATGCTTTAAGACATGTTCTCCATCTGTTGCTGTTTCTCCAGCTATCCTACTGATGGATCATCATATGTGAGATAAGAAAGGATATAACGGCCACAGTGCCAAAATACTTTGGCACACGTGGATAATGATGTGCTGTAAGAAAGGGTGGCAGCTGCAGGGGAGTGCAGGCATGCTGCAAATACTTTAAAAAGATGTATATATGTAGAAAAGTGTATGGATTTCTTCAAGGTATGTTGACTGCACATACAATTCTTGGTGGGTTTTTTTCCTGAATTTCAGGAGTTGCAAACTAATGTCATGCAAAAAATGGTATTTGCCCTTCCTTTTCTTTCTCTGTAAGTAGCAATATAGCAGTGATGAAGAGAGGCATAGGTGCTTATTTATACGCACAAAGAAAGGAAGCCTCGTTTCTTAGGGTCTGCCTCAGAGTTGAATTATGTGGGGTTTCATGGGAAAGAAATTAAAAGCTTTTCCAAAATATGAGTTACTCCTGATAACAGCAAGACATGGGAACAGTGTGAACTTCTTCTGTGTGATGTCTTGGAGAAGCCAAGGGTGCTACCTCCAATTCACGGCATTCGGCAATTCAGAAAGTGCTCAAGGAGGCCAAGACAGGTGGAGACTGGGGAGAAATAAGTGAAAGACAGCAGGCAAACACAGAAAGGAGTTGAGTGCACATCTTTCTAGGATGACAATAGGAGTAGGAGTAGGCATGGACAACACTGGACCTTAACTGTGCATCTGATCCATGTCAGTTTCTGCCCCAGAAACTGACCAAGGGAAGCATGGTGCACCTACTGTGGCACACTTGCCTGCGCATTATCTACTTTTTGATATGGACTTTTGCAGCAAGTATCTAATTTATTTACTGTCTTTTGCTCTGCACCGATACAGTGCTGTTTGCTACCTCTTTGTACTGGCTGTAGGTTATTTGTTACTAGGTCACCAGTGGCTTTAGAGCGTGCACTAGCATCCAGCAGTTCAGCCATGAGCCATACATTGCAGACATCAACTTTCAACATCTTTGGAGCAGGATGGGAGAAATACTGAAGAGGATTGTAAGCCCTGGGAGATGGGAAAGAGGATTGGCTTGGAAACCTGTTCAAATATGCAAAATAGTAATTAATATTTTTACTCTAAAAAGTATTTCCAGTTATTTCTGATAAGCTAATGGGTCTAGTGGAAGAGAGATAAGGGTATACTGAAAATAGATGGCATCCCTTCAAAATAGCTCACTGTGCAAGTTAAAAGCATTTCCCTAGAAGTATCTGCTGCTTGTCTTGGAAAATACTATCCCAAGGAGACTGCAGAGATAAAGTTCAGAGAAAGGAAAATATCTTAATTTGGCATTTAATAGAGATAGTACAAGTATCTTTGAGTACGAATGTTTTGGGATAGGCAGTACGTGGCTGATAAGCCTATGATTCCCTTTCATCCTCCGAAGGATTTATGCCTGGGTAAGGATGGCATTTGTTTGTGATAGAGAACATCTGCTTCTGTTTGCATGCTGGGCCTTTTCCAGTCGTGCGTGGTTAGGTGAGTTCTGCAAGTACTCGATTAAAGTTGAGTCTTCCTCTTGCATTTGTAATGTTTGGTTTGACAAATAATCAAGAAATGCACTTTTCTCTGTTAGTCAGCTGCAAGGCTTGAGAGGAGTAACATTTTACAAGGCCTAAACTCCATCTGTTGGTTTGAAAAAAAAATGATGAGGCAATGGTAATGCTCTTTTCCATTAGTTCAGATGTTGACTGTTTCTGTACTCAAGTGCTCCACAGAAGCTCTTTATCTGCTTTACAAATCTATTCCCAGATAACTTGAGTATTTTTTTCTAAAAATCTTGCTTTTCTAGTTTATAATTTCTATCACACATCAGTCCCTATATTAGCAAGCGACCATTGTGATTTTGAAAAAAGAAAGTATTGAAACCACATGTATATGCTGTGGAGTCTAACAGTGTGAAAGCTGCAGCCAAAGTTACTAAGTTTTTCAGAGCCTTGGTATTACTGTCCTGTGTAAGGCAGGCTTTATTTTCCATGGTTAAATTTGCTTGGTGTCAAACACTGACTTTTTGCCCAAGTCAGAGAGAAAAATATCAACTTCTACCATGTTACTCGATCCTCCCCCTCTGTTGTAATTCAGACGTCCAAGAGAAAACCTTTCCCATTGGATAAAAGGGCATTAGATGAAGAATACATCTCTGTGTAAATATTGGAGGTCTTCTACAACAAAGTAGTAAAAAAAGGGTGGATTTTCTTAAGTATCAACAGCTGTTGTACTTCTCTTTTATGCTGTAGTGCTGTCATGCAGCATCTGCCACCCTGCCTTATTGCAGCTATTTCTTGTCAGCAAGGTGGTTTGGGGTTTTTTTCTGTACATTTCTCAGTTTCTCCAGCCACTGGAAGTGAAAATGATGTTATTTCATTGTAGAGAAGTGTTACACTGAAAGATGTTACCTTTAGCAGGAGTTGCTGTTTTAATCTTTTTCCAGGAGAACACAATTCCCAGAACTTTGTACCACTCTAGGGAGCTCTGCTCAAGCTGTTCTCCCAAGTTGTCTTGTATTTCTCCAGCTTCTTGCCTTCTGTCCATACTTACGGATTTCCTAAATTTGTGAGAGAGCACTTTGTGAGAGGGAAGGTGAAAGGGCTCTTTGCTAAATATGGAGCAGTTAAAAATGTCTTTATGAGCTGCTCTTGACAGAGGGGGTGTAGAAATGCATGTGTCAGGGGAAAAAAATGAAGAGGTACAAATGGCAAATCATGAGAGCCGTGTGGGAATTCCTGCTCTTCTGCTGACTTGTTATCCTCAGTTATGGTGGTGAACATCGAGCAGACAGGAGGTGTGTATTGCCCAGAAGGACACAGGGAAACACATGCCAGGAGGACACAGCTTTATGCCCAAAGTACCCTGTCCTACAAACAAAGAGCTCAGGTGTAAAACGGTTCTGTTGGGAAGAATCTATACAGATTATATAAGAGATCAAGCACTGAAGTTATCTATAAAAATTTGTATGTATGAATGTTGTTGCCTTGCAGTGTTTGGATGCACACTGTGTGTCCTGGGCTCCCTTTGAGGAGCAGGAGTTAGACCCTAAATCTGTCACTGTGACGGGCACACCTCAGCTTCCTGTTTCCAGCGAGACAGCTCACCCACACCATGGAACTCCTATTTAAAAAGTCAAAACTGCTTTAGCTGTTTGTGACCCTGGTGCTTGGCAGAGTATATCTATCACAGCAGTCTGGCAGTGGAGGGAGGGTGGTAGCAGAGATCTCTGCTTAGGCTACACCATGAAGTCCCATCTTTCATTCTGATGAGGAAAATACAAGGTATGACATCTGTCTAGCATGTATCTGCCATTCCCTCAGCCACACTTGGGCTGCTTTTTTGAAATGTTTTTGATTTATTCCCTAGATAGGGCAAATCTAATGTTACATTTAGGCATGGGGAGGGGAAGGAGAGGGGAAAGCTCTCAAAAGCTACAGGTCCATGCATGGAGTCCCAGGGTGTTCAATTTGCAAAACCTACTAGCATCTGCAGCCTTAACTTTGGCATTTTAGACTCCAACTAGTTTGGCTATACAAATGTCTTGGCTTCTGTCACCTTGCTCATTTGCAGCAGACATATTGTCACTTAAAAGCAGTGGCTCAGCTCTGGCTGAGCTCCATGTTGGACTTTATAACATCTCTCTGTATTTGTTTATTCAGCACAAATTATTTTACTACTGGGTGTAGCTCTTTATGAAGCCTGTCTCCTGGAGATATTGCCAGAGGAAGGAAGTATAATGATATGGTATTTACCTTACCATGATGCTGTTGTAGTCACACTATTTGACTCACGCTAATACATTTTGTGTCAGCGTAATACTTGAAGGTCAGTGGAGGAAGCACTGTTCCTATGTTCACTGTGAAAAAAACAAATGGAGCAAAACACAAAGAATCATCTGCTTGGGTTTTTTTCATTTGTGATACACAACTGATGGTAGAATGGAACCATTTCAGAGTTATGTTAGACCTAATTAAAAAAAAACTTAAGAAGAAAAAAAAGAAAAGAAAGAAAGAAGAGAAAAAATCCAGCAACATTATGCTTGCATCACCTGTAGAAAAGTGCTCCAACACCTTCTGGATCTACTTACAGAAAGTGAATAAAAAGGCAGAATACCCTCATCTGATTCAATTTTTCCCTGAATGTGAGGTGCGTTGAGGACATGAGACACCTGTTAGCTGAAGAGACCCCGGAGCAAGGCTCTGCACTGCCTCAGAACTGGGGATCTATATTTAACAGCAGCGATGGCTGTACATTCTGTTCCTCATTGGTTTCCTGCTGTGCCCCCAACATGTCAGAATCCTTCCCTCACAAAAATGGAAGTTTAGATGGTCTCCCTTTCATTTCTCCTCCGAGGCAATTTGTCACACATTTGTGCTCTCAGTGCTAAAATAAGTTTATTAACATACGTAGACACGGTTGGAGCTTTTCAAACAAAACCTGTAACATAAGGATCCAATTATGGGATTGCATAGTTAATGATCCTTTTAAATGTAAAACTCCCTATAAAAATTTACTGGCAGCTTCAAGAGTCTTCAAACTGTCATCCTGAATTGCCAGAGAAAGTAGCATTTTTCTGCTGTAATGTAAATCCAGATTGTTCACAGGACATGATTAAATCTAGAAGCAATTTTGAGGAAATACAGGCAGAATCCAAGACACAGTTCTCCTAACCACAGGAGAAAGAGCTCTGCTATGTTCTTCTGGAACTACTCAAAATCCCCACCCTCCTTGTGTAAAATGGGTGCAAGAAGCTGAAATGAAGCACCAGCTCCCGACTCCTCTCACCTCTATCGATCACACTTGGAGTCCAATGTGCCAAGCATGGATCAGACCTCCTGAACTGTGCTGTGCTGTCTGCTTAGTGCACACCCATGGGTGGCATGTGGGATCTCTGCTTGCCTGACACGCTGAGGTAACAGTTCCTGCAGGGCCTTGAGGTCTACAGAAATCCTATAAACATCTAAAGCCAAACTTCACAGAGACAAAATTTCTGTGGTGGAAGGTGGGTCCAGGGAAATTTGCATGTACATCTACATTTCAGAAGAAGCCATATGGGAACAGCCCGGAAATTTCATTCTTACATTCTCAACACAGGGAATTTTTAAAAGAAAATATATGTCATTTATTTGCCAGAAAAGTAGAAATCCTAATACTCGCTGTCTAAATAGCAACATGTCAAAAGGAGTAAGATCCATTAAAAAAATGCAGAAAGAGAAATCATTGAATCCTTTGTCAGGAAGGTGCTGACATCCCTTACAAGTACAATTCTGTCTTTATTGTCCCTGACTGCAGAGGGAGATGAGAGTGCTGCTTGTTATCACAGCGGGGGCTGTATATTCAGCTGAAGAGTCTCCATCACCATGGTATTTTCAGCAGCTCTCAATTTTAATCATCAAGCTTCACTTTACAGATGGAGAAAGCTTTTTAGTTCCCTTCCCCCTTTTTAACAGGTGGTAAAAGGATTTGCTGAAGATAAGTAAGATTCTGGCAACTGCAAAAATAGATGTTCATCCTCTGAATTCTGGTCCCGTGTCCTAATTAAAAGAAATTGATGTCATCCTTCCTTCTGTGTTGTGAAATACATAGTTAAGTATAGTCTATATTAGTTTAGCAGCAGGTTGTTTTTCTGATAAATGAAGAAGTACATACATTAATTTCAGCTGTCAGCATGGATGGGGATTGTTAGGAGATGGGGGAAAGAAAATGGCAAATAGAACCGGGATGTTTATCTTTGCAATTCTGAATAAGCAACCAGCTGCACAAAGTGTCTTTCAGAAAGGAACATCTTCTGTTGCTGTTTCTGTTAATCTAAAAGACACGTAGATCAATAAATTGCATTATGAAAGGGGGCATGTGCATGCTCAAGCCCTGTCTCTCTATGACCTATCCATTGTTGTTCCTATCTGTACAGGCTACTGCTTTCCCTTAGTTTTTACATGTTTTTTACATGTGTTTCATTTTCCTGCTTGTTGCTAAGACTCCCTCTGAAGAAAGTTTGTTCTTTTTACTGTTGGCATTTGATGTTTTGGGCTGGAGTGACTCCTTCCTCTGAAAAGAATGATCTCCTTTCTTCCCCTCAGTGACCCTGTTTTGCTGTTCCCATACAAAACAGGCCATCACTGATGATGGTTCTTAGGGGTGGCAGAAAGTAGCTGCTCCTCCTGCTTCAGAGCAGAACCCCAGGGAAGGGGCTGCTCTCAGTCTCAATGAGTCACTCATAGCACACAAGTCTTAAAATGCTAGCTTTGGTTTGCTGCTATGCACTTTTGGCAGTGAAACATAAATATTTAGTCACTGTTGCAAAGCCAGGGATTGACACTTGACACAGAAAAAAAAAAAAAAGGAAAGCGCCTACAAATGGGCTGTATGTTGTTTCTTCTGGCAGTAACGTCTTTCAGGATGAAGGAGAAACAGCTGAGCCTTTGCATGTTGATTTCTTAATAAAAATAAGTCATAATATGGACTCTTATTCCAAGTACAAAGTATTTGATTTTAAAAGAATTGTTGAAAAGCAAGTCCATCACAGACTTTGTAATAGGGATTCGTCTCTTCTCCAGCAAGTTGATTTTCTGTGCCCAAGCCCAGGCACTAGGAGGCAATTCTGCACTCAGTGCATTTCATGCTTCCAAAATGCAGAAAGTAGATTCTATTGATGCTGTTCCCCTTATTAGTCTTCAGTAAGAAAAGGGTACCTGTTGAATCACTAAGTAACCCACTGAGCACCTGCCTAGGGCAGCAGCTCTCCTGCCCCCACCTATCCAGCTGCAGCAGAAAGTAGTCAGCAAAACGGATAATCGTTCTGGAAAGGGTGATTTTTCTTCCAGGTAGCAGATGAGATGGTGGGACAACCTGTTACAGCAGAACAAAAAGTGACCACATGCAACTGGAGGTTGGGGATATTTGTCTCTGCAACCTTAGTCTGCTTCTGAGGAAAGAGAGAAAGCAGGAAGAAAGCAAGAAGTTGGCTCCAGGGCTCAGCAATGGAGATGGGAGTGCCTGTAGCTCCAGGACAAACTCAGGTGGCCGTCTTGTTTACAACTTTCGGAGAGCTGGATGATGTCGTGCCACGTCACGTTTGGGTTTCCCAGCTGCTGCTGAAGAGCAAGAGCTCTCCTATCACTGGTGAGCAGGGAAACAACCCCAGTGAGCTGTGGGAAGTCAAGTGCAGAGCTCATTTGCTGCCTCTCACAGAAACACACGGGAACGTCGCGGGTAGGAGAGGCCGTCTGATAACACCCACCGCAGAAGTGTGGGGGCGGACAAAGGAAATTTCCTTGTCAGCTTGGGAATGTGATAAGGAGTGCAAATAGGCAGGCATGCAAACAAACACTAACTATTTAGTAAAACACAGCTATTCTTGGTTTGTGGATTCTGTCAGCCCAGGTGCCTCCAGCATACCAAACTCATCATCTCCACTTAGTCTTTCTCTTTTCCCCATAACCTTGCATAGACCTCTTAGCTGTTTCTAACTTAAGAAAAAAGGTGCATGGTGTGTGTGTATAGGGAATTTATCCTGTACTTCTTGTAACTTAGTCCAGGTCCAAGGCTCAACCTGGGGCTTTCCTGCAAGGAAGGGGTGCAGAACATCCTGGTTTGTCCTCTTTTCCCTTCTGGAACCTTTCTTTGCCTGTCACGTAATCCTGTCGGAGCAAAGACAGCATCACCTTCCAAAACTCCTTCAAGTTCCTAGATCCCTGCCACAGCGTTCAGATGTCCCAGCATTTTCACCATGCCCTAAAGATGCTCACTGGGATATGGAAGAAATGCAGATCTTAGGCAAATATTTATGCCCCAGCACAGCAGGAAAGGGAGGTAATCCATGCTTTTTCTGCTTGGATAAAGCCTAAAGAGATATTAAAGAGTTATCCAGGTGAACCAGGTATGCTTGGTTGGGCATTATGGTATATGGGTTAAAGAATGTGGAAACTGCAAGAAGAGATGAAGAGCAGGAAGTGCTAAATACCCAGAACTGTTTATGGCCAAAGCAAATCAAACTACCCAACCAAAATTAAATAAGAAGTACAATAGAGGAATTTAAGGTGACTAAAGGGAATTCAATGCAGAAAACAAAGTTCATTTTCACTGTAAAATTTAAACTAAACAGCTTGCTTTTTCTGCTTTATTAAAAAAAAAAACAAACAAAGAAAACCACAAAAAAACAATGAACCAAACACCCAGTGCTGAGCAAGGAAGGCAAAAGAGTGCATGTGCAGTGTTTCTTTCTTCTGTCCTACTAATTTTCTTTCCAGATCTTACCTTGGAGATGCACTGGTCCTGTACCCAGTCCACAATTTTTTTGCTCTCAGAACTGTTTTGTTCTGCTAATGGGAACAGAACATGGAAAAAAAAATACGCCTATATACATATAAACATATACATGTGTGTATATATAAATATACATTTAAACACCGACTTTAGGAATTCACTCGCTGTCTTTGGATGCTCACTGGCATGGAGCATGAATAGGATGAAAGCATTCAAAAGTAGCCAGAGAACACTTCAAGAAAGAAAATTCTTTGTTGTTCCCCTCCTACGTCCTCTACAGTAAATGGTGAAATAAGTGTTAGCAGGCCTGCAGTCATGGGGCCCAAGGCTTGGATTGGAGCAGGGAGAGCAGATCTCACCTTCAGCTCCTAAGGTGCCAACAAACAAACAAACAAAAAAGTAATATAGGTACCAATTCTATCCCCAACACCACCTTTCAAAATTATATTTTTTTAATAAACGCTCCTGATCCTAGGGTGATAATGGAAAAATAGCGTTTTAGAACTAAATTGACAAAAATACTGCAATAAAAGTGGTAGAACGGGAAACTGACATTCTAGTGAAAGGGAAAATGTGAGTCAGTAATTGTACTGGGTTTTTTTAATGCATGTGAAATGTGAAGCAGCTGTTAACAGAGTAGGAATCTCTGGGAGGCAAGGGCAAGTGGCTGCTTCTCCCTCTGAAGCAAGAACTTGTGTGGGACACTAGATTTAGTGAACTTGTAAGCTGTGGTATTGTGATATATCTTCCAACAGTATATTTTAGAAGGAATTAATAGTCTTAGATTGTAAGAAACCACTTGTCTCATTTAACTTAAAACAATGAATGAGAAGGGAAAAGGAAAGACTCTCTCGAAGGACCCTTTGCTTACTCCAATTAAAAACACTGTTTCTATGAAGTGATTTAACCATATCTGTGTAAACTTTGCTTTTACATAGCATGTTCCACAACTTAATAGGGAAGGGATGCTTGTGTGGACCAATTGTTTCCTCTTCACGGTCAGGCTGTTTCTACAGAAGGCACATTGATTGTATGGTAAGTAACATTAAGAGCTTAACACGGCATTGGAGCTGAAAGGGAGAGGCTGTGACTCTCTGTGGACTGCCACTGAGACAGAGACCATGCATGGGTGGTACATCGCAGTTTGAAAAACACCCTGCAATCTCCATCCCTCCAGCAACTTGGGAGATGCAGAGGGAGGTAGCACTGTGACCTTTATAAATAGCTGAGTTATGCTCAATTTTTTGTCTTGTGGCTTGGATATGGAGAAGCATAGACAGCCTGTGTGACTTTGAAAACTTCAACGGAAATGAAACAGGAAGCCAGATCCTTTCACAGCTTGTTGATCTGTGAAGACGAGCTGAGTCTGTAGGGACTCATTTTCTAACCCGAGCAAAAGCAGTCAGGGGAGAGAAATCCAGCTGGGGGTGATACTCTGGAGAGGAGATGCAGAGGAGGCATGACAGAAAGGTCGGCAAGAACAGAGAGCACTTCACTGAACAAGAAAAGCGAAGCAGAATTAGCTCAGAGAGAAGTTCTGGTAAGTTCATATTGCTGTCCTATAAATTTTGGCATGTCAACAAGCTGGTGATCAGCTAGAGAACAATCCTGTGCTGCTGTTACAGCTGCATGGGTACTACTTTTACTTATGTGTCCGGTTACCTGACCTCGATAGTAGTAATAAGTTACAATAAACAAGGAAATGGTTCTTGACTGTTAAAAATGGACTTGAAAAACTGAAGGAGGAAGCTGTCACCAGTTCTGTGCCTAGGCTTTCTGCTTTTACTGGCTTGGATGCTGTTGTCTTTGTCTCAGCATTTGTTTTGAATTGTTACATTCTTTGTGCCATGATTATAATCCTGCTGCTCACCTGCAGATGAGCACAGCAGTTGCTTTGGCTGCTGATTCGTGGGTTTAAACAGACACTATTAAATGTCTTCACACTTGCTTAGCAAAGGCTTTCAGTATAAGCTTTTGCTGTAATTGCTGTGCAGTCTCACGTGGGTACAAGCAGAGGGACGTAGTCACAGTCAGGGCTGCAGCTTGGAAAAGCCATGACCTGCAGAAAAGCCTGGAGGAGGCTCATGTGGGAAAGTTCATAATGCTCCCCTAAAGGAAGAAAATGTCATAAATATCCCTAAGCAGCAGAACTTTGCCATCAGCACGTAGCCTTGTTTGCATATCACAAACATATGCAAAATGCCATGACCAGGATGTCTGGAGGAAGAGAATCCAACTTCGGCTGCTTCCAGTCTGAGCTCCCCGGAGCTGTCCCTTTGCCCTGTGGAGCTGTTGCCTGCTCAGAGGCAAAGCAGAGAATGCACTACTTCTGCTGAAACCTGTTGAATGCATGGGCTGTGTAAGGCCTTCTCTGTCTCCATACCTCCTGTTGGAGCAGGTCCCGGGGAGGACCATGAAGTTGATAAGGCAACTGGAGCACCTCCAGGAAGACAGGCTGAGGAAGCTGGGGCTGTTCAGCCTGTAGAAGAGGAGATTGTGTGCAGATCTCACAGCAACCTTCCCGTATCTGAAGGGAGCCTACAGGGAAGCTGGAGAGGGACTCTTTGTCAGGAACTGTAGTGATAGGACAAGGGAGAATGGGTACAAATTGAAAGAGGGGAAATTTAGGTTAGATATTAGGAAGAAATCCTTTACTGTGAGGGTGGTGAGACACTGGAACAGGTTGCCCAAAAAAACTGTGGATTTCCCATCCCTGAAAGTGTTCAAGGCCAGACTGGATGGAGTTCTGAGCAACCTGGTCTAGTGAAAGGTGTCCCTGCCCATGGCAGGGGCAGTGGGACTGGATGATTTTCAAGGTCCCTTCCAGCCCTTAACGTTCTATGATTCTCTGAAACATTTTGGAGCAGTTGTTTTCTGAAGCTTTCTGAACCTTTGTAGCAGCACGTTTCCAATTCTGCAAAGTTTGTAAAAGAAATTGCCTTCCAGTTAGCTGCTATTTCCCTTTCTGCTGTTGATCCCAGCTCAGACCTGGGTCTTGCTTGCTCTCTTAAGGATTATCCTAACCCACATTCAGCTAACAGGAACAGCACACACAGACCAGTCCAACAGTGCAGGAGGGTTGTGTGTTACCTGGCTCAGTTTTACAGTGCTGTATGCATCCCTTGCCAAGGAGGGAGGCAGGTAGAGGCCTGTCCCATCTCACTCACAAGGAGGAGAGACAACATTTGCCTGCCAAAGCCTGCAAATGGAAAAAGGTCCTAGAGAGCTCTTTGTGACTCAAGGAAGAGGTCCAGAAAGAGCTTAAGGAGGAAGAAAAGGCACAATGGACAGTGTTAGTTAAAAAAAATCTCTCAAGAGTTTCAAGTAAGTGATCTCTGATTGATTGATTGATTGATTGTCCCAGAGCTTATTCCCAAGCATAGAGGGCAAGGCCATTCTCCAGATTGCACTGAAGTCCTCAATAAATGCATGGAGGAGAGAGCAGAGAGCCATAAAGTGGGTAGGACCCACTGATATGGGGGTTGATCTGCAGCATTTGTACTATACATTCCATCTCTCTCCTCTGATGAGTCAGCAGCCAGATAAACATTAACTTTCAAGCTTGCCTGCACAAAGGAATCACCAGTTAAATCCTAAGGTCTTAACACAGGTTAAGAGAAGGCAGAAAGAGGCAAACCTGGATTTAGCTGCAATGCTAAACCATCCACTGCCACCAACACTGGCCTGGCCAAGGCAAGAAAAAAGCTGGAAAGGGAAGCTGAAGTATGTGATAACTGCAGACAAGATGTGGCTCAGAAATAAATTCCAGCCACCTTGGAGCCTTCTCAGGTGGATGCCATGTGAGCTATTCCTGACAGCATCTCTCTCAGCTGCAGCTCCTGAGACACAGCTACATTAAACACAATCTGCTAGTCCAGACAGAAAGCACCAGGTAACCGATGCCGTGGAGAGGCATGGAGGTGGCATTTAGAAATTTTTTTTCCCAAATGGATTTTTTGATGGAGTAGCACACAGTGCTGGTACACAACTGACAGCTTTAGGCCTCTTAAGTCAACTATTTACTTTTGCTATTTTTAGCTGGGTTTTAAGCCTAGATTTTCTTTTACTAGGATAAATGTGCCTATGGCTTTCTGTGAATCCACCTAAGTGAATGCTTGGCGCACCAATATTTAACAGGTTTTGCCTATTTTGTTCCTTGCCCAGATTAACAGAGATGGAGGGAGAAACAATCTGATATTCATGCCAGGCAGTACAAATCTCTTCACTGTTTTGTGAAAAGTCTTGATCTTCAACCATTTTAGTATCTTGTAATATTTTAGGGGAAACAAACCCAAACAAAATCCAGTAACAAAAGACTGTGTAAGTTTGTCTTAGCTCTGTACTGGAGGAAACTGCTTGTAACTCTGTAAAAGATTTAAGTCTTTGTTTGGACCATCACAATTCCTTTCTGTTTTTCCTGCAAAGTCCTTAATGAGATGGAAGAAAACTGTTCTTTAATATGTAACCAGAAAAGAAAGTACACCAGTCTATGCAAATTCTCTACATACATCTGGGAGAAATGATACATGAAAGTCTATTATAAGGGAAGGTAAAAGAGGAATTTCGTTTTGGATGAATGCACTCCATCTTGTTAAAGAGTGATTTGTTGAGGAAATCAACATTTAATGATAGGGAAAAAACCAAAACCAACCAACAACTTCAAAATTATTAAGTTGTGTTTACATTTACTGGCTAGATTTCAAACAGATTATGATGGTGTTGGTCTCCATTCAGGGAACTGGAATCCCTAGAAGTGTTTCGGGCATCCCCATGCCTAGAAGAGTCCAGTGCCAGGCTGGATGGGGCTTTCAGCAACCTGTCTAGTGAGAAGTGTCCCTGCCCATGGCAGAGGGTTGGAACTAGATGATCTTTAAGGCCCCTTCCAGGCCAAACCACTGCATGATTCCATGCTGCTATGAAATGTAAAACAGCGCGGTGTGACACCCAAGCACAAATTGTATCCCACTGGCGGAGGAGCGGCAGGGGTTGCTGGGCAAACGGAGAACTGCGCTGGCAGAGAGGCCGAGAGATGGGAGACAGGGTTATCCCTCCTCCCCGCTTCCCGGGCACGGCCGGGCGGGAGCGGGAGCGGGGCGGCCCCGCGGGATCCCCGCCCCGGGCGGTGCCGGCGCTGCCTCTGGAGCGGGGCTGGAGCCCGGGGAGGCGCAGGAGGAGAGCGGCGGACGGGGTGAGGCGCCGCGGGGCTGGCGGGCGCTCCCGAGGGTCCCCGAGGGTCCCCGAAGTCGCGGCGAGGGTTTGGCTTTATTTGCTGTTTCTTTATTTTTCCCACTTTGTTTTCCACTTGACTCTTGGAGGGCTGTTTCCCCGAAGCGGCGATTCCCGGAAAGCTGCTCCTAAGGGCATCCCGGCGGGACCACCGCGGGTGTGCCCTCCGCCCGTGAGGTGGCGGGCCGGGGGCGGCACCGCCAGGGGACAGGCGGCCGTGGGTGTGCGGGGAGGTGCTGGGAGTGCCGGCCGGGCTGGGCTTCCCTGGGAGCCGCTGTGTCCTGGGCGCAGAATTCGCGCCGACCCGCGTGGGGACCGCGCTCGCAAAGCAGCAGCGAGCGCCGCTCCCAGCTCGCGTGTTCGGCCGGGGCTTGGCTGCTTGTCTCGGGGGCGGTAATATTTTTTTTCTTACTGTGTGCGGTATGAACTTACATGTTGCGGACTGGCTTCTGTTCCCATCAGCAGGGTGAAGGTTTAGGAAAAAGGGGCTCATAAATGCAGGTGTGATTCAGGAGGACCCGGGAAGGGGCCAGCTGCAGGTGGTCCTCGGTGCCAGGCATGGCTGAACACGAGCCAGCTGTGCCCAGGTGGCCAAGGAGGCCAAGGGCATCCTGGCCTGGATCAGCAATAGCGTGGCCAGCAGGACCAGGACAGGGATTGTCCAACTGTGCTCAGCACTTCTGAGGGCACACCTCTAATCCTGTGTCCAGTTCTGGGTCCCTCAGTACTATAAAGATACTGAGGGGCTGGAGCGTGTCCAGAGAAGGGCGGCGGAGATGGTGAAGGGTCTGGAGCACAAGTCCCATGAGGAGCAGCTGAGGGAACTGCGGCTGTTTAGCCTGGAGAAAAGGAGGTTCGGGGGTGACATTATTGCTCTCTACAACTACCTAAAGGAGGTTGTAGCCAGGTGGGGGTCAGTCTATTCTCCCAAGTAACTAGTCATACCAGGGGAGATTCAGATTAGATATCAGGAAAAATTTCTGCACTGAAACAATGTTCAAGCATCGGAACAGGCTGCCCAGGGAAGTGATTGAGTCATCATCCCTGGAGATATTTAAAAGACATGTAGATGTGCACTTGGGGACATGGTTAGTGGTGGGCTTGGCAGTGCTGGGTTAACAGTTAGACTTGATTTTAAAGACCTTTTTCAACCTAAATTATTCTGTGATTCTGTGACCTCTTATGTCACTGAGAAGTGGTCTCTTAGACTGAAGAGACCATGCCCTGCCAGCTTGCTTTTCTGCTGTACGTTCTGTGATACATTTCTGCTTTGTTACTCACCCAGTTCTCATTTTGCACTGCCTTTCTTACTAAACCAGCTTGTCTTCCTTTTGGAGGAGCTGTACAAATTGCATGCAGCTTATACTTTCATTTTTGCAGTGGAGAAAGAACCAGATTTCTGTGGTATTTAGTGAGTGAGTTTAAGCTAGCATGGTGCTACCTGCTCCATTGGTAATATCTGCAAGTACCGTTATTCCCACTTCCGTCCTTTGGCCCGCTCCAGTTTCAGCAAGTGGTGAAACAGAGAGGCAAGATCTGTGAAACAGGAAGAAATGACAGGCTCACAAAGCTTCTCTGTAGTCACTGAAGTTTGCTTCTTTAAGAATTTCATTTCTTTGCTAGTGGACAAATAATTTGATTCGAAACTGAGGGGGTCTCCATATGGTAAGAGGAAAAGATGCCATTTTTGCCTATCTATCTAAAACACTTGCAGGTGAAGGGTGTTAGAATTGATTTCGAAGGGAAAAAGCAGCATGAAAATGCTGGTCAGCATTTAAGTCTAAGTGCTTTTATGGATAAGTATCTGTATTCAGAATTTTAAAATATTAAATTTTTGTAGTTCTGAGATTTTTTTGCCATTTTTGGGTATAAGGGTTTTTTTCACTTTGTTTTACTGTTTGGAACATGTTGCCTGCCTAGGTGGTGTTGATTTCCCATTCAGCATCAAGACTTTTTGTCCACCTTGTTTCTTAGATACAGTTTCCAGTTGAATCTTCACATCTTATCTACCAACATTATCAGACAACAAACATTAAAGGGTTTTTCAAAAATGTATGCAGTTTTTCTTGAGCTTAATGTTTGAAAATGTTTGATCTTGCATGACTACCCAGGCAAATGAGCTTGAGATTTCAGAAGTACCTCTGCCGAACCTCCTGACCCCGCACAGCTGAACTGTGGGAGTCATGGTGCCAAACTGTCCTAGGGGAGATGACTATGGATATAATTTAGTTGTTTTAAAAACACAGGGAATAACCAGTGCTGAGGAGTCAAAAGGTAATATAATTACACTGCTTTCATTACACTTGCATAACTAAATTTGGGTGTGATTAGAATGACAGAAAGTTTACCTTAAGGAGCTTCCTAATCTCCTCTTGCTTTAGGCTGTGAAATTATTTTTTTTTAAATTACCTTTGGGCTGCATAAGTCATATTCTAAAGGCATTTTTATGTCAGTCTGACATCTAAAAGAGTTATAGTACTCTTTAAAGTCAAACACTAATCTGAGCTGCTCAACCACATCTGACCCTGAATCAGCATTGCTTCAGGATGTTTTCTGCTTTGATGGAATTTGGGAAGGCCCGGTGAGCACAGGGTTTCTGCACTCTGGGAGTGATGGAGCTGGCGTGGTGCCAGCCTGTAGCAGGAACAGGGACCTTTGTCCGTGTGCTCCGTTGCTGGGATTCCCGGCATAGCAAATGTCAGCTCCTCAGTGCATGGTTGCAGTGCTCTGGATCAGATGCAACAATGCTGTACCTTCCAGAAAGACAGAGAAACAGTTGCTTATTAATGAAAATGTCAGCGTTTTATGATAGAAAACATGCGTTTCAGTTCTTCAGCCACAGTAATGTAAAAGCATGTAAAAGCAGTCACTAACAGTTTTAAGAGGGGAGTTTGTTGCTAGGGATCTTGTATCAATTCTGAGGTGTTGGAGTTTAGTTTGTTGTCGTGGGTGAGTGAACAAAACCACTACACTTGTATATTACAGAATTTAGTTTGATGAAAAGTTTGGTTTTTTCCCATGAACAAAATAACTCATGGTTGGGCTGTCTGTTGCCTGATAACATAAAAGCATGTAAAAGCTGTTCCCCAGCATAAGTGAGAACAAAAAGGAAATAAGGGTACTGCTGACCACTTCTTGAGAGGGCTTCTGTGAAGGCAAACGTAAAATACTTCAGAACTTCTACAGGCTTCATCATCTAAAAAATTTTTAAGTCAGTAGCTTTTAGTTTCTTTTCAGCCTTACACTGTGCTTGTAGCTTCTTCCCGTTTTTTGACTGCTCTACACACTGTACCTTTTTGGCATCCTCAAGATCCAGACCCAAATGCTTGGGATTTCTCTGTAGCCTGTGGGGACATGCTGGAAGCTTGTGACAGAAAGTGTGTCTCTAGCTCCTGTCACTGTGTCACCAGTGAGGACAGATGCCGCTATGTACCTGTGCAGAGGGATGTGTCAAGCAAGGCAACCTGTACCGCCCACACTTTTCCTTCAACAAGGAAGAGGAGGATTCTGAGGAGAATGCTGTAGACTGAGCAGAAGATTTGTGTTGTCTTACTTGAGCCATGTTCTGTGATGGTGGAGGGTTAGAAATGTGGCAAGATGTGGCTCTATATGTTCAGTCTCTGGTCCTTTCGCCAGTTCTACTCACGGTCTTTGGCAGAACCCCGTCTCCGGTTCCTTGTCCGTGCATAATATGTTGCCAGGATTTTCCACATATTTTAAGTGTTTAGCATTTATGTTTCCAGGGCAGGGTAGTCATGTTGTGTAAACAATGCTATGAAAGTGAGAAATGTGTACCTTAGCATCAAACCTAATGCCTTGATATGATGTGGTGCCCGTGAGGCTTTGACCATCATCAAGTCTGCCCTTGCATCTGTGCAGCAAAGCAGCATCAAGGCAAGGCAAGGTCAGCTCCCACCAGGGAAACCATAGAATGAATGGTTTGGGTTGGGAAGGACCTTACAGACCATCCAGTTCCAAGCCCCTGACATGCACAGGGACACCTTTCACTAGACCAGGTTGCTCAGAGTTCCATGCAGTCTGGCCTTGAACACTTTCAGGGATGGTACATCCACAGCTTCTCTGGGCAGCCTGTCCCAGCACCTCACCAGTCTCACAGTGAAGAATTTCTACCTAATATCTAATTTGAATCTGCCATCTTTCAGTCCAAAGCCATTACCCCTTGTCATGTCACTACATCCCTTTGTAAAAAGTCCCTCTCCATCTTTCTTGCAGGCCCCTTTAGGTACTAGAAGGTGCCATAAGGTCTTCTAGGAGCCTTCCAGGCTGAACAACCTCAGCTCTTTTAGTCTGTTCTCATAAGAGAGGTGCTTCATCCCCCTGATCATCTTCATGGCCTCCTCCGTGGACCTTGCACCATTAGGTCCACATCCTTCTTATCCTAGGGGAGCCAGAGCTGGATGCAGTACTGCGGGTGGGGTCTCATGACAGTGGAGGGCAGAATCGCCTCCCTCGAATGGTCAGCAAGGTTTTAATTGCCAAGTATCTGCAACATTGGTCTTTTTCAAACTTAAAAACTTGGTTCAGGTCTGTCTGTATGACAAAGAGAAGCCCTACCCATTTTCCCCAGTTTTGCTCTGAGCACAGCACTGTGCTATGGGTTTGTTTGTGAGCAGCTTGGAGGTATGTTTATTGTCCTTCAATTCTGGTTTCATTTCGTGTCATTTCCTGCACATGAATTTCAGCTGTGACGTTCTTGCCAAAGGCCAAGCCCATAAAAATAGGGGATTTCATATAAATGAAGAACTTTAAAAATTATACTGCTGGGTTCCATGTCAGAAACTATCCAGTACCCTGTATTTCATTTTCTTACTTTACAAGTAAGTTGTGCCTTTGCCAAGTGCCAGCCCCTGAAATAGAGCTCAATATGCAGGGTCACAATTAACTATATTTTACAGGGCTGCATGATTGTATTTTATTTAGTCCTTGCCACGTAACTGTCCAGGTTTTAGGCAGTTTGTGCAAATGCAGAGGTATCAGGGAGCTTTGGTCTCTTGATCCCTGCAACTGATGCCTAGAGTGCTTCGCTTGAGACTTCTCTTGCATCCAAATGTCTGTAAAAATACCAACTGTGCATTAGCAATGACAATAATGACAAGTGATATTATTATGCATAATAATACTACTACTAATAATAATGTGCTTTTACAAGTAGAGAGCTCCTGCACAGAATATTCTGAGTTCTTGAATCACATTTTTATGAAACGTTTTTGTTAGCGATGACTTTGGCATTACATTGAGTTATAACTTAAATTTCAGCTACTATCTTGATGGAGTTAGTTTTACCTTTCAATACACCTTTTTTGCTTAAGATTTTAGGCCAGAAGTGCCTGTTAATGCACTCTGACAAAAAAGGCAGAGGACTCGGGTGTGCTTGAGCTAATTAAAACATGCCAGTTTGAAAGCGTTGCTGAGGAAGCACAAGCTTTGTGATCTGGTGCACCACCAGCAGATATGAATAATTTGTGATTATTAATCATAAATTACTTGTAATTACTAATCCACGTGAAGAATACACAGCTCTGCACGGCCTGCAGGCAGAATCGGGTACACTTAGGAGAGGGCCATGCTCTGAAGACAGACACGAAATCTCTGTGGGGTGCAGCAGTCAGACCCTGTATGGAGATGGGAATGATGAGCGACGTGGTTGTGAGAGGAGGTCTGGCTTTCTCCTTGGACAGTAAACAAGCTCAGAAGAGATGATTTTTTTGTTTGTCATGGGTTACTTGATCCTGCTGTTTTCCTGGATAGTAGCTGGGATAACTTTTTGTCAACAGGTAGCTTAAAATTCCTTGGACTGTCCTGCGGTGTGTGCTTACAAAGCATCCAGGCAGGGCCAGGGACACTTCCTGCACTGGGGAACCCCAGGAGTGGAGCAGCTGCCACTGGACCTCTGCCTGGAGAGACCAGGAGGGATGCTGCCTGTGGTATCCCCAGCCTCCTGAGCACCTAATGGCTGTGCATCCTTGGAGGGTTGGGTGGTAGGTACAAGTGTCGTGCTGTCTAGCAAACAAGATTTAAAAATCAGGAAGAGGAAAATAATTGTTATGCTAAGTAAGACTTCTTTTTCCCCCCTAACCAGGTTTCAGTTATCTAGACACATCAACATAAAAAACCCAAGGTATTTATACTTGTCAGCTAGACTTAAGATGTTCAGGAGGAAAGTATTTCCATTATTCTGTCAGTTTGGATTCAGCATAGCAAAAAAAAAAAAAAAGAAAAGAAAAAGAAAAGCATTTTAAGAATTGTGAAACAACCATGAGTGGCATTAGGGATGACTCAATATGCAACTCTGCAGCAGGCAGAATAAGAATTCTTAGAGTGGGCTTCTTTCAAATAATAGATTTAGTGCATTTACGTAAGTTCTTTTTGAAGTGTACAGGCATTAAATAGCAATTCTGAATGGAAACAGACTTTTTTCCACATTAAGAAAAAACAGTAGCAGAGATTTCAGAGGCTCCATCTTTAAAAGGTTATTTTATTTTTTATTTATTTTTTTTAACTCAGGAATAACAGTTTTAGAGAGATTCATGTGTTTTTAATGGCACAAAATGCTTTTCATGTGTTTCTCGTCCAGTATTCTGGACTGTAAATTCTCAGAAGGCTACTCTCATGTTTTTAAATGGAAGTGTGGCTAAGCGTTATTCATCTGGAGGTCTTGGATGAAGCACCCTATGCCTTAAAAAGGAAGCTGAATAGTACAGGAAATCAAGAACTGAACTTTCCTTTTGTTCTCGTAGGCATTTGTAGAGAGAAAATGGTATGTGCAGGCTAAGGCATGCATTAATACCTTGATTATAGCTATATATAGCTGAAACTGGTTTTGTAAAGGTAGCTCCAGCGGGGTATATTTTAGATAATCACACAGTAGGTAAGAACACATTATGGTTGTTGCTGCACAGTAGGAATAAGTATGTGTCACCACTGGAGAGCTACATTAACACCAGCATGATCAGGGAGTCTGAAGAAGGCTGCCAGCTCTATATTCTCTATATTTTTCTGAAAAAAAGACTGAGGGAGCTATGAGGGCAGTTGGGATAGCCCTATGCAGAACAGCTGTGTAAATAAAACCTTTCTTGCAACTTAGGGGCCTCAGTGTTACCGAAACTATTCCTCTTTCTATGTAATTGTGTGATTCTAGATATGGTTTGGGGCTGGGATTCTGGTTTGTTGTTTTGGGTTTGTTTTGTTTTTTTTTTTGAGTGGAAGAGATCTCATCAGCAGACATGGCTGAACTTTTGATAAGTCACTGATGATTATCATCTTTGCCTGTAAATTATTTTCTTTTTCTTACTGTACCAGGGAGAGATCCTCATCACTCCTGTTTGTTGGAACAGGTGAATGTTGCTTAACAAGTTGACATTGCTTTACTCTATAAAGGAAGGGCTTTGTAATGAAATAATTATTGAATTAAGCAGTGCTTCCCACATATCTTGGTATGTGTTTGATCTGTTTTCAGTATTTTTTATGTTTTTGGTGCGGTACTGATAATAAACTGGGAAATCAAAGAATTTGTAATCTCTTGGCACCACTTAAAAAGGCACCACTAAAACATTTCCCTCTTCTAAACTCTAATGGGATGTAATCTTTTGTAGGTATTGCATTCAAATAATTAATAATAATTTTCCTGTGTCTCGCTCTTGGTTCATTCAGTTGAGGTCTGTGTACACATGTGCATCATTCTTGTGCCTGCTCTGTAAGGGCAAGTTTGTTTGTTTTCCCTTAAAAGAGGGATTTAGCTTGTTCTGTAACATACCTTGGTACTGATGGTGCATAATCTGGAAAAAAGCAATGTGCAACAATGTGAAGAGAGCTCTGCATGCACACCTTGAACACGGGCAGGCTTGGACCTCCATGCCAAGCCGTGCCTGTCTCAGTTGAGGGGTCTCCCTTCCTACTTCTGCACCCAACAGAGGAGGGAGGAGTGCTACAGGTGGGCAGCAGAAGGGCTGGAACAGAGGGGTCCCACATTCTGCCTCTCTCTTTGAATGAGGGTATTCCTGCTTTTAGGGAGATAGGAACATAAGTTTGTGTGATGGGAATATGAAACCTGGCCACCTTATGGTGACAAGTCCTATATCCTGCTTTCAGTACCAAAAAGACAGTGAAGAGGAGTGTCCCAAAAAAAAATCATTCTGCCAGGTTTTAATTTGGGAAGAAGCTCTGTTATCTTTTCTGATGGCCTTATTAATGGCATGGAGAAAAAAGTAAAGGGGGAATGTGCCATCAGACATGCTGGAATATTCAGTAATGCATACAGTGCTTTCTACTCGTTCCCAAGCTGATCTCCGGCATTTTGCATTTCATCAATTATGTGTATTAAAGGTGGCAGCCTCCAAAAAAGTTGTGAGGGTGTCAAATGTGAAGCAAATCCTTTAGAGATTCTTCCTGCATTACTTGAGGATGAAACAGATGTCGCAGATGTCTCTTACTTATCTTCTTCCAGGCCTTTTTGTTGGTTGTCTTCTTCTGTGTGTCTCTCCTGCTGATTTTGTGGAGGGGAAAAGCTTAAGGCTTGGCACTAGCAGGAAGCTGATGTGGCATGAAAAGAAAACACGGTGTATTACTTGCATTGTAAGATAAACACTGCTATCAGCTCCTAGTCCAGCACTGTTCAGCCTCTGTTCTTCCAAATTTCTGCATGGCAAGAGGCAGGCCTCCCTGTCATTATACTGATGCTCACAGTCAGTCTCCAGGAAGACGGGAGCCCAGCAGCTGGTCATGGCACCGACTGCTCCTGTCACTGCCTCCTGAGGAACTGCATGGATTGTGCCCATATCCCAGGGAATGGATTTGGTTAAAAATCTGTGGGTTTAATTTACTCCCCCCACTAATGTGTTATTAATTTAATTGCTCCTTGGTTTCTGAAGAATTTTGGAGGGTGCAGGGAGGGGGGCAGAAAGATCTATTTTAAGCTGCCGCCTTCTTTAATTTATGCTCATGATGTATTTTTACCAGCAGCATTTTGCAATCCAACTGCTACTTCTAAATGTCATTTACTTGAATAAAAACTGTAATTCATTTCTAAGTGTGACATAAACACTGAAAGTATTAACTGAATCACAAAGTGCTGTTTGAACAGCAGCTTTCCCAGGACAGGAGGGAAAGTTTATGAAATAGTCCATGGTATGCTGAAATACAAGTGTAGCAAAAATACTCAAAACCACTTGTTTGCAGGTTTTCCCATCACCCATTAGGCTTTCTATTAGGGAAATACCTATTTATAAATTCCCCATATTAAATAAAAATGGGTGAGCAATATTTGATTATCTCGTGTTCTCTGACACTGATTTGTGTTTCTGATGGAAATCAGTAAGCCTGTGCTTCCCAGCACTCCTTGAAGAGCAATTCCTCAAGCACCTGTTAACCATATGCATTGAAAGAGAGCTTGTTGAACTCCCATAGTCTGAGTTTTTTTCAGGATTATTACCATCAAAAATTTTTCAAAAGACTGCTTGATTCAGTTTTAAAGCTGATGCGGAGCTCCTGTCTTTCTGCCTGTAGAAGGGGTGAAGGAAGAAATTTTGCATTCGCATGTATTTCTTGGTGCTCCATAATGCAAAGTATGTAATTTTAACAGATGGACCAGCTCTTAATTTTTTTTTAGACCCAGTTTGTTCAAAATCAAAAGTGGGAGTGGACCATACAGTCATTTTAAGTATTGAAATGAAAGTCTGCTGCAACTTCCCTTTGATCGTGTGTATTTAAATAGGTGTTAATTTCAAACATCATTGGTTTGCATACAACAGTGCAAATCCAGAGTACCCACTGATCCATGGGCTGAACAATGTCAGGTTCCATTCCAGTTGACAGAAGGTTCAGTTATTCACAGTCCACTGAGGTTTTTTTCAATGCTGATGCCTTTGTCCTAAAGAAGAGAGAGAAGAAATTGTGTTGGCTTGATTCTGCTGGGATTGTCATTGCTCAGTTGTTCTCTAGGAAGAAGTTTGTGTGCTTAACTGGTGTCCCTCAGCAGGAAGTGTGAGTGTGTGTATATGTGCATGGGAGCTGTAAGTGGGAGTATCTGGTTTTTCCATTAGGTTTTCCATTTCCAAACCCTCCTGCTGATGTTTTGTTGTCTGTTACTTGGCATCAGTAATAAACATTTTCTGGAGCTTCAGAACTAGCACCCCAACCCCACCTTGGATAACATCGTTAGAGTTTATTGACACCTTTTTCTTTACAGCTCTTGGCCTGCTTTTAGTTCACGGAAAAGACGAGGTGTGGGTCTCACCACCAGATGACTAGCATGCAACATCTTGTAATAAAACTTCTTCAAACAACAGATTATTGGGAAAGGCCAAGTATCAGCAGTGCTCTGTATATATGCAACAGTACTCATAAAAATGAGTGCATCACTGTTTATCTTGTTGCTAAGGTTGGAATTGATACATAACTCTTTGACTGGATTGTTGTCCACAGTGCATGGGCTTAATTTACTTAAGCCCCTCTTAAATTTCCTGTTAAAGCCAGGAGGGGCAGAAGTTCAGCTGACATAAAACTATGAGGAATGAGTAATTCCCTCTGTAGAATCCCTGGAGAAGGATCTTTTCAGCCATCTCTGTGGATGTCTTTATAAAAAGTTGAGCTCTTCTAAAGTTTTGTACTAAATCAATAAATAAGTTAATAACAGAGCAGCTGTTCATCATGAGCTCTGAGAATTTCCTATATTCAAGTTTCTTCCAGAGGACAAATTTCTCACTTGGGCTAGCTTTGTCAGCTATTCAGTCTCCAGGCCCTCTCTCACTTCTTATCAACAACAGAAAACCATAACCTTTCCTAACCTTGCTGTGATGCCAAGGGGGTGACAGAAGCTTATTTTTGTTTATGTCTGTGAAGAACAGTGAGCATGCATCCCCTTTGTCATGATCTCCTGAGGTTCTTTCTACCAAATCCCTGGGGAGGATCTTTCTCTAGAGTTTTAAATTGACCCAAATTGAGGCAGGAACATTCCTTTAATTCCCCAGGCAGTCGTGTGATGCTTAGTCAGCTAATATTGCCTTATATGGCCCATTTGTTGACTACAAGTAAGTCCAAGGAGCCCCTGGTCTTTAAAGCCATGACTTAGAGACAAAATAATGACAGTACAGGTCTCTAGATCAGCACATCATGAAGAAAAAAAAATAATTGGGTTTATTTTTGTTATTGAGCAGTGTCTTTGATACCAGTTGTCCTGTGACTCCATTGTAACTATATATGTAGCCTTCACTGTGTGCAGGAAAGCATGGAAATGTGACCTATGTGCACCCAAACCCCTAGAAACTTGAAAAACTAAGTACATAAATTATTAAGTAAAATATAATCTTTTGCATGTCATGTTTTGTGTTTCATTTGAAGTGGTATCATACTTGGATGATCTTTCTTTTTGTAAGAAAACAAATAGAAGCAAGTAGTTCAAAATAGTGGTAAGATTGTTCCCTCTTTCTTTTTATCCCTGTTTTAGGAAGGCATGAGGTGTGGTCCTGGAAAACAGCCAGCAAGGAATCCTTGTGTCTCATGTGGCAGAAAGTGAAAGTGCAGCTGATGTTAAGCATGTCTTTCCTCGCTGCTGTTTTTTGGTATTGCAGAAGGTTATACAGCTTTTTAGCACAGCTACTGAAACGGTAGGTTTTTATTATGTAGACCTTAATCTTCCACACTGTTGCTTATTTCAGTAAATACTGACTTTTGACACCTCCTCGTTGACACCTGTTCTATCATTTATATTTCAGGTGGAGCAACTATCTTCAGAGGAAACTCATAAGTAAGCTTTTGTTGTCACTCCATGTTCATTTATCACCCCCGCAACTCCCCTTTAGATGCAGAAAAGCAGAACGTAACTAATCTGTGAATCAATCTCGATTTAGGGAATCTCAGTGTGCTGCCAGAAGTTGATCTACTTGGTTATAGTGCGAGAGAATGGAAAGGAGAAACAAAGCAGGCCAAGCAGATGAGGGAGGTAAGAGTTAAATTTTAATCTCTGCATGAGGACAGGGGAGAACCAGCACCAGGGAAAGGAATAGCACTCCCAGTGCAAACAGCTGCAGCACCTATCAAAGCCTGCCACACTGGCTGGTTAAATGAAAAGCAAAAGGGACAGCATGAACATGGGTCTAAATAAAGAGTGCAGCAGTACAGGTCAACATGTAGATCAGGTTTTAGTCTTGCTTATATTCTGAATTCCCTCTTCTAGCACCAGTGACCCTCACAGCGACCTTAACAGGAAAAATCATTCCCAGTGCTAAAGCCAAAATAATTTGGTCTTAGGTACTGTCACTTGGCCAGCCTTTGATTTAAGGTAAAAACTCTTATTCCAGGGAGGAAGGAAGCACCACATCCATTTCTCTTCCAAGCTCTGAAGGTCCATGCTTGGCAGCCTTTCCCTTTCCAGCATCATCAGCTGCAGCTGTGGGCAGGCAGGGCAGGAGCTGGCATCTGACCTGTGCCAGCTTGGGTAGTGCCCAGCAGGCAGGGAGCTGGGGTGCTGGATGGTGGCCATCCCACGCCTTTGGGCACAGTCCCTCTGCTCCAGCTCTGCACCCCAGCCCAGGTGCTTCTGTGCTGTCATCCCCTGCACAGGGCACTGCTGGCAAGACAGGCAGTTCAGCTGCACCAGTGTGTTTGACATGTGTGTGGCTTTAGGTCATGGTATTGGGATCACAGAGCAAATGCATACCAAGAGGTAACTAAAGGGTGAAAAGAACCTGGTAAGGATAAACAGTAGCATAAGGGGGTTGTAGAAAAAAGAAGACCGTTTTCAAAAAGCTGAAGTTGTGCTCAAGTGATGAACAGAGAAAAGATCCAGTTTTACCACGTTAAATGCAAGAACACAGCAGTGCCAAAAGTTCACAGAACAACACACAAGGCCAAAAACTATTTGGAGGAGCAAGTGACAAAAAATAGCAGAACTTCTAATAAATTTGCAAGCCCATACTGGGCAAAAAGCCTTTCAGAAAATCTACGAGCCTTCTGGATGACCAGACCTGAAAAGGAGACTCCTGTATATGGAGCAGCCAGTGGATGTCTGGTTACATCAGGTAGAAGTTGCCATGGTAAGGAGCACATTTTAGGATGAGATCTTGTGAGATTTTTAACCAGCATAACATGCTTGCTGTCCCCAAAAGGAACAATTCCATGTTTGCCTTGTCTCTCCATCTTTCTCAGCTTGTTCTAGCTGAGCAGTCCTTGTCCCTCTTTTGTGCTGGCTCTTGTCCTATTTTGGATGTGGTCCACCTAGATGGTGAGCTGATAAAGCAGGTCATCCAGAAAGAGTGTTCCCTGAGGCCCTCAAGCTTGCTGAAGCAGCAGGAAGCTCCCCCAGCAGGAAGAGTTTTGTAGGTTTACTATCTCACTGATACAGTAAGGGTAAGGGGACAGAGTGCAGCTGAGAAGTGGTGGTGGGATGGGGTGATGAGGCAACCAAGATAAAAGAGGACAAGGGATTGAGACCGTCCTGCTGCAGGGAGCAAACTGGAAGTGGTGGTGCAGCCAGTGGGCCTATAGAGTCCCCTTCCCTAATTCTGTGCCAGTTTATTGCTCACAGTTGTCTCCACAAGGGTTCAGATGGCAGCCAGAGGTAATGCAGAGTGTGCGGGTGGACCAAGGGCCGTCCGCTTCAGCACAGAGCTGCCAGATCTGCTCAGCCTCAGGTCAGTGTTGCACGATGGATTCAGGTCAATGTAAGGAGATGTTTTTGCCAAAAGGAATTTTCTCCAGATACCTGTTCCTGCCCTTTTGCTGCTGCATCTCACGTGGCAGTGCAATGTCTAAAGCAGTTGAGGGTAATGCTGTTATGGCACAGAAATCTTGGCTGATCTGCTGTAATTTGGTTGACCATGTGAATGTTTATGGTAGCCAACAGTGCAGAGACTTGAACAAGCTGCTGGGTTTGGAAAGAATGCAGAATCGCTCTTAAGGGGCAGCGCCAGTCTAAGGTGTTTACAAAAACATGGTGTTTAACATTTCTGTGTATATAAATCTTAAAAATTACTCTTTCATTCCCCCAGCTCCCTCTTATGAGTAGCTTGGAATTGGACTTCAAACAACATGGGTTTTTTCCAAGATTTAACATTTTTTATTGCTAATTTTTCTTGATCTCTTTCTAGGCATATGAAGAATTGTTTAGGAGCTGTCATATCAAATACCTGAGACAAGTCAAGAGGGACAACTATAGTGTAATAAGAGCAGTGCTTTTTCAGATATTCAGCCAAGGCATTCCCTTTCCTTCATGGATGAAGGAAAGAGATATATTGAAGGTAAAATTCATTTCCTAAATGAACACATTTCAGCTATCCATGCACAGCAGAAGGAAGCTTTGTTCAGTGTGAAAAGTGTTATGTTGGCTGTTGAAGTGGAGAATCATTATCAGAATTTAAAGAGAAGATTTTCAAACCCATTGAACTACATTTAATTGAAAAACTGTCCCTGATCTAAATATACCAATCTGAACACAAGTCTAAATGATGTTAAAAAAAAAAAGTAAAAGTGGATGGATGAATGTTACTGCCATCCTGCTAGATGTCACTCCCTTAACACAACAGGTTATTTGAATCTTCCCCATCCACATTCATGCAAAGTTCAGTGGCTCACTTGAGAGCTGCTGTGTTGCTGGAGCAGCAGGAATCCTGCCCTGGGTTCCAAGAGCTCTGGCAGGAGATAGCGGCAGGGAGGTGGGATCTATAGCTGCCTGTAGAGATGTGTGTGCAGACTGGAAGGTGTGTGTAATCCTAAATACCTCTCTGAATTGGGAAGTATCCAGCTTTTCCAGAGTGTGGGTTCTATATTTTGCTGAGGATATATTTTCATCTTTTTCTGGCTGGTTCTGTTTTAAAAGTTTCTTAAGGACTTGGCAGTTAAGTGGATCCTCCTTCACAGCATTTGAGTTGTGAGGTCCATTTACTTGGTTGTTTGAACTGTACAAACAGCTGATAGAACCACATTGTAAATCCTACGTAGACAAGTTTATATAACCTTATACTCCTTGTTATGGTTATGATTAACTTGCCTTTTGTTTTTTTCCCAGCTCCCTGAAAAGCTTTTGTATTCTCAAGGTTGTAACTGGATTCAGCAGTACAGTTTTGGGCCAGAAAGGTACACAGGTCCCAATGCCTTTGGGAAGTTGCGCAAATGTATGGAGGCATTAAAGACAAACGTGAGTATCTAGGAAATGGTTGGGAGCAATAAAAGCCCTGAGAAATGGGATCAGACAGAGTTAAGGAACTGCTCCTGGCTACCTATTTGTGGGGCAGTCAGGCCTCCCTCCCAGACTGCTGGGTTGCTGGGAAAGCCATCACCTCCCCTGCAGGGGAATCCAGCTTTTGGGGATGCACTAGGCCAAGTACTCAGGAGTCCCCTGCCGGTTAGGGAGGACACTGTCCCCACAGCTAGTCCTTGCCATCAAGTGGCCCTGCAGTATCTCATCATTTTGATTAAAAATAAACATGCTGTATGAGATGCTTCTGGATTCTCTCCCCAGATGGGTGGGAGGAAATAAACAGTGCATTTTCTTCTGAAACTATTGTATTTTCTTTGCTTCTATCCCCATTAAATGTTTTAATTATCCATTTTTGCTATAATTTCTCTCTGTATGCTTAAGCACTTGATTGCAAAGACCTGCCAGCCGCACTGCCCCCTCAGCTCAGCATTGCCAGATTGCCATCATTCCCAACCCAGGACTATAATTCTTCTTTACATATTTAAAACTTGGGGAGATTTAGTAGCCCCAAAGCCTTCTGAAACAGAGATAAAGAGTTGGCCTGTCAAGACCTTACACCTTTCTTGACCTCCTCTGGGGTTTCTACACATCTGCAGTGATAGTAATTGTTAATTTAAAAAAAACAAAACAGACTAATTTAAGCTCTAGTAACAAAGCATTAGTAAGAAAAACAGGGAATTAAAATAGAGATCTGGTCCCTTGCCTGCACCCTTGCTGTGCCAAAGTGACAACTGCATCTTCTTGAGATGGGCCTGGTAGTTGTTATGTACAGTTATCATTTTGTTCTGGTTGCTCTTTGCATTTGCAGGGTTGGGTTATTTGGCTTTTATTTTTAGCTTGTTGTTAGTGCATGAAGCATTTAAACTGCATTTTAAAGAAAAAGGTTTCAAGTCAACAGAATGAATAAATCCTTACAATTAACAAATTGCTTCAAAGCAACTCTGTGATGTATTATGCTGTTACTGAGCATGAGGTCTAGCTCCCAACTTCATTTTATTTATATAAAGATGGTATTTGGCCAGTGAGATGGATTTTTGCCTGTTTTCACTAATAGGGTTCTTTGCTCCTTTTCCCAGCTCTCCAGATCATAGAATCATAAAATCATTTAGGTTAGAAAAGATCTTTAAGATCATCAAGTCAAACCATTAACCCAGCACTAAACCATGTCCACAAGTGCTACATATGCACTTTTAAGTATCTCCAGGGACCAGTGACTCAACTACTTCCCTGGACCGCCTGTTCCAATGCTTGACAACCCTTTTGATGAAGAATTTTCTCCTAGTATCCAATCTAAATCTCCCCTGGCAAAACTTCAGGCCTTTTCCTCTTGTTCTATGACACGTTAGTTGGGAGAAAAGACTGACCCCCACCTGACTACATCTTCCTTACAGGTGGCTGTAGAGAGTGATAAGATCTCCCCTTGAGCCTTGTTTTCTCCAAGCTAAAAAACCCCAGCTCCTTCTACTGCTCCTTGTTACACTTGTGCTCCAGACCCTTCACCAGCTCTGCGGCCCTTCTCTGGACACACTCCAGCACCTCAGTGTCTTTCAGTGAGGGGCCCAGAACTGGACACAGGATTTGAGGTGTGCCCTCACCAGTGCCGAGTACAGGGGGACAATCACTGCCCTGGTCCTGCTGGCCACACTATTGCTGATACAGGCCAGGATGCCACTGGCCTTCTTGGCCACCTGGACACACACTGGATCACTTTCAGCTGCTGTTGACTAACACTCCCACTTTTGCACCCTTTTCCACTGAGCCACTTTCCAGCCACTCTGCCCCCAGCCTGTGGCACTGCCTGGGGTTGTTGTCACCCAAGTCCAGGACTTGGCACTTGGCCTTGGTGAACCTCAAACCATTGGCCTTGGTCAGACTGGGGGCTGCTGCCTGCAAATGCTGTTGAGCTCAGGCCATGTCGATTAGTAGGTGCTTTACACTTAGACCAGGCTTCTGTTCCTGCTTTGCAATCTTTTGTGTTAAATAGAATTCTTAATAATTTTATTAATATTCTTCTTCTGTGTGCTTTCCAGTGGGCTGAAATATGTTCTACAAGAGATCACGAGGAAAGAGGAAACCTGTGTAATACACTGTTTTCTGATGAAAGCAAGGAATACAAACTATATGAGGCCATAAAATTCATCATGCTCTATGAAGTTGTCGAAGCCTATGAGCAGATAAAGAGCAGGGGAGAACGTGTACACAACCTTTTTAGCCTTCTCTTTGCTCGTGACTCTTCATCTGACCCTCTGAGTTTCATGATGAATCATCTGAACTCCATAGGTGACTCTATTTGCCTAGACCAGGTAAGGATATAAATGAAAAATCACAAAATTTATTCCATCTTTGTAGTGATTAGGTGGTTATATTATACATCATCCATGCTGGCTGGCCCATTTTTTTCTAATTTGAGATGGGTGAAGTGGACTGAGGATAGCCCTTTATCTTCCAGAAAAAAAAGTGTAGTAAGACTGGACCAAAAAAATGCTAGAAGCTATCAGTATGACATAGTTTAGAACAATAATACCTTTAATATGTAAAATAATTTTAGATTATGCTGTGTTGACCCATTGTTTTGCTTTTCCTATCTGTTCCACTTTGCCAAACCATGTAGCATCACTCTTTTCTCCCCACCCTTTGGTTCTCATGAGATCTAATGTCTATTATGAGTAGGTAATGAGAACTTTACTATTCACCTTTATATGTTAAAGTTTTTGTTTCCTATTTAATAATTAGTGAGGAGTTCAGTGCTGACATCTAAACTCCCCACTGCCATTCCACATATGGTTTCACTTTCCAGTGGCTGAAATTATTTTTTATAATCAATTTCAGTTATCAAGTCGACTGCTACATGATGCAGTCAGCTTTAGGAACAGTTTGATTATAACTGGACAAGTTCTGGTCTGTCTGGCTATGCCCAAGGATATGAACTTTTCCCAAACCTTTTTCCTGATTAAGCAATCCATAGCAAGAAGTATCAATGAAGATGCCAATTCTCCAGTTTCATATATGTGAAGTACCAGGAAACTTTCTCCTTTTGTTTGCCTTATGTAGCAAATGATCACAAGGTGGCAGGCTTCCCATTTATTCAGGGTGTATCAATCTTGATAACAGCTGGTTCTTTCTTGCTCCCCAATAAGCTGTGTGAGCTGGCTTGGGAGCAGGTTATGTATGGTGTCAGGTGGAGGAGGAATGTTTCCCTCTACATGCAAAAGAGAAGTGGAAGGGCTGTTGGGAATGCCCTCAAACTTTTAATTTTCTAATTCCACTCGCAAAAGGGCCCCTTTTATTCCTTGTCTACTGCTTTGAAGCTAAATGACTTGCCTTAACTTGGATTATCTTCAGTTTAGTTTTCAAAGTCTAGAAATAAATGTCTTACAGACTTCTTTCATTTTTAGGTTGAACTGCTTCTTCTTGGATATTTACTTCAAGTGAAGATACGAGTTTACAGACTGCACAGGTTTAATACTGAGGAATTTCAAGTAAACTATCCGGATGAATACCGAAGGGATTGGAATGAGGTTTCTCTCCTGACTGAGGATGACCACTACTATCACATCCCCCTTTTCAGAACGTGAAGGACCAGTGACTTTTTTTTTCCTTTGTCTAATGTAGTGAGTGACCAATTCCAGAGAATTACGTTTCTAATCATCAGCAGTAAAATCTTGAGAATGCTTATTAATGATTACAAAATGATTTATGGGTTTATTGTGTAAACATCTTGCTTTCCCATTCAGCTCAGTTCACCATCAGTCAGCCATAAAAAGCATAAAATATATTGCTATACTGTCTGGGGCAAAAAAACCGTGACATTTGAGGGCTGTCAGACAAGAAAAATTGGACTGCCTGACAACGAAGGCAAAGGTCATGCTGGGTTTTCCATTGCTAGCCGAAGGGTTTACTCTGACATCCATGGATGGGTTAAACTCACGTGCCTGAAGCAATGACTGCTTTTCCCTGCTCCTGTCTGTCTCTAGCTAGGGAGGATGAATCACAGAGGAAGCTACTCCTGGGGTCCTACAGTTTATACTCCAGGCTATTTAACTTGCATTGGCTCAGGATGGGAGGATACAAACGGGGGCCTCTGCATGGCTGCTTCAAATCCACTTGGCTTCCCTTGTTGCTGGAACGCCTCTCTCCAGGGATGGGCAGAGCAAGCAGCTGCAGGCTGTTCTTACTTCAGACATGGGAAATGGAGCTGTCTGCTCCCAGCAGTGATACCTGAGGGCGAAGAACTGTAACACAAGGGGAAAACACCAACACACAGGAATACTGTGCCAGATGAATGGAAGATCTCCTGTGTAAGTCAGGAAAGTACATAGCTTTCTCCAAGGAAAAAGGACAGCACTAATAGGTCACACGGAACAGAGTTAGACCCAGTAGCTGCATACGGTTTTTGTCAGCTTGTAAATCCTTTAAGAGCTGATTCCAACATTACCTGCCAAGATGTACTTTGCAATTCATCTGAGAAAACTCTGCATGGAATACACGCACAAACACTGCATTTTAAAAAATACTCATTTTCTGTGGATTATGTGAATTCAGTGGTGTTGCATACATGTGTTATCCTCTGATTATGTATTAATCTCTTTGCCTAGGATTGCTATCTTTAATTTAGACCTCCGTGTTTGAAGAAGTCTGTCCAGGACAAGTAAATGAGATTTACCTTTCTACCTGGAACATTTTGCTCAGTTCTGTTTTCTAAAAGAATCAATGTGTTTTGATTATTTCAAAATAAGGGACCTTAACTTGAAGAAGTGAAAAGCTTACAGTCCCCAGGCTAATGGTTGTATTGAAGAGGGTGGGTGGGATTTATTAAGAAACAAAGCCTCTCCTTATCCTAGAGGTATGGGGACAGGCAGGTTTGTTTTTTTAAACCTGCAGGATAAAATGCACACCAGTAGCAAAAATGTGAAGAAAGCCTGCAGGAGCTAAAGCAATTGTATGAGGTATCTTCATGGTAATGCTTGGAGTTGGTGGACAGTTCACCGTTCCTTTGTGTAAAGGAAAGCAATTTTATCCCTTATGCTCCTTTTATTTGTGTGTATATGTATATAAATATATATATATTTATAAATGCAAACACCTGAGTTCTGTATTGTAGCTGTTTTGTTTCCTGAAAGTTTGAGTTCAGTTTTGTTGAATGATTTTTAGATTTTAATTAAGAAGGCTTGATAGCTGTAATAATTTCATCTCATCAAAACCTGCATAGCAAGTACTTTATTTATTAAAAGCAAGTTTTTTCACTGAATGAAGTAATTTTCTTACTTTAGATTTGTTTCTGCTCTGCATGGGGAAAAGTTATATAATACCTAAGTGTAGAGTATTGTTACCTATTTTGTATCAACAGTAACATTTATAGTTATCAATAAACTTGTCTGTTTTATTCTTGTTTTGGTACAAACAGACATACCAAAAAAGTATGTATTTTTGTAGTGGGCTTTTTAATGATTCGCATGTTATTTGTATTTAGGAATACAAAAGCATTACAGCTGAAAGTGATAAATTGTGAAAAACGTACATTTTTGTGAGCTTGAGCATAGTAATAGTGGGGAATTAATAAAAATCTAAAACAGACAGTGGAATTTACCTTGCCAATTTGGATGTTTGCATCTGAACCACGTCACCTGAACCAGGGCTCTCTGCCTTGTCAGTGGAAGGCAGTGGCACATGGACAGCCAGAGGGGTGGGTCTCCAGGAGGGACTGGTTCTCTTCACTGACTGTAGTGGGAGCTGGCAGTGACCAGCATAAATCTCTCTGCCCTAGATATTTGAAGTTAGGTGAGACTAATGCTGTCCCAAGAATCCGAAAAGGACGTACTGAAACAGATCTGCTGGCTTATCAGGTGTCAGAGGTGCCAGCCAAATCATGCCAGAACGGAAGTGGGAGGTGAAAACAGAGGAGCTTCAGGTGAGGATAATCACAAGTCTTAGAGATAAATGCAGAGAGAACTCCTTAAGAGTTCTCTGCACTGCGGCAGATTTGAGGCTGCACTGAGTTTTAACCAGGTTCCCTGATAATATATTTTACATATGTATAAAGCAAAAAGTACATATCTGTTTACATATAAATAAATACATGTATATACATGTATGTGTGGGGTTGTGTATATATAAGAAAAATCCATAAAAAAAAATCAGCCTCAATAAAGTGCATCTGAAACAAACTGGTACTATGTAAGTGACAGATGCTGCAGGATCTTTTCCAGTCAGTGGCAGAGACAAATTTTCTGCTCAAATCCAGAAGCACACAGTCTTTATAATTTTTTTTTTTTAAATGCAGTGTTGTAGGCAGCTAAAGTCAGGGAGTGTTTACTATTTTTAGTTTAGCAAGAAGAAGAAACCATACGAAGCCTCAGCGTTGGGTTTGGATTTTTTTCCCAAACTTGAAAATGTGTGTTAAGAGTTTAACAGAGAAGCTGAAGAAATGTGTATCTTTTATTGTAATAGAGTAAAAAGTCTTGGGTTTTGAATGTCAACTTTTTTAAAAACTGCATCTCAAAACATGTATGAACCACATTCTATATTTCATTTTAACTCCAAAAGAAATACTGTCAGTCTTCATTCTTCAGCTCTAACACTGAAATTGCTTCTTGTTTAGTTTGTGGCTACTAAGTTGAAGCTAATTAAAACTTGCTCAATGTTGTTTTTTTGTTGCTGGTAACTTCACCTGCTTAGGCTCAGGGTGTTGAGTTCAATGTCTAGGAAACAGTTTTCAAATGCAGTTTTAAAATTGCGTAAAGCACAGATTTAAGGCATATGTATGATTTCAAAATAGTTCAGTTGTCCAGAATAAAGATTTGTGCAGTCAAAGCATGGAAAATACTTACCTTTTTTTTTTTTTTCCTGGGATTTGGATTTCACTGGTTTTTTATGCATAAAGAATGTTGCAGCAGTCCCACCTGTGACCTTTTTATATTAGTGCCATTACAACACTAATGTTTTTTGGAGGCTTCATTTTTATGAAAAGCTCCTGATTTTGAAGAAAAGGTAAAACTGGAATTTTGGTGCCACAGAAGACCTGGTCTCTCCCTGTTGTTTTGTGAGGGTTTCAGGGTGCTTGAAGGCCTCCCTGCCAGGAGAGAAACTTTCATTTTGGGCCTGGTTTCATGAGAGGGAAGGATACAACTCTGTGATGGTCCCTTGAAATTATTTTGGAGAGGAGCCTGGCATGGCTGCTGGGCTGAAGGGGTGCTGCTGCCTCATTAAGTGACATTTGTTCGTGTTCACAGCATCCCTTGTGGTGTTAGTCCAACCCTGATTTTGGCCAGGGATGGAGCAGGGAGCCTTGAAGAGGGTTTTTGAGAGATTTGTCAAAAAATATCCAAGGAGACCCACATGCCTCAAAGGCAGGAGGTGATGTACCTAGGAGGGACAGGAGATAAGTGCAGAAAGCTTCTCTCCCTGGGGCTTGGCTGATTTGCATCTCTCTTGCTGAACCACAGAGCTCTGGGTCAGCGCTGTGTCGGCCACGGCCGGTGAGTGAGGAGGATGGCTGGAGCATTGCTGGAAGCTGTGTGTGCTGAACAGTGCTGCTGGGAGGGAAAAATGAAAAGCATGAAAGACATAGAATGGGTCTCGGATGCTTTCAGCTTCTGACATATCCCAGTTTTGCATAATTCTGAGGTTAAATGCCTTGGGAGGCCAATTAACCAAAACATCTTCCTCTCTAGTGAAGCTTTTGGCCATAGTTCAATGCTTCATTGAAATGGGGAGGCAACTAAATTAAAGACGCTTGTGCAACCCAAACCATTTTGTGATTCTGTGGTCTTATAAATGATGAAAATTATCATCCTTTGAGTTTTAGATGACAAATACAGCATTTAGTTAGGAAGGAATTTTTTAGCTATTTTTTAGATGCCTTCCAAGCATCAGAAAATGCAGTTCAATAAGCTCTGTTCAGTTCTTTGATTGTCACACTTGACCCCAGAGCTGAGTTCCCAACAGCCAAATACCCACACAGCTGCTTGCTCACTCACTTCCACACCAGTGGAATGGGGGCAAAACCAGGAAGAAGAGGACCAAGAAAGCTTTTAGGCTATGATAAAGACAGGGAAATAATTTCTCATGCACTGTCATGGGCAAAACAGACTTGAGTTGGGGAATTTAATTTAATTTATTGAAAATTAGCATTAGTAATTAATTACAGATTTAGGTATTGGGAAACTTAAAAAAAGACAAATGTTAGAATGCTTAAGGGGAAAAAAAAACACCCCTCCCCTTTCCCAGGCTCAACATCATTCCAGGCTCCTCTCCTTCCCATTGTTATCACCACAGGTCATGCTCAGTCCCATCAGTGAGGCAATCAGCAGAGTGGGGGGTGTGCAGTCAGAATCTGGTGATTTTTCTCTGCCTCTCACTGCCTTCCTGTGCTTCAGTGGGAATTCTTCACTGGCTGCAGTCTTCCCCTTCTCAGGTGTACCTGCTCTGATGCTGGCTTGGGACAAATAAACTCTAAAACACTTGGTATGTTACATGTTAATTACCAATTTTATAAACATCTGTTCAGCTTAATATAGCTTTTATCAATGCTACTGGAAGGGGATAAAAGGGAAAAAGTAAAATCTATGTTTTTGTTGTCTTCCCTCTTTGCTTCTTTAATGTGCTATCACATGTGTCCATATTTCTACAGGAGATGGATTAGAATAGAGCAAAAGGGTCTGAAGGAAGAGGTTCAGAAAGTAAGGGATTAAAATCAATCCTGTAGTGATTCTGGACTTCACACAGGAGATACATGGGAACTCAAGGAATAACCTAAGGGCAGTAGGAGGTATGGAAAAGACGTGGCTAGGAGAAGTAAGCAAATTCATGAAGGGAGACTTACCAAGTCCATGGGTGCTTTTCATTTTGAGCTGCCAGTCTATGAGTGGAGATGGGAAAATTTTCCGGTGTAATATCCACAGAAAGTGTACTTGCAGCTCTTCTTCCATGCAGCCTAAAACATGACACATGAATAGACTGTGCCTACTGTAGCTGAAGCTGCTCCCAGCTGCCCATTTGAAATAGAGGACTTCACCACTGTGAGGGTTCTCCAGAAGAGCAGACGTGTTTCTTGCCTTTCCTGTATTGATGACTTCACTTTAGGCTTCCTCTTGTTTGTTGGTTGTGTCCCCATATTTGGCATTTTAAGTGCTTCTCTTGCTGCTGCAGCAAGGATAATACAGCCAAGAAGTACATGAGCAACCTTCTGTTGAAGTTCTGAACGAGACATGAGTGAAACCACATGCTTTTGTCTCATAGGCTGTGAAAAGCCCATCACAATCAAATTGGATCGCATCTCTGTCTTCAGGGTCCCCAGAGGAATATTCAAGGATACGTTGAACTCCCTCATTAGCCTTCTCAGGTTAGCCTTGAGCATGCAAGCTTGAGAGTCCTCAGTGACAGACATTTGAATCTCAATAAATTTTCTAAGTAAGGAGAAAAGTGGGAGTCAAACACAGGCTGAGCAAACCCAACAAGGTGAATTTCTTCACCTCACAACACGTGGGGTACAGTGCTCATGTAGTGTGCTCTACCCAGTTTAGTAGCACAAGGCATCCATAATTGTTGGACAAAAGATGTGAGCAGATCATGTTGGTTTGTTTTTTTCAAGAACCCATGCAAACTGCACAAGATTTTAGTTCTGTTTTGGGCAGCTCCAGAAGTGCTGCCTTTCTATGTGGAACTGCTCTATGAATTACTGAAAGGCAGGAAATAAAAAAGGCGTGACAATTCAAACTGTAGAAATGTTATTATAGATGTATTTGTAAAAGGGATGAAAGACATTTTTTCAGACTGTAAGAATGGCGTAATAAATACAATTCTCAGCAGCACTAGTCAGAAAAGGTAGTTGTAACATTTGATCCATCAAGCATAACTCATCTAGAGCTCCAGAGTACTGCACAGAACAAGTATGATACATTTAGGATCAAATTAGGGCTGTTTGAGTTACAGCACCTAGTAGCCCAGCACTTTGGAAATGCAAGAAGAGGGAAAGGAAGTAAAATATATGATTTAAATAAAAAGAAAAGAGAACACCATTTGTGTGGAAAGCTACCAGCCTATTTATCTTATTGCCCTTTTCAAAAAAAGACATAAACTTGAACAAAATTCCAGCGTGCATAAAGTACCGGTTTTGATGAAGCGTTTATTACATAAATGAATATTAGTATGTTGACTGTATCTTTATGAGTCACAAATGTTAACTATTAATAGAAAAATACATGGATATTAACAGAGTTGTTTCATGATAGCTATATTTTTGAAGCTGTCAAAAAAAAAAAGGAATTACAGTTGTAGATAATTTTAGTGCCCTAGATGCATGTAATTTAGTAACAAAGTAAATGTTTCCTCTGAGATGCTGCCAGCAATTAGAAATTCCTAGTTTCTTGCCAACTATTAAAACCTGCAGCCTTCTTCTCCTGCACTTCTAATTTCAGTTGAGACTATACTGTTGAGTGGTTTTTTTTTTTTTTTCTTTAACAGTTTTTGGGGAAACTGAGGGGGAAAGGGACTGAGTTATCTGTATTTTCAAAAACATATGCCTTTTTTCAGCTGTCTGACTGCTTCTACCTGTCAGTGAATCCTGACACAGCTTCTTCTCTTTGACTAAAAGGCCAGATAGGATGTATTGATTTTCCAAACAGAACATGATCAAATCACCCTTAACTTTTTCCTGGGTAAACTGAACAGATACCACTCACTCATTTCAAGGTTCATCTTCAGTCTTCTAATCACTCCCATAATGTCATTATTAATTCCTCCTTCTTGTATTCCAAATATTAGCACAAGGCTTAGCATTTGCATCAGTCTTGCAAGAGCACTTTGTAAAGAGAAAATTATAAAAAAAACTCCATTACTGCCTGACATTCCTCTGTCTCTACACCCAACAACTGCAACAAGATCTATCTGTTTATTCCCAAAAGTCCTGTTTTTTAGCTGAAATGTAAAGGAGCATCTTCCACACTCCAAGGCAAAATCTATCCGTACGTGCAAGGTTGGTCTGAGATGCAGAAGACAGGTTTGACAGGCAGTGTTGTCAGCTGGTAAGATGGGTAGGGGAGCACTGAAAACTGACAGTATTTTAGGTCTGGGACACCTCAAAGCCTGTGGGCAGATCTCTATGCACGTCTGGCTGCAAAGCATTGGGAACTATGGCTGTTTTTAAGCCTGACAGCAGCACACATGCAGCCAGTTTATGTACTTGGTGTATTTTGTGTCTCCAGATGATGTGTGTTACCACAGGACCTTCCACAGAAATATCTGCAGAAATCTGGACTGGGTGAATTAAGGTCAGCTAAAGACAAGCGCACTTGCATGTCCTTGAGGTGATAGCACAGATCAGGACTATAAATGTTGTTTAGCTTATTCTGTGATCTGAGCAAGGGGATCACAGATTAGGTTTGGATCTGGGATGAGTGATTGATTGATTCCAATAAAGATACAAATAAGCCTTAGGTAGAAAAATTATCTGACACTGGTAGTCAAAAAAGAAATACCTTAAAATTCAGAAAGACAAATGAAGAATCCAAAGGAAAAAAACACCCATCAAAACCAAACACACACACAAAAATACCCCCAAAACCACAGCAAAAGAACCCAACACCAACAAACATCAGAAGAAAAATGCAAAAAACAACAACAGGTTAGTTACTTATTGCCAGAATAGAGAATCACCACAGATTACTAGTTTTCTCTAAGGCAAAGAGAAACAGAAGCCCACTATTACTGTACGACTCATCCTAGGCTTAAAAAATGCATCATGATGAGGGATGGAAAGGATTTGCTCCAATGTTACAGAATTACCACCATTTTTTATGTCTTTGCATTCCCTACATTTCAAATACTGCAGGCTCCTGGACCGCTGAAATGTTCAGGCTCAGTCTGGTGAATCATTCTCAAATTACAAGTAGACTCCTTACCTGGAAGATTTAAGAAAGTAATAAAATCTTTTAATTGGAAAAGCTTCTCAGCAAGTGTAGAGATCAAAAAGTTTTCCAAGCCTTTCTACAAGACCGTGCAAGTCTTGCTCCAGAGGAATTTGTCAGCACTGAACACTGTAGAAGTGAGGTGAGGACACCCCTGTGACCAGACTGAACTCCTTGTTGTGAGCTGGTGTTCAGCAAGAAACAGGTGGTTAAGACCTAAGAAAAGATGATCAGATAAGAGCATCCAATTCTGGCAGCTCCAAATGTTTGCAGATGATGTCAGAAAACAAACAGGCAGAAACATCCTGAAGCTTCTTCCTTTCATAAAGTTATTCTACCTTAACAGGGTTTGGACATTTGTTTCAGAAGGTACTGGAAATATCAGCTGCATGTAGAAATGGGGATTTTGTGTTTAGAAATTGTCCATACATTTAGTCACATGACATACAAACACCCAAAGTGAAGATCTCATGCACAAGTACCTGTGGAACCAGAATACTTCTATTATTTTTATTATTTATTATTATTTTGACATAACAATTTCTTTTATTTGATGTAGCTTATCCCAATAACCCAACAGCTTTTAAATTAAACCTGTCTCATAGGGAATGTTTCCTTATTATTTGGGCATGACAGCTGCCTCTCTTCTCCCCATAGAAGTTCACAGCAACTTCCAAAGCTAAAGCAAGAGATGGGACAGGGTACAATAACTATTTGCTGGGTAGATATATTTGCTCAAAGAGTCATTGTCTTCTAGATAAGACAATAAGTCCAGAATCCTGTAATTGTGAAAAAAACCCCAAAACAACCAAACAACCAAACAAAACAAAACAAAACCAACCAATCAAGCAAACAAAGAGAAAACCCCAAAACAAAACAAAAAACCAAAACCAGAAAAAGCATTATTTTTTGAGATAGAATTATGGAATGTTTTGGTTTTATGTGGGGAAGGAAAAGGCCTGCAGAAAATGTCAAATTAGGAACAAGTGAGTTTCACTGCCCACAGCAAATTGTGTCTGTAAATAAAATCCTTATTCAGACACTACATGGATACCCTGGAGTAGAACAATACAATATACTTCATGTAAAGGACCTGAAGGTATTTCTGGGCTATCATTGCCTTTATGCTTCATCTCTTGGCAGTTTGATGACAGAACTGGAGGAAAATTTGCCCTTTAAAGACAACAGTAAGATTAATTTACCACCTTCCTCAGTACAGGATGAAGAGCTCCAGAAAAGGAAAACATAAATATTATGTCTTGTCTGTTGTTGTGTTTCCAGAAGACTCGCTTCTTAGACAGGCTCCCCGTTCAGAGAGAGAGACTTAAGGACTTTTCCCATCATAAAAGCTCCAAAATCAAGCAGGCCATTATGCTTCAGATCCAGCCAGGAAGTGGATCAGAATTGGGTAAGGCCATCGTGTTTCCAGTACTGTTATGCTCCATTTCATACTCAATAATGTGAGCTGTATGTAATTTTTTTAATTTTTATTTTAAGAATTTTTTTTTGTAACAAGTGAGCTGCTGCCCAGAGACTTAATCCTAGGGCTACAGCCCTCCAAAGGATCTCTGCATTAGGGGTCCCTCTGCTCTGTTCTAGTTCAATATATCTTATGGATCAGTTCAGCCCTTCTATTGATTTTCTTTTTTTACACTGAAGATTTTCTGTAGGTATTGAGAAGGTTTAAGAACAGTACCACAGTAAAGAGTTTATGCTGTGGCTGAGGCTGAAGGTCTCCTTCTTGGTGGAAGCCAGTGTATGTTGCCAGCTGCACTCTGAGAAGAAGAAGGCTTATACCATCCCCAAAACCAATCCAAGTGCCACAGCCAACAGAGGGGTAATGGATGAGAGCTTCAGTAGCCTGGTCTTCCCTGTTGCGGAAGGCTGGTGCAAGGTCACGCTGGAAAGGGAGAGCAGCTTCTCATCAGGGAACAAGGACCAAAGGCAGCTGCCAGGAGCTACCACCAACACGTGGGGGTCTGAGGAGCTGGTCAGCTGGAGAGAGCTGCACAGCAGGCATAAACACACTCTTTGTTCCAAGCAGGTATGGGCATGGACAGCCACATCCAAGCAGCTCCAAAGGCTTGTTCATTAGGGAGACTTATGAACATCAGCTGAGACGGATTTGTTCCAAGTGAATGGATTGAGCTCACTTGATTAATGAACTGAAAAAGATCTTGAGGCTGATCTGTTGACTTATTAGAGCAAAACACCACTTCTTTTCTCTTTTAGAAAACAGTAGCATGGACAAATGAATTTGAGCACTGTAATAAAAAACCCTTAGCTTCTTGATTTTTGATACTAAAATGCAGGTTTTATCATGGTGCTGGTGTACTCTGAGATATTCTTTGGGATGTTTCATTAGTGCAGTAACCCAGCTTAATGTTGCTTCTCTATGTCTTGACCTTAATGGCACGCTACCTTATGAAGTACATCTGACTGCAAGAGACACCTCTCGTTAGATTTTCAGCCAGGCTTCCCATCTGTATAGCTGATAAGAGTGGTCTCTCTGTGCTCTTCATTGAGTGTGCAGATGAATTTCTATCACATGACTTGGCAAATGTGATGGATGCAGACATGTCAGAGTCCCCGGGCAGAATGTGACAACTCACCACTTGACTTCACCTTGATCTCTTCTCCAGTCAGGCCATATGGTGGGTTTGCTTCTTACAGTTCCTCTTTCATCTTCTTTGTTACTCTCAGGAGGTCGGGCAGGTTCATGACCATGCAAATGCAAGCAAATTTGGCAGATTTAATGTAAAAAACGGAGCAGTAACTCTAATTCTAAACATTCTCTTTACGCTTAAATAAAAATGAATATTCAGTCAATCAATAAAGGAAATACATGGTCGATACTATGGGTGGAGAAGGTATGCTAACCCACATTTGTATGTTTCTCAAATTTCTGTCTCATAAAGCTGCTAGAATTTTACATTTTGCATCACTATTTGGCTTCTTCAGACTATATATCCTTTCTTTTTTTTTTTTTTTAATAATGCAGAAACTGTAGAGGAAAAATGGGTATTAAATACACAAAATGTTCAGGCAGGTTTAGTTAATTGATTGAGCCACTAAGGGTGTTCTTGTTCTGGGCAACAGTCAGGACATACTGCTGGCTTACTCTGACATAATAATTGCTGAGAATGTTGGTGTACTGAGAACACTCTAAAACAAACTTTCTGTAATTATTTTCCAATTAGAGGACATGAGGTACTCTTAGTTTAATAATGAAGAAAATAGCTACATCATAGCTACATCATACATACATACAACTTCTTTTAATAAATATTTTTATCAAATTCATAGACAATTTGTCCATTTTAATAATGTATTTTCAAATGTGCAAACTAAGCTTGTTAAAAGGAAGTGAAGCAGGTTTTCAAATGTGCCTTTTTTTTTTTTTTTGTGAAAGCTTGTAACTTTTATTGTTTAGACTGGTGCATGTGAAAAAATAATGACAGGTTTTTAACTTGCAAACAGCCATAATTTTTAGTAGTGATGTTTAGGTTATACTGATATGACTCACACGTTCTCCGTTTTCTGTGTGAGGGACTGAAAATAACCTACTCACTGCATCAAAGCCACAACCTACATGTTTTGCTCAGTCATTTAAAAAAGGAACACAGGCTGCTGGAAACACCTTGCTGCTTGATGGACAGCAGCATGATAATTTAGAGCTCACTCTAGGGAAGTATAAAACTGGAAACTGTAAAAGTGGAAAGCAGCACCTGTATATACCCGTTTTTATGTACCAGGGTGGAGACATATCTTCTTAGGAATACATCTCCAAAAACTCTAACAAATTCAGGGATGCTAGAAGAAAACATGCATGGCTAATATGTAATTATGGACGTATATAATGGATAATATAGCCCATTTGACTCTTACTGGTGAGTTTCCCCCATCTATTTTTCTTCTGAACAGCATTCCCCTACAGTCACAAGAACTGATCACCCAAAGTTTCTAATCATACTCCTGAAAAATGTGGAGACATTTTCAATCAGTGCACTGTAATTAATTTAGCAAAGAAGATAACTATTGGCAAGCACCAAGATGCATTAAATAAGGAAAAAGAATAAAAATATTTTTTCATGGGGTTTGATGGTTCCTTTTTGTATCAAAATCTCAGCTGCTAGTATCCCTTACCAGAAAGTACCAAGTACAGAAATATTTCAGACTTACAAAATATGATCTCCTGTATTGCACTGAATGTCTTTGTTGTGTATTTTAATGAAATTCCTTAGTTTGCCTGACAGTTGTACCTTACACTTAGTAAAGGCTATAGGGTACTTACAGTAGGAAGTAAATTCTGCTAAACCCATTCCAGGTGGGACCAGCAACCCAGAGATGTGTTCTTGCAAAACTATGAGTTATTCTTATAACACAGAGCTGCATTAGACTAGAAGTAGTGCTTGCTTCTTCATTCAGATTTACATGATCATGATGTTGACCTTAGTACCTTGGGGTTGAGAACTGAAATCTCAATTTTATTTTCAGCTAGGAGGCTGAATCTCACCTCTCCCATAGGTACAGGAGCTATCCAGACACTCCACTGGAAATTATGACAACAGAAGAATTAGATTTCTAAGTGAACTAATCTGGGTTAATAATAGATCACATACAGGACAACAGGCATGGGTTTTGGTTTTTACTGTATACTTTATTGATACTTAGTTCACTGCCTGCTTTGAAGATACAAGTTTGAAAACACAAGTTTTAGATGTTTTGGAAATAATAAAAATATCTTGGGCTTACATGTCTAAATTCTACTTAAGCCCCATTCTCAAAAAAAAAAAATCTTAAAAAGTAACATGACTATTTTAGTATGTTTAAGATAAGCAAACAGCCGCTCCATTTTTTTCTGTATAGAGAAGTCTGTCTTGCTTGATCTTAATATACAGTGACTTTTTAATGAATAAGTCAACATTGTTCTCTCAAACTAACTTCAAAAACTCAACAGAATCCTGTGGACAATCTTCTTATGATCTGTAATTTCAGTATTTTTCTAATTTATTCACATACATTTATTATTTACCAAGACTGAAAAGCAAGATTCTACCTCTGCCCTGAAGATTTTGGAAAGGGCAACTGTCTCTGTTGGAAAATACAGCACTGTCAATGGGTATGACTGATCATGTAGGGGCCAAGCTCTAAATTAAAGTAAATATGACTAACATTCTCCACCATCCATGCAAAACATTAGAAGCAGCTGAGTGCAAAAAAAAGTAAGCACTGCATAGTTTTTTAATCTAATGCATTGAATAGTTTAGGAAAATCTGTTATTCAGAATGTTACATGATTCGAGCAAATTAGACTTTTTTTTTTAAACAAGCATACCTATTAGAATATGGAACTGAGTCTACAAATCACAAACAGGCCTGTTTGTTTTGAGGGGTCTGTTTGTTTAAAAATAGATCATCTCAGAAAAAAATAAGTGTTCATCACTCCCACAGTCTTTAGAAAGCAAGCTTCAAGACCTTATGCTGAAGTCCTTTTGTCTTTTCAACTTGGTACTACTTGTAACCAAAAAAAAAAGTTTTGCTTTGTTTGACCTGCATTATTCTAGACATATTTGTATAAACACTGCACTTCCATTATCTCAGTTTCTTTTCCTTTAGCGTTAAATTGTTTAGTGTTGTTGCATGTTCTTAAACAGCTACTGCCTTCAGTCCCTAAGACACTGGTTTTTGTTTGCAAGCTAAAACTATTCGTGGAATTTCTGCAACCTGGAAGGCAATGACTAACCCACAACTCTTTTGCCACACTCGATCTTGTGAAATGTGTCACGGAACTTATTGAGTATTTCCAATATCATATATCTGACATATCTACTACATATCAACACTAGAGACACAAATACCCCTTGCTGAGAAAATGTGTCAAATATGCTTGCAATATATTGTTTACAAGAGGCAGAGAGAAAACCTATTTTTAGAAGTAGTTTACATAAAGGCAAAACTGATGAATATTCCCTTGAATAACCTTTATCAATTCAACTATGGCATATATCCAATTTGAATTCTATGAAATTTTTTTTCCAGTTTTTCTTCACGGTAGAGCATCGGGTGGAGAGAGTGGACTTTTCTGTTAAATTTATTTATTCAGCTGATGACATCTGGGATACTTTGTTTCAGTTAATGCAAACACAAAGCTTCATCAGGAAAATATCTTCTTTGGGTATTTAGTTTTTGTCTTTTTGTGATGCAGAGAAAAAGAAAACATTTAATCCTGTGATTGACATAAGCCCCATCTGTAAGCAGCTAAATACCAAGTGACAGAGACTGCACCCGTTCTTTCAAGTTCAACAGGCAAGCACTACTGTCGTGCAGCCTGAAATGACACCATGGCATAGTTTTCATCAAATACTTCTTGAGAAAGGAAATAAATACAATTTGCTGTTCAGGAATTTTCTGTTACAAGGAAACAGTTCCAAATAGAAGGCGTGCAGAATTTGTAAATTTCATTTTATAACTCAGGTACAGTTCAACTATTTTCCAGGGTCATTTTACAACACTCTATTTTGCTCATCGTGATGAAATAGGTCTAGGTTCTAGTGCTCTGTAATTCTCTGAAGGATTGTGAAATGGTCAGCCAAAACATCTCTGCCTTAAAGTTGCTGAGAGATAAACAAAGGCGGGTAACTAACAAACAAAGTACCTAATCTTAAAAAGGAGGCAACTGCAATGGTTCTTAAATGCTACTAAATCTAAATTATTTAAATAATGGCACCATGGGAAACAGTTGGGTATACTTCAAGTGGACTAGCTGTTTCATAGGGAGTAATTCGGAAATGACCAGTGGGATACAAGAATGCATTTTGAGACAAACGTGTCAGTCAAACAGTTGTTCAAATGAAGACATTTTTCAAAAGACATGTCATTGTCAAGAGCAATCCAACATGAATTTGATCCACAAGAAAAGCAGTAATTAAAAGAGACCTAAGGTAATGGGTTTTTTTCTGCTCTTCTTCAAACATTCATAATACTTCCACACCTCTTCAGCATAAAAGAAACAGAAAAGGCTTGTTTACAAAAATGTCAATCAGTTTTATGTTAAATTTCATGATGTTGCAAATAACTTATCATTGCCATTTTAACCTTTTAGAGGTTTTACTACCTAACCTCCACCTTTAAAATGTTCTCCCAAAACTGCTTGATACTCTAAACACATGTTAGTTCAAATTCCTTTGCTGACAAGTATATTTGTAGTAGTTATTTGCCTCCAGTCTCAGCATCACTTGTCATACTCAAAGAATGCATATTCTTATGAGGGAAATTTCAGAAAGAAGACAAATACTTCCTCATTTTCAGGTCCAGTTTCAATGTGAAGACGAACCCCCCCCCCCCCAAAAAAAAAAAAAAAAAAAAAAAAACACCAANCATTTGTGTGTTCAGGACAAAAAAAAAAAACAAAAAAAACCCCACCCAAACTGCAGTGGGCTTTTTCTGTCACAGTACAGATTCTACAGATTTCCGACTTTTTACTATGTTCTGAGGTGGGTTCTTTTGTTTCTTGCTTTGTTTTGTGGTGTTTGTTTGTTTGTTTGTTTTTAATGGGTATGTTTCAGTGGCATGCAATTTTTAAAGGCTTCTCATTTACTCTCCGTGTGCGTTTCTCTCCTGCCTGGAGTTTCACAAAGGTGTATCAGAATGCGGTGATGTACTTTTTTGCTCTCAGAAGAGAGACTTCCAGCCTCCGACAACCTCCACAGGCACACGTACTTGGCATCC